>CM030358.1:429291638-429644138 GCA_017893485.1 Hemerocallis citrina | reverse complement strand
TCTCCTCACGACGTTGTTGTCGTGTATCCGCTAATTTAACCCCACCGCGATGCCATCTTTCGATTGCATCAAATCCAGCTCTCAACAGTAGTCGTTGTTCTCAACCGAAATTGAGCCGCTTGAACTCACCGAGCACTCCACAAAAACTAATTTGAATTTCAACCGAACTAGTTTGAACTTCAAATTGCCTCAGAACAATCTCCTCACACTCCTTGCCTGAAATTTGAATTTCAAAAATTTATATTAAAATTCAAAAATCAAGGAATTTCCCCCTCCTTCACTCCTCCAATTCAAATTTGAATTTTGAACCCTAACTCTAAATTCAAATTTGAGCATCACAATCATATTTCCAAATTCAAATTTTGAATTTCAAAATCTGTCACTCCGCTTCCACCATCATCGATTTCGTGTTCACCTCCACTCCTCCAAGAATTCTCTTCGTACGCATCCCGTCGTCAGCTCCACCGTATCTCCAATGATGTCACTCTTGACATCACCGAAATGCGCCTTCTGACACAGCGACGCTCTCTGTGCCCTATGTCCAACCAGGCCTGATTCCGTACCTTATCGAACCCAACTCTATTTAGGAACTCAATAAGCTAAAGCACAACCTCCGGCTAGCTACGCAATTGCGCCACTCTGACGAACCCTAAAGCGAGCCTCGATGCGCTCTATCCTGACAATATCAGCAGATCCTCACCTGGGGTTTCTTCTTCTTGACCCTCAGATCCGCCCTCAACAACAGATCCTCGTTGGTTTAGGGTTTAACCATTTTCTTAAAACTAGGGTTATGCATCTCTCACTATGGAGGCCAATCTCCCACTGTGCCACCATTCTCCTCGACAAGAAGAACCGCCATAAAGACTCCACAAACACCAACAGCAACGGCAACGACAGCACCAAGAAACCCTCCATCATCCGCTAACCCCAAGAAATGAAGCTCCGCGAAGCCCTCAAAGAAGCCTCCGAAGATGGGTCCCTCTTCAAATCCCAAACCATCGAATATGAAGAAGAAGACTCCTCCATTCCCGATCTCACTCCCTCGCTCGCCTCCACGCCTAGAAGGAGTTCTTGAAAGCAACTGCCCTCGCCGCGAACCGAATCTTCACCTCTTTTGACTCCATCCCTGATATCGAACAGGTGTTTGCCAAGTTCTTGATCATGTACCCTAAGTACCAGACTTTTTCCGATCATCACCCTAACCCTAACCTGGCTCCACCTTTCATCGATCCCACCCCTCACTACTCCTCCCAATTCTACACCTTCAACAGTAGGTCCCACTCTCTGATGGTCCGCTGTATCCTGGAGAACCGCATCGCGACCACCGGCAAGATCCAAGGCGCGTCGTCGGACTCTTAAAATCCTAGACCAACAGAGGTGGCGAGAGACTCTTCCCCCCTCCCCGATCTAGCATTTAGTTGTTGTTGGGTTTTTGGATTTTTGGGAGAGAGAGAATCTATTTTACTGCCTATAATTTATTTAAAGCTAAAACAATGTTTTTTTTTGAGAAAAAAGGTGACATCGTCACCGCTTCATTAATAAAACATTAACGAAACAAGTAGTATAATAATTATTCATCAATCTATTCCTGGAACAGAACAGTGGAGAACGATTACAAAGCTAAATCTACATTCGTAACTAGTTTCTTCCCTAGCTAAACTTGTAGACGAAGCATCTGCACCCTGTTCTCCCGCCTAACCCTCCAGATGTGATTTGAATTCCAGAAAAAAAAATCTAATTTGGCATTCAAAATCCATCGATCAATCTCTCCACCCCAGAAAATCCGTCCACCTTCCCCCAAACGTCCACTGTGGCAGCAACCGCCACCACCATATCTTGCTAGCATACTTACTCCTCTCCTCACGACGTTACCGTCTTGTGTTTGCCAAACTAACCCCACCGCGATGCCATCTTTCGATTGCATCAAATCCAGTTCTCAACAGTTGCCGAACACCACCGCCTATCAAATAAGACGCTTGTACTCTCCATTCACTCCATCAATTATAATTTGAGTTACAAACCAAATCTAGTTTGAAATTCAAATTATACCAAAATTTCTCCTCACAATCCCCACTAAATTTGAATTCAAAAATCTATATTGAAATTCAAAATTCACGGATCACCCCTACCACACTTTGAAATCAAATTTGAAATTCGAAACTCTAATTCGAAATTCAAATTTGAGTAACACTCCCTAATTCAAAATTCAAAAATTGAATTTTAAAATCCGGCTCCTCTTCCTCTCTCTATCATCCGTTCCGTCCATCATCGAAGTCGAACTCACTTCCACTCCTACCAGAATTCCGTCATGCGCCTCTGTCGTTCGTCATTCCACCACGTCGCCATCAACTGATGGCACCATCCAAATGACCTACAACCCCTTCGTCAGCCCTGCCGCACCTCCGATGATGCCACCCTTCACATCACCGAAGCGAAACGAGCCTCCCGACAGCGACGCTCTCTGCACCCTCTGTTGACCAGGTTCAACTCCATTCCTCATCGTGCCAAACTCTAATTGGAATCTCGACGAGCAATAGCACAACCTCCGGCTAGCCACGATCTTGCGTCACTCCGACGAACCATAGGTAAAGCCTTACTGCGCTCCACTCTGACAATATATCACCGACCCCCTACCCAATAGCACGCGGATCCCCCTCCTAACTCCTCAATTCTAATTTGAATTTCAAATCTCAAATTTTGAATTGATTTGAAATTCAAAATTCAAAATTCGAAATTCAATGTATGGTCTCCCACACTATTCAATCCAACCAGCATCTACAGTAGAGCTCTTTCGTCAAACCAACACACCGCCGATGAAGCTCTCAATCGGTGGTCTCAGCCTCCGATAAGATGTCAATCACACCAGCCGCCATATACCTTAAAATCCTGCATCCACCCCTCACTGCAACCCTCGCTGACAGCCATCTACGAAGTCGTCGAGAACACGCAGCCCAACCGAGCTCTGGTTTCCTTCCCCTCCCCCGCTCAGCCACCTCTCCCATCTCCCGCTCAAAATGCCCTCCTCTTCCATCACTCCCACCCTCTCCCATCATCCGGCAGCAACTCCAGTGTTGTCAGCCACATAGGTGAGCAAAATGGCAGCAGCTCCAGCTTTATCTAAACCCATGTCAGCTGATTTATGCTTCTTCTCAAAGAAATCCATCTAATCTTCACCGGCGCGTCCACCTTCTCTCCCGGCGCCGCAGCTTCGCCCTCGACGATAGCCCTCATGGCGTCGATCTTCCCCGCTGTGCCAACCGACCACCATTAACTCCAACACAAATCTATTCATCTAGTCGACGGTCTCTGACGACCATCCACCGCGCTTGAGACGCGGTAGGGGGGGGGGGGAGGGGGAGGAGGAGGACGACGAGGGAGTCCTCCCCCCTCCCCGATCCAGCTTCGTTTTTTTCTCTTTGCCTTTTGGGATTTTTGGGGAGCTTCTTTCTCTAGATTTTTTAGAGAGAGAAACTCTTTTTGAACGGTTTGTTGCTAGTTTTTTAAGCTAAAACAATGTTAATAGAAGATCTTTGGACATCTAATAAATATGTTCCTATGCTCCTTTAAGAGTGGTCATAGTAATTCCTTTTTAAGCCTTCCTTGTCAGAATAATAAGTAGACCGGATTATATAAAAGTCAAAAGGAGTAGAGTAGTAAGACAAATTGTATTTTGATTATAGATGCGCAATATTTGGGCATTTTAGTTATAATTAGGATATTGTGTACCTATTTTATGCCACCACATTTTATATGATTTTGTTGGTACTTTAGTTCGTTTTGTTACGCCAATAATATTTTAAAATTTAATATAACTTAAGCCATTGTTTCCAACAACAGTTTAGGTTATAATCCAAGTCGTTGTTGGACTCTAACAATGACCTAAGTAGTTTGGTATATATATATATATTTTGTCAGAACGAAGGCTTTCTGAAGGCCTCTTTATTATTGAATAAACTAAAGAAATGAAAAACTGAGTGTTACGAGTCGTTGAAGTGTTTCTTAACAATGACTTCAGTGGTTTGGATATATCCGTTTGCACGGGATCCCTCGCGGGCGCGCGCACACACACACACACATATATATATATATATACTCAGGCTTTCTGAAGGCCTCTTTATTATTGAATAAACTAAAGAAATGAAAAAACTGAGTGTTACGAGTCTTTGAAGTGTTTCTTAGCAAGTGATCATTATCCCCTTTTCTCTTTCCCTCTCTCTATGTTTTCTTATTGCTTTAAGCCAGTTATTCCTCCTTATATGCATTCCATCTCTATCTTCTCAACTTCTCCACAGATTTTTAGTCTCACATAGAGAATGAACTTACTAAATTTCACTAGTGGATTAGTATATTACTAACACTAGAGCAAGCTTGATAGGGAAGAGACCTTTTCTTATTTTGAATTATTTTATTTGTAATATTATTTTTAAAGATATTATTCTCTTTAATTTTTATAGATAAGTTTACCTAGATTTGCAAAGTTCACATCAAGTGAATTACATAGAAGCAATGATATTAAAGAGGAGCAACATAGTTCAATGAATTAACTAAAAAACATAATTGTAGGTTTGGGCGTTTCAGGATTTAATACATTATCGAGTATAATGACCTAGATCCAATTGTGTGGCTGTCAGATGTGAAGTGGAGATAGGGGAGAGTTCCTAGATGCATATACCTAAAGAGCTTCAGCTAAGAGGGAGAAGTTGGAGAGTAAACACAAGAGATTTGTGGGAACTTTGTAACAGGGGAATATGGGGATGAGGTTCGAAATGGTAGGGGTCGTTCTTTAGGAGAGAGCGTCAACAGTTAGGTAGGATTAACTCTTTGTAGCACCATTTTGGAAATCAGAGAGAAGTGTAAATAAAATAGAATTCATAATTCATTCATTGAAGACCAAATATGCCTATTTATATGATAGTAGTCATACTAGGAAGACAGCTTTGCATAGAAAAGAATAGAAGAAAATACATCCAAAAAATATATACTAGTATACTTACTAAATAATATTGATTATGGTCCCAAAAGTAAAGCACCTTATCCAACTAAGGAAACTAAAAATACTCTCCAGACGAAGTCAATAATACTTTCCTGGCATGGAACTGAGTCAAATATTTTTAAAAGATCTTCAACGAGGACTATGTAGAAATTTTTTCCAAACCGTCCTAATTTTTTTTTCCCCAAACAATCCCACTCGGTCTTTGAAAGACCGAGTTTAGTTAAAACTAACTCGATTTTTTGAAGACCAAGTGTTGATCTTGGATTTTTCGAAGTGTAATACTCGGTCTTTAAAAGACGAGTTAGTTTAAGTAAACTCGGTCTTTGAAAAACTGAATGGATGGTTTTGATAAATACTTTCGAAAGTGGGTTACTTTGGTAAATACTTTCAAAAAGTGGGTCATTTTGGTAACAAGTTCAATAGAAGCGACAGTAATAAGAGTGATGTAATAATAAAGGAGTGGAGTGAGAGAAATTTGGGATCGTGGCCACGAATGAGAAGCCTTTTCCTTTTACTAATTATAATAAATTATTAATAAATAAATCACTCACAACAATCTCTCTATTATCTCTCCATGCGTTACTTAACCCACTCACGTCTATAATTAAAGAGGCTTCTATAACAAAATGAGAAATAAAAATAACAGAAAAATGGGGGAAATAAGAATAAGAAAATTAATTGTGCTAATAGATGGGAACAAAAGATTTTTATTTACTGCTATATCTGTATACTCCAACTGCAATTTTCTACGCTATCTACTTCCTTTTTTGTTTTGATCAGTATTATCGAAATTAGAGTCATTTTGTAGTAAACCCCTTAACTCAATTCCTTTTATCATCCAAGAAGTTTGAGAAATTATTTAGCAAAAAACAATAAAAAAAGAAATTTGGGAAAGATCCTCATACAATGTAAGATTGTATTCACCCGATGATCCAAACCGTTCATCATTGCATCTTTGATTTCATGAAACAAGACTGTGAGAAAAGTTATGTTGTGTAACAAGTTCTAAATAGTGGGTGCATCATTACTCTTAATGTATATAGTGATTATTAGAGTTTGGTCATTGAATTCTATTTGAACGAGGGATCAGAGTGTTAAAAGGAATTAATAAATTTTAGAAAATCTGCTGTCTTACCATGAAAAAGACTGGTTTTAAGTAGAAGGAAGGAAAGGTTAGATCTTCTGGCATACTTTTTTTTTTTCTTTTTTCTTGCCCAATAGGGCAGAATTTTGTTTCCTTATTAAGAAATTGTTCATTAGCAAAAATTGAGGACTAATTTGACAGTGCATAGTTAGTTAAATGATTGCTAATTGCTTTGGTATAATCCCTATATTATTAGTATATATTATAGATTATAGATTGGCTGGAATCATGAGTTTACATTGCCTATATAACAAGTCCAATGACAAAGGCATAGGGGTATATTATCACAAGTTCTCATCACAAGCTCAACCGGTTTTTCTGAAATTGATCCATGTTTGGCTTTGACAATTTGCTCTACTGATTTAGACATACATACTTTATCAAAATGACCCACTTTTTGAAAGTATTTACCAAAATGACCCACTAGTTTAAACTAACTCGGACCAAGTGTCAGATTTCGAAAAATTCAAGACTAACACTCGATCTTCAAAAACCGAGTTATTTTTAACTAAACTCGGTCTTTCAAAGATCGAGTGTCTTTCGAAGACCGAGTGTTAGACTTCGAAAAATCCAAGATTAACACTCGATCTTCGAAAAACCGAGTTATTTTAAACTAAACTCGGTCTTTCAAAGATCGAGTGAGATTGTTTGGGAATTAAAAAAAACTAGGGCGATTTAGTAAAAACTTTCAAAAAGTGGGACAGTTTGGAATTCGAGCATGTAGCTAAAGATGAGAGTTCACTAATTCCGGTTACTGGACGATAATCTGTAGTGTACTTAACGTGCTTCTTTAAAATAAGCTCCCTTGCTGTCATTATGACCATGCTACACCAGGCACACTCGTAGCTGCCACTAAGAATAGTTAACCAAATGTTGTATTGATTAAACTTCTAAATCAATCTTAAACCAAAATTCAAAACTTCTACACAATGGCATTTTTTTCTTTCTAATTCGCATTTAATAAAGCACTAGATTTTTCCATCGGCACGTGCCTACGACACGTCTTCGGAACGATACAAAACACGAAAATCCCTGTAAACATTAAAACAACAATTATGTAGCTCAAGTTTGAATAGTATGACAATAATTAGTTGTAAATAAAAGTCTATGTTTCCATTAGTATATGTTGAAAAATAATTATAAATGGGGTGTAAAATCTAAATTCTTAGAACTTTAAGTGTAGAAAATAATAAAATTTAACTGTTGAAGAGATATTTGCTATTTTCAATATAACATGTGCAATAAAAAAACAAAAAAATTCTGAAAATTTATAAACCTGAAATTTAAAATTCTAAATAAATAAATAAAGAATGGGAGAGAGAGATAGGGGGAGAGAGAAAGAGAGATTTATAAAAAAAGTGAAGAGAGAAGAGTGTAATAGTAACAAAGTAATGAGTTTTTAAATTTTAGGGGGGAAATTTGGTTTTGGGGTTCGAAATTTTTTTTTTTTTGGGGGGGGGGGGGGGAATGTGTTTTGTGAGGGGGAAATTTGGTTTTGGGGTTCGAAATTTTTTTTTTTTGGGGGGGGGGGGGAATGTGTTTTGTGAGGTTAGATCTAGGCCTTTGATTTTGGGAGGATTGAATGTGAGCCACTTGATAGCTTTCTTTGTGTTTTATTATATAGATAGCTAGTGAAAGACCCTACCATTTGTCCGAAACTTTGAAGTTCTCGTAAGGGTTGAGGGGTTAGAGCATTTATATTCTAACATGATGCCTTCTCCTTCATCGAATGTGCATGCCCCTTGGAAAATGTTGATTTATGCTTAGAAATTCCAAATAAATTAACCCTTTCTCAATAACAACCCCATATCATATGCTCATTGAAGGATAGGTAAGGTCTTATGCCATAGGAGGAAATTTTCTCCTATGGCACACTAAAAACCAGTTCTTCACAACAAAAATTCACGATTCACATATGTTTTTCCCATTCATCATGAGGTTGCAAAATGCAAAGTTTTTCGCAATATAACATTTGCAATTACTTAACGCATGGACAAATATATATTCAACTTTGATCATCCTCTTATATTTTATGACATGTCGAACACTTTGAACAATGTGGATCATGCATTTGAAAAGAGTGGGAAGAATTTTTAGGTGCCACCTTTCTTTTTTATTTCTCTAATATAGTTGTCTCAAATCTCCATGGCAAGAAGTCTTAGTACAACCCAAGTTGTGGTGGAGATTTTGGAGAACAAATGAAAATTGATCAGTGAAAGCACGTTAGATTGGACACTCTATTAACGACTGGTTTGAACTGGGCTCTCACCCCTCTGAAGCCTTCCAGCCGTCATTTGGATGAGTCTATTTTGGGCCCCTTTTCTCGTTCTTTGTCTGGAATGAAAAGAACATTCAACAGACTATCACAGCTTGGACCCTCTAGCAAGCAAAATACGTTTTGAGAACACTGACCCAAAATGGTTCATTTAAGAAGGAGGCCAGGAGAAACGAAGATTTCAGGCCTATTAGCCTCTTCAATGGTTCATTTAAGGTCGTTACCAAGGTTTTAGCATCAAGGCTAGCCCCGCATCTTAATGATGTGGTGGGCGAATCATAGAGTGGGTTCATCAAAGGGAGAGACATTATGGACAGCATAGCCTCGGCGCACGAGTTAGTATATAGAGGAAACAAAAAGAACTCGGACGGATTCCTACTGAAACTGGATTTTGAAAAAGCATATGACTCGGTGGAATGGGCTTGTGTGGAGGAGGTGCTACAGCTGAAAGGATTCGGAAACAAATGGACATCTTGGATCATGAAATGTGTCAAAGGTGGGACGTCTTTCGTTCATGTTAATGGGAAACCAGGAAGAGAAATCAGATGTCGGCGAGGACTTCGTCAGGGCGATCCTTTATCTTCATTAATTTTTGCACTAGTGGCTGATGGCATAGCGGAAATGTTCAGGAGAGGTAGGGAGGAGCAAGTTATCACAGGAGTCCGGGTTAAAGGTATACCGGACACAATAATGATTCTGCAATACGCTGACGACACGATAATCTGTGGGAGGGCTAGTGAAGAAGAGATCTTAGCTATCAGCATCATTTTAAGATGTATACAAGCATGGGCAGGCCTCAAAGTGAATCTAATCAAGAGTTGTGTGACACCACTAAGCGATAATTTATCCATTTCGATAAATCATATCAACAGTCTGCTGGGTTGCAAGGCGGCTAATTACCCAATGACCTATCTGGGCACACCCATTACACCAGGAGCACTGCGGAAGGAAGACTGGTGCCCGTTAATAAAGAAGGTCGAAAGGAAACTCACAGGATGGAAAGGACGCTCTCTTACACTAGGAGGGAGGATCATTTTGATCAACTCAGTTCTCAGCAGTCTACCGCTGTACTTAATGTCGATTTACGAACTCCCGAAATGGGTTATCAATAGGATCGACAAATGTAGAAGAAGGTTCCTTTGGAAGGGAGCGGATGGAAACAACAGGGGGTACCATCTGGTCAAATGGGGAAGGGTCGGTAAGAAAAGAATTCGGGGGGGGGGGGGGGGGGCTAGGAATAATCGATCTGAGAGACATGAATCGGGTGCTGATGACCTGGAGAAGAAAATCCTGGTGGAGTAAATCTTTTGGCAGCTATCAAAGAAGAAAGAAATATAGATTTGGAGGAAGAAGCGCGTACGAAAAGACATCTTATATGTGGAAAGGTGTGGTGAGAGTAGGGGAGATTTTCCACTCAAATACACTCTGTAAAGTCGGAAACGGAAAAGACACGATTTTGGAAAGATAAATGGAGTGGTAACAACTCCTTAATAAGTCTGTTTCCGGAAGTAGCAAGAAGCATGATCTCTTTAGACTCGCTTGTCAATGACGTCTGGAGAAACGGAAATCTTAAACTAAAAGTGAGGGAGGAAGTGTCACAGGAAGGTATCAGACAAATACAAAGAATGAATTGCTACATTCGAAATGAGGGAAAAAGGATTGAAGGCACAGAAGATATTAGGATATGGACTTTAGAGACAAAAGAATGTTTCTCGGTTGCATCCCTGTTCAACATCCTGAATGGCGGAGGATTAAGAAGCACTCACTGCAAAATGATATGGACATCACAAGTGCCCTTGAAAGTTAAAGCTTCCTGTGGTTGGTAATGAATGACGCTGTACTCTCAAAAATTAATTTACAAAAACGAGGTATGCAGCTTCGGGTAGACTGCTCTAGATGCAACAATGGCAATGAAGAGACGAATCACATATTCTTCAATTATTATAGGGCTAAACTAGCGTGGGATGTAGTTCGCTTAGGGTTTGGTTGTCCACAGAGACCATCCTCAATCTCTGAGGCTTGGGATCTAGGGAGGGTAGGTAGTGTAAAGAAAGAGGATGGGGTTGCATGGAGCTTGTCAATAGCTGCGGTAGTATGGAGCATGTGGCTAGACCGAAATAACTTCTGTTTTCGTAACACCAATTACAGATTTCCAGTTCTGATGCACAATATTTTCGCTCTTATTTACATCTGGGCAGGTCAAGCTAGCACTAGGAAGAGACTACGCATGGAGGAGGAATGATTGCTTGGAATCGGGAGGAGCTAGGAGGCCTTCTTCTCGATCATGCTACTATCATTGGGATATGTATTTTACTTTTGATTGATGTTGCATTAGACGTATCTCCTTTTACTTTTGATGGATGTTGCAGTTTAGTTTTCATTGATTTTGCATTAGACTGATTAGAGGCGAGATGTCTCTCCTTTTGTAATCTTATCTTAGCTGTAATTTGTTCTACTATGTTTCGTTAACAGATCATTAATGAAACGATGGCAGGGCCATCTTTATTCTAAAAAAAACACTGACCCAAAATGCAATAATCATAGCAACTATACCATGATAAGATCATAGCATAGATGAGACTAAACATGATGTGGCTCGTGCAACCGAGAAAGTGGATAGTATTACCACTAGGCTAAAAACTTCGAAGTTGTCGTAAGAGTATGGGTTTAGACTGAACTTTTTATTGCATGTACTACGCATGAACTGTACTCATCGGTGTAGTACATCGGTATATTTAATCTGCATTTAATATTACGTAGCAAGTGGGATATGAACCTAGGTTGATATATACCATGTGAAAGACCCTATCTATAGTCAAAGACTCCGAAATTGTGATAGGGGTTGAGGGTTTAGTAGGTATATTGTAACAAGTGAAGTAACAGTTTCACCTGTCTTAATATACTGGGAGTTTCTTTTTTCACCTTTTTCAAGTCCCTATTCCAGACAAATCATGCTCACTTTCATCTATAGTACAACTCCCTCTTCCAGACAGATCATGCTTTCTTTCATCTATAGCTTGTACAATCTCCTTCAATAGAGTATCATATGTTATTTCTTGGAGTTATATATCTTGTGTAGTGAATTACTTGAACATGCCATGCAAAGATGGAGTTTAGAGGAGTAAAGTCATATTTCTCATATTTAATTAATACTAGTTCACTCAAGAATATCTGTTTAATTTGTGTAAACTAGAATAGATTATTTTTGTTCAAGATTATTTTGTAAGAATCTAGTAGAATGTAGTTTTGCTACTTGCTGTTGTCGTATGTGAATCTCATCTCTTAGCTAATGGGCTATACAGGTTTGGAAGATTTCTATGAGTTTTGACTCATTGGAGAGCTACTTGGATTCATTCAGATTCCCTTTGCTAGAAGAAGTTCGTGCTGATCTGCATTCTTCTCTAGACGCTATTTCCTTGGCACCCTGCACCAATATACTGTCAGTTGAGAAAGATAAGCTACATTATCGCATAATGGTAGGCGGCTCCTTGCCAGGCTATTATGGTGCTGCCAGTGAACTATATAAACTGAAGAAAGGTGATGTGTTTGCTGTGGCTGATAGAAGACCTAGACATTCTTCTGATCTGTACAGATATGGTAACTCCTGGAATATTGCTCTTGTCACAAAAGGTGGAGATGGTGACCTTGCTCAAAATAATTATATTATTGAATCTTCCCGTACCATAGATGTTACAAAGTATAAAGAGGAAACAAAAGCGAAAAAATTTCCTTTTGCAGTTTACTTGTTTAACATCGTAACTTACAGACGTATCTGGAAGGCATTAAACATGACGGTGGCAAAGCGTATAAATCTTAACCTTCTGAAGGAGGTTTTCTACACTAATCACCCGGTAAGGAATATGTCTCAATTTCTATTTTTTATTTTTTATTTTACATGCTTTTGATTGTCCTAGTCTTTTATTTGCTGATGATCGAAAGGTCTCACTTATCACAACGTACAACTTACATATTACTGCAACCAATGTAGCTGGAAGACCATTTCTACAGTAATATTACTTTGGTCAAATGAGATTAAATGAATATTTTAGGTGAGTTGACATTGTTTCCTTGCAATCATTTAGCCAGTATTTGTACTCCTAGGATGGTGTAACTGTGAACAATCTGTTAAGTTTCAAGATATTAATTAGATCTTATTACTTGTAGGTTCTGTAACAGTGAATAATTAATTATATACATCACGGATTGTTCTGTAAATTGATCCCATCGCGTGTAGATATTTGCTTTCTACGAAAGGCTCTTCAACATCCTTCGTCAGTTATATATATCTACCTAGATCTTCATACTATTGTGCTCCATAATTACTGTAGGACAAAACCTATAACCCTTCACCAACATGCACCATCACTATAGTGAAAATCTTACAAGTAGAATCAGTTCGTTTTGTTGTTCATATCATGTTGAATTTCTTCACAAGTGCTACTTATATTTCTAAATACCCTGTTTCTATGGTGTTGATGATGATTATTAATACCTGTTTGTATCATATCAGATTGACAAAGAGAGTGTGTTTCCTTCTTCTGATGCTCTGACAATCCCTATTGCTAGGATTACTGATAGTTTATTCTCACTTAAACTTAATGAGTCTCAAAATGAAGCAGTAAGGAGTTGCATATTAGCAAGAGCTGGCGGCCCGAACCATTCTTTCACACTGATCTGGGGTCCACCTGGCACTGGAAAAACTAAAACCGTGAGCACTTTGTTATGGATCCTCCTCCACGAATTGAAATGGCGAACAGTTACCTGCGCTCCTACTAATACTGCTGTGGTACAAGTTGTCTCCCGACTATTGAAAATAGTAGAGGAGAATAATGTAAGTGATATATTCCCCTGGGGAGATGTGGTACTTTTTGGTAACAAAGATCGAATGAAAATTGATGATAATCTCCGACATGTGTACTTAGACTTCCGTGTAAAGAAGTTAATAGAATGTTTTGCACCGACCATGGGCTGGAAGCACTGTTTGAATTCAATGGTGGATTTTTTTGAGAATTGCCTCTCCAATTATCGTGTTTATTTATCTAAGGAAAAGAAAGGTGTTATGACCCTCTTGGCTTTTGTTCGGAAAGAAATTTACATTATTTCTAAGAAGTGGGCAGGCTGCATTGATACATTACAAAGGCACCTTCCTAGATCTGCCATTTCAGAGGAAGGGACCAAAAACTTTGTTATGCTTCTTGATTTGCTTCAGAATTTGAAAAAACTGATACACATGAACATTAAGGAAAGAGATTTGATAGACCTGTTTACAGTAGAATTTCGAAATTTATCCTTTGGTTCCACTGCTATTCAGTTGCGAAAAACTAGAGCTCAGTGCTTGATGATCATAAGGACACTACGAGAGACAATTAAACTACCTGTTACCACCTCAAAATCTATTGTTCAGGATTTTTGTTTGCGAGGTGCCTCCCTTATCTTCTGTACAGCATCTGGCTCTTCCAAGTTGCTTTCAGTAAGGAAGATGCCACCAGTTGAGTTCTTAGTCATTGATGAAGCTGCACAGTTGAAGGAGTGTGAGTCACTGATTCCTCTACAGCTCTTTGGTTTAAGACATGTTGTTCTCATCGGGGATGAGTGCCAACTGCCCGCAATGGTGAAAAGCAAGGTCTGGAAGAAAACCCTGACTGCTTCTTTTTTTTGATAATCAACATGCATATCATAAAATTCATTTATTTCTCAGGTTTCAGAGGATGCAATGTTCGGTCGGAGTCTTTTTGAAAGGTTGAGTTCTTTAGGTCATAAGAAGCACCTTCTAAATATTCAATATCGAATGCATCCCTCAATAAGTATTTTTCCCAATGGCAACTTCTACGATAAAAAAATTACAGATGCTCCGAATGTACTTCAAAAGACGCATGAAGTGCGCTATCTTTCAGGCCCCATGTACGGTCCATATTCATTTATAAACATCGAATATGGTGAAGAAAGTTCTGATGATATTGGGCATAGCCGGAAAAATGTGGTTGAAGTAGCTGTTATACTGCAAATTCTGAGAAGCCTGTATAGTGGTATGTTTCCTTGATCCTCACATATATTTTCCAAATAAGACTTTTAGCTCCCTGATTGTATGACTTTAGTAATGTATATATTTTCCAAATAAGACTTTTAGTCCCCGGATTGTATGACTTTAGTAATCTATGGTCATATTTATGATGGGTGTCTGATGATATTGGGCATAGCCGGAAAAGTGTGCTTGAAGTAGCTGTAATAGTGCAAATTCTGAGAAGCATGTATAGTGGTATGTTTCCTTGATCCTCACATATATTTTCCAAATAAGACTTTTAGCTCCCTGATTGTATGACTTTAGTAATGTATATATTTTCCAAATAAGACTTTTAGCTCCCGGATTGTATGACTTTAGTAATCTATGGTCATATTTATGATGGGTGTCTTCAATACATGCAGAGCTTTAACTTTTGTCCCTGTTAGTCTAGAATTAGCTGGGCATGTTGCATGCATCTTTAGCTATGAGTAATTAATGATGGCGAACATAAAATAAAAGAACCTTCTCTATGGTATGCAAGACTGTCTTTTCCACGCATACTATTAGCCATGGGAGAAGAATAAAATGTAATTCTGGGAAAGGCTGTTGAAACACATAACATGAAGCTGTGGTAGGGCCAAAAGTTTATTCGACAAAATAAACCTTAACTTGGACATAAAATTGAAATGAACTTACTCGATGATAAAGAAACAAGTCACCCACCATCTTTGTCTGTTATTTGCTTTCAAGGTAGTGAGTATTTGCTTGATAAATTTGAAATGAACTTACTCTATGATAAATTTGAAATGAACTTATACTATACTAGTATTTGCTTTGTGTGTTGCGGGAGGTTGTTATACTATACTAGTATTTGCCTTGTGTGTTGCGGGTTGTTGTTATACTATACTAGTAATTGCCTTGTGTGTTGCATGTGGTTGTAAAGTAAATTTTGATCAAACACATTTATTTACCACATAACAAGGGATCAATCTATATAACACTTGTTTGAATAATTTCATTTACTAAAAAAAAGAACAACTAAAATGGGAATTACAGATTAGTAAAATCAAATAAGAGGGAGAAATTGTTGGTTATGAAATTATGATAACATAGATTACTGAAATTTGGGAGGTGAGATAGTGCACTCATTATATGGATATGTATAAGATATGCCCAAGTATAAAATAGAATGTTAACGATTAATTTAGAAGAAGGAATGATGAATAATATACGGCCATATAAAATATGACAATGTAATTAAAGATAGTTTCTTGCTCTACTTTGGGGCAAAAATTGTTCAATGGGAGCACAGTCCAAAAAATGATTACATATTCTGAGAGTGTTTGATAAGAGCATCCACAGTCGTTTGGTATATTTGCCAATTTGCCATTTTTTGGCAAATGGCACGCTGCAATTGTTTTCTATTTTGCCATTTTTTTGGGCAAAATGGCTACAGTCGATTCTCAAAAATGAGTAACAAAATAGCGATTCTCAAATTATAAGAGACGGTATAATATAACATATACCGTTCCTCTTATTTAAAATTTTTTTAATCGCTTCGGACGGTATAACATATACCGTCCCAATTTTTTGTTTTTTATTTTTATTTTTATTTTTTTAATGGGGCCGGACAGTATAACATATACCGTCCCATTTTATTATTATTATTATTTTAAATCCAACGGCCAGATTTCATCCAAAAAAAAAATTTGCCTAAATTCTCGGACGGTACAACATGTACCGTCCTTGAATTGTGGCTTTATTAGTGGGTAGGTTAGGTTTAGTTAGTTTTTAATTAGGTTTAGTTAGTATTATATTATTTAATTTATTTAATTAACATATTTTAATAGTTAATAAGTAATTAAAATTTTTAATTATTTTTTTTAAACGAATGAGACGGTACAACATGTACTGTTGCTCGCTTTTTTTTTAAAAAAATTGCGCGACGGTAAATGTTGTACCGTCCCACGCAATTTTTTTTTAAAAAATGAGAAACATATAGCAAACAACCACTGCAGCAACTATCGCTATTTGCTACCACTGTAGCTGCCATTTTTTACAAAATGAGAAACACCATTGTGGATGCTCTAAGAAGGCTATTATGCAAAATTGTATTAAGGAGGACAAAACTAGAAATGTTTTAGTAATGGGAAATTTTATGTAGAATATATGATAAATATGGAAATAAGTCGTGTAATATTGCACTTCCAATAATATATCTCAATATCTTAAAATTTCTCCGAGTCTCTCTAATACAAACCAAAAGCAATTATTGGTATGTTCATTAATTGGTTGGGAAGTTTTTCAATTTTGATTATGTGCTGGCTTGGCAAGGCAGCCAAGCGTAGAATGGTAGGAGAGGTCATTAGGAATAATAATATAGATATTGTCTGTTTGGAAGAGACTAAAATAGCTTAACCAAATGAACGGGTTCTCAGGGGTCTAAAGTTAGACCACATCCACGTATGGAGGAGGGTTAGGGACGCTGTAGGTGCGTTAGGGGGGATTATGGTGGGGGTAAATACCAATAAATTTGATTTACTGGATGAATGGGTTGGGATATACACGGTTTCGGTGGTTGTACAAAGAAGGCAGGATGGGTGGCAGGAAACCGTTACGGCGGTGTATGACCCAAATGAGAGGAATCTCAGATCACAGTTTTGGGAAGAACTTCTACAGATTCGAGGAAGATGGAGTTTCCCTTGGTTTCTAGGGGGGACTTCAACATCGGCAGACACGCACATGAGAGGAGTGGAGGCCTAGGAAATGGCCATGATATGAGAAAATTTAATCAGGTTATATCAGCCTTAAGACTGATGGACATCCCTATCAACCACCGGAGTTTTACGTGGTCTAACAGACGTAGGGTGCCGACCCTAGCTAAACTAGACAGGATCCTATTTTCTACAGACTGGGATACAAAATTCCCTTTGGGAATGGCAAAGTCATGTATCCGAAATACGTCGGACCACATTCCCATCGTGATTACTACGGGAGAAGAAGGAAGAAGAAGACAGAGAATTTTCAGGTTCGAGAAAATGTGGCTCTCCAACACGGAATGTCAAGAAATGGTAAAGAGCTACTGGGAAGAGGAGCTTGGGGAGGAGGAACCAGCTGCCAGATTCAACAAAAAAATTTCTACTCTGAGTAGGAGGCTACGAAAATGGAATAAGCTCACGTTCGGGAATATTTTAAAAAGAAAAGAGGATATCCTTAAAGAGATTGAGGAACTCGAAATACAGGAGGAAGCAGGAGAGCTGGACGACTACCAGTTCGACAGATCAACTGCATGCAGGCAAGATATCCAAGAAACCTATATCAACGAGGAAATTATGTGGCGACAACGCTCCAAGGTGAAGTGGCTAAAATAAGGGGATGTAAATACTAAATACTTCCACAAGGTCGCCAGCATGCGTCGCAGGAATAACTACATCCACTCAATGGATATCGAAGGTATATCGGTCTCAGATGAGCGTTAGATAGTCAACCATGTTGATGTTAAGTTCAAGGATTTATTTGGCCAACACAGAGAGGGAATGACTGAGTCAAATGAGAACATATGGGGTGAACTACAAGGAGAAACACATGAACGAATTCAGGCTTTGCAAGAACCGTTCACAATGGAAGAGCAGAAGGCTGCAGTGTGAGGTATAGGACAGGATAAGGCACCAGGGCCGGATGGGTTTCCTATATTCTTTTACAGAAGGTTTTGGGTTATCGTAAAGTTGGACCTTATGGACATCATGAACGCATTCTACGACGGGAGCTTGAATCTAGAAAGAATTAACTATGCTCATGTTTGCCTTATCCCCAAAAAACAAGTGGTGAAGGATGTGGGTGATTTTAGACCAATCAGCTTGATCAACTGCTCAGTCAAAATTATTACGAAAGTCTTAGCCAATAGATTGGGAAGGATAATCGGGGACATCATTGAGGACTATCAGACTGGTTTTATTGCCGAGAGGGACATCTTAGAAGGGGTGGCCTTAGTACAGGAAGTTATTCAAGACACGAAGAGAAGGAATACGTCAGGGTTCATCCTTAAACTAGACTTCGAAAAGGCGTACGATAAGGTCGAATGGAAGTGCCTGCTAGAGATTCTTCAGAGAAGAGGATTCGGGAACAGGTGGATCGGTTGGATTAATAGTTGGTTAACTACTTCCAAGGTAAACGTACTGGTAAACGGGAACCCGGGAAAGGAAATCAGGTGTAGGCGTGGACTTAGATAGGGGGACCCATTATCACCACTGTTGTTCACCTTGGTCGGGGACGGACTACATAGAATGCTACGCGCATACAGAGAGAACAGCCTTATCAATGGCCTAGGTATGAGGAGGGGCATTTCGGCTGTTATGAACGTCTAGTATGCGGATGATACTTTAATTTTTGGAGAATGCGACATAGCGCAGGCCACATTTCTAAAATGGGGCTTGTACTTATTTGAAGAATGGGCAGGGCTGAAGGTGAACTTCCACAAGAGCTCCATCACATTTTTAGGGGTAACGGGAGAAGAGGGGAACAATATAGCAAATATCCTTAACTGCCCGATTCAGAAACTTCCAATTAAGTATCTCGGTTTGCCAATAGGAATCGGGAATGTAAGGAGGGTGGACTGGAATGGCCTAATAGAGAAAATTGCAAGCAGATTGGAGGGGTGGAAGGGGAAGATGCTGTCATTCGGGGGACGATTAACCTTGCTGAATTCGGTGGTTAGCTCTATACCACTATACTACATGTCATTTTATGAAATCCCGGTTTGGGTTTCCAAAAGAATTGACAGACTTAGACGACAATTCCTGTGGTATGGGGTAGGGGATGGGAGAGGATACGCATTAATCAAATGGGGCATAGTCTGCAGACGAAAAGAGCTAGGCAGTTTAGGTGTGGTCAATATCCGTCAAATGAACCAGGCCTTGCTGTGCAAATGGTGGTGGAAACTAAAAAGTAAGCCAAAGACAAAATGGTCTAGACTTATAAGGGCATCCTACATGAAGAATGGCTGTATGCACCAGAATCAGAAAAACAAGGACTCATTATCTGGATTTTGGCGAGGAGTCACTAAAACTAAGGAAATATTCATCTCAGGGGTTACATTCTCCATTGGTAACGGGGCAACGACTTGTTTTTGGAAGGACAAATGGTGCGGAACTATTACCCTGAAGAGAAGATTTTCAGAAGTTTACAAATTTGCTACTGACAAATATGACCGGGTAGCTAGAAACTGAAGGAATGAGGATTGGAGACCAAGAATCACAGGCAGGCTAACCCCACAGGCCAGAGTACAAAAACAAGACCTTATTGAGTACTTACAGGAATGGAAGCCAACAGGGAATGATCAGGAAGACAGAGTTAAATGGGAAGCAGAAAAAGGTGGCATCTTTTCAGTTAAATCAACATATAAAAGACTTAACGATGGCGGTATGAGAGTCTACGATCCAGTATGGAAGGCAAGAGTACCACTTAAAGTGAGGACCTTCAGTTGGTTGGTCAATCCTAACACGGGATAACTTGGCTAGAAGAAAGTGGCAAGGTCCGACAATCTGTGTTATGTGTAATCAGGAGAATGAAACGGTGGATCATCTTCTAGTCTCATGCAGCTTTGCGAGACCAATTTGGGGGGACTTAATTAACAGACTTGATGGCCCGGGGACAGGGCCGCAAACAATATTGGAAGCTTGGGGGAGGTGGAGAGAGAGACATATTAGCAGAAACAATTTCATCATTTGGGATATGGGGGTTGCGGGTATATGCTGGAATCTGTGGCTAGAACGTAATAATAGAATCTTTAGGAGTACTCATAGACACAGCATGCACCAACAAATAATTTTCAAAATTAGTGCTAATTTCATCTTCTGGTCTATTATAGCAGGGGAGGAACAGGCAAAAAAAATCAAGGACCTGTACACAGACCAGGCGGACCAACAGGAAAGGGAAGGTACACCACAAGAAGGGTGATCGGATTGATAGAGGAGGGAGAATTTTGACTCTTGTTTTTCTTTTGGGTGCAGGTGTATCGTTGTTTGTATTTTGGGGCCTGTATTTTGGGGGTATGTATTTTGGTATATTTTGGGTTCGGGTGTTTTGATGTTTGTACGGTTGGGGTATGTAGGTGGATCTGTACCCAGGGGAGGGGGGACTCATTTTTTGGACAGAGAATGAGCATCATGGCCCGCATGTGGGTGACATGAACATCATTGTCTGCTACTTGATTTCTGTTTTATTAAAAACTTTTTAATGAAACTAGGGGGGGGCCACGGCCAACCTTTTATGATCAAAAAAAAATTTTGATTATGTGCTCGATGATCAATTCGATTTTAATGATAAAATGGTCTAGTATAGATGAATATGTATTATTTGTTTATACTATAACATTTATTATTGTCTACATTTTTGTATTATATTTGCTATTTCTTTAATCATGCTTTTGTTATCTAACCTTGAATTCCTTATTTTCTCAATCTTTTGCAGCTTGTGCATCAAAAAAGCAAAAGGTCAGTGTTGGTGTCATATGTCCATACACAGCACAAGTTCTAAGTATACAAGAAAAACTTGAAAAGTACATGATCAGCCAAGAGTTCACGGTGAAAGTTAGTTCTGTTGATGGCTTTCAAGGTAGTGAGGAAGATATTATTATATTTTCTGCTGTGAGGTCAAATAATATTGGATCCATTGGTTTCCTTTCCAATCTTCAGCGTACAAATGTAGCATTGACTAGAGCAAGGTAGGTATTTTCAGGCTAAAATTTTGTTTTTTGTATTATAAGTAAAAGTTTAGGGTCGATTTTTTAAGTCACAAGAAAAACCCTGTTCTTTCTTCATGAATTCGGAAAGTTGGGATTTGATTCAAAAAAGGGGTGGTAAAGTTAAGAAACCCCTAATATTTTCCATTATAATTAAGAAACACTCCACCATCAAATTTTAATTCTTATACCACCTCCGTTGATTAGTTTGTCCTCCTCTTTAAATAATCTAATTTTATGTATTCCAATCCTTTTTTTTTTTTTTCTTCTGTGTATCTATTCATCTTGTAGATGTACTGCAACTACAAGCCCCCCAAGATTCAGAAATGACTCAACCTCAGCTCCAGTTAAACATATTTATGAAGTTGATACCTTTAAGAAGTTCTCAGCCATTTCATCTTAAAAAATACAGGTTGTCAAAACTAATGTTGATTCTATTTGAAGTTTGGGTAGTCGGCAGTTGTTGTACATCTACAAAGATAATTTCCCGGATGTAGCTTAAAGTAATATTAGAATTTGGAGTTATAGTGATCAACAAATGTTTAAAGTTATATAGCTAATGAACAAAAGGGAAAAGTGTCCTTTACATATTAGTCCTTCTTCAAACATGTATTTCCAAATTAGTCCCCATTTTCAGTTTATTTGCTATTAGGTTCCTTAATTGAGGGCCATCTAACTTAATAGGTCCCTCATTGGTGTTTTTTATCCAATTTCAACTTAATCATAATCAATAGGCTAACTATGTACTATAAAAGATTATGTCATATATTGCGTTGGTGGGACTAGAGTCACTACAAACTGCAACCTCAATATCGACCTTTTTTTGCTAGCAGGATAGACGCCGTTGGGACAGATATAAGGTCTATCCCGACATTTTAAGAAACACCGCTATTGGTATCTAACCTAGCCCGGTATTTGCAAAACACCGGAATAGCATTTTTTTCTGCCATTTATTAGCTATCTCGTTGTTCCTACTCATTAATAACTCTATTCCCACAATCAAACAAACCGTAATTGTTCCAAAAATTCTATAAACTATAATTATTCTTTTCACAATCACAAATTCTTAAACTCTCAGATTAATAAATTCTTAAATTCTCAAATTCATACATAGGGTAGTGACGATGACAACAACAATGACTTGGGGAAGGGCAGGGGGAGCCCGACGTTTTGAAATTTTTGGGGAGGGGTCTATTCCACCGTTTATACACAAAATGCTAGGATACCTGTTATATCACTGGTTTTTTGTGTATAAAAGCCATGATAGACCCTCCATTACAGCAAGGACAACCATAATGTCCTTTTGTGCGGTAAATAGTTTGGTCAACACAACTAAATCTTTCTATTATCAGCTTGTTGGCACACGGGTTAAACATAAAATCAATATAAAGCTTCATCTATATTTGGTAGGTAATACTAACTGGTGAGAGTAAAACAAAACAACCTAAATCTTTCTATTATCAGCTTTTTGGCACACGGGTTAAAACATAATACCAATATAAAGCTTCTTCTATATTTGGTAGGTAATACTAACTGGTGAGAGTAAAACAAAACAACCTAAAATTGAGTGAGCTAAACATAAAGACTATAACTGATTATAAAAGAGTACAATTCTTGTTCATGAAATGTAGAACACAATTAGTAATGAGATGATAAATATATAATCCAAAGAAGAGAATAGATATTTGATAAATGGTGTCGTAGAGTAATATATTGTACTGATAATCCTACTTTATCAAATTCATATTTCAGAATAATTTGCATTTTTCATAATAATATTCCATAAAAAATTGTTCAGCTGTCTGCGTATATAAAAATACATTAAAAATATTTAAAACTATAAGAAAGAACATCACAAAAATAAATAGAATATATACTCTATCCCAGTGTTTATGTCCAAAACGCCTAGATGGAAATTAATTTTTTTTTAATTTTTAAATGTTTACCAACTCAATTATCAACATAAGGAAGATTTTTTTATTTTAAAAAAATTTTCATGACCTTTCCCGTTGTTTATGTTCCAAATGCTGGGATAGACTACGTACCTATATCCCGGCATTTCTCATATAAACGCTGGGATATCCATCATCTTTCTCGGTGTTTTGGACAAATGCTGGAATAGATATGTGATATTAAATTAAATAAAACTGTTGTCTATCACGGTGTTCTCACCCAAACGCCAGGATAGAAACGCTGAGAAAGGCATTGTGGTTTGTAGTGAGTGGTAAAGTTTGTGGTAGTTTTGGGAAAGAAAAACAACTGAGTTGGTGAAATTTTTGAGATAGAATTCCCTTTATCATAGGATTGTTAGTCTAAACTAGTTGTTGGTTGAAATACGGTAGGATTAAAAGAGGTATTACGAAAATGAAAAATATTTCTATCAAGTATGACGATGATTTGAAGAAAAATCTATTGTTAATCTATTGCAGAGACTGATTTCATATTTATTATATCAATTAAAGGGCCTAATAGAAAATAATGTGAAAATAGAGACTAATTTAGAAATACATGTTTTAAATGGGAATAATATCTAAAAAAACACAATTGAAAATTAAGGATGAAGGTATATTAACTGAAGAAGCATTCTGCCGAGGTAATGAAATTGGAGGTATATCAAACGCAACTTCGTTAATAGAGGAGGGGCAAAATTGATCAATGCAGGGTTTCTTAATTGAAATTTGATGTCGGGAGGTTTCTTAATTATGGAGGAAAACAATATGGGATTTCATCACTTTAGCCCCCAAAAAATGGTTGAGGGAGTTTTAATTAGAAACAATAGTTAAGGTGTTTTTTATTTAGTTTTTTTTTTAATTTTAAATTTAGGGTATCATCATCTTGTGGCTATAATTATAATCTTTAATACTATAATGAGAGTGTTGGGATTGTCATTTGTAGTTAACTTGTAATTTGTAGACATGCATTCAACTATTTAATCTTAACCATTCATTTTTAAGTGAGAGTTATATTAATCATTCATTTATTCAACTGCTGTTAGTTACCATAATAAATAATCTTAAAGTTCTAATTTATTTACGACATAATTATTTACAAAAATGACACTCATATAAAATAAAGTTTATATCACTAATTAATTCGTAAAAAGTATGTGATAAGTAAAGAGATGTCTTAGGTTATTACGTCTTATTATTTACTATATAAAAAATAAAAAAAATTAAAACGTACACCGCACGTGCAGATCAATTGTCCTAATTAGTTAATCACTATGTTTAACTCGGGGGAATTTTTTTGATCATATTGTAACGTTGAATTGTAGATATTGCCTTTGGATTTTGGGAAACGGGACAACCTTATCACAAAGTGAGTCCATATGGGGAAGATTAGTTAATGATGCAAAAGCTCGCCGATGCTTCTTTAATGCTGAGGAAGACAGAGAAATTTCTAGATCAATCCTTGATGCCTGCACTGAAATGGGTCACGTTGATTGCTTGCAAAATTTGAATTCTCTGCATATTAATAAAAAACCTGAGAGGTGAGGTTTGTGTAAACTTTTCCTTATCTATTTTAAATTTGTTTAAAAATTTTCTCTTTCCTTTTATGGATGACATTGAATATGAAACCTTAGCTTTTTTTGTCTTTTCTGCTTTGAGTAAATGCAGTACCGTTAAAATCGTGGAAGTAGGGCACCATTGTGTTTCTCAGGACATATCCGATAGCACACAATTAGTTAGGTCAGCTGTTGATAATCATATTCATTAGTATTTTATTTGTTTATTCTTCATTTAGTCATCTTACATTTTAATTTTCTTACTTATATAGCACTCCTATTGCTCGGATTAAGAAGACATATGTTATCAGGTATATTGATTCTCCTTTTATTTTCAGTCAAACTAGCACTCACTCACTCTATATGCATATAGCACCATATTATTAGGCTAAAATGCCCGTACTATTTGGTCAATGTGCTGGTAACATCCCATACAAATGACAACACAGAATATTAACCATGGAAGCTACAGGCCCTAAAATCATGTGCACTCGATTTTGTTTTGTTGTTTTGTTTTTTGCAAGCTTTTTTGACTTAAATGTTTGTATAGTACAAAGGGATAATTATATAAGGAAAAGGGGGGAAAACCATGGAAACAATTTTTAAATTTTATTTCTATTTTAAACAAGGCCTACACGCTCACACTTACCCTATGGAATCAAAGTTAAAATATGAAGGGAGAGAAAATGCAACAAGGTGGTGAAGAAGGGGATATTGACTAATCTAACTAACTTGGTCATTACGTTATTATCAATTCCCGGTCGTAATAAACCAGCATTCAAAGTAAACTCTATTCCTTCCATAACTTTTCCTTCTGATCTGAACTCTACCCAGTATTTTAGTTCACACCTAGTAAGCCCTATACGTGTCACTCCTTAATTTGGTCCTATTCATGTGATGTACGTGTATTTGATATACGTGTGTTTTTTTTAACGGATAACTACAATTTGGTCATATATAGGCCCTGACCAACTCCGTTTCCAAGTCGAGTCCACAATTGCCCCTTCTCCATTCCTTGCTCTTCTTCAAGCTATACTCTAATTCAAAAGATCCAATTAATTCGAAGTAGAAAACATGAATTTAAATCAACTTCTTCGTTTCATTGAATTCAAACTTTGTACATTTAAATTTAAAACATCGTCTGACATCGAGCGAAAAATATTGAGATGATACAACATTCTAATCCCAACGGTTCCTCTTGGCTTTCCTAAACTCTTCCCGTAGTTCTGTTACATCTTCTTTCAACACATCATACATATTCTTTCTCTTCTCCAGTTCCCAAACACGATGACTGAGGGTTGCAATATTCTCCTTGAACTTCGCACACTGGGCCTACAATTGGTCTGCTCTCTCCTTCTGTGTCTCCACCTGCATCTGAAGAGATTCGATGTGATCTCTCTGAACATGTTCTCCTCGTCGGATGAAACGTCTGATGAGTACGGAGGCGGAGTGATCCCTTGGGACTCGGGCCATTCTCCTTCATACTCCCCGGGAACTTCTTCGTCGGAATCTCCTTATCCAGGGTAGTAGTCCTCTTCAATTATGTGCCAATCATCATCGCCTGTGGGGTCGTGGTGGTTTGCCATCTTTAGGGAGGGAGAAGAAGAATCATTAATCATAAAGCAACACAAATGTAAGTAGCTTACATTTAAATCTCTATACCCAACTCACACTCTAATGTCCACTCTAGGGTGTCGTTCCTTATAAATTTGTACTACTTGGAAGCGTGGCGCTGATACCATTCTATAACACCCCGAATTCTAAATAAGTTTGAATTCGAAGTTCCACAGAATCTTTACACTTCATTTCGTACAATTTTACAAGGAATTTATAACTTTTATACAACAATGTTTACATTGACGCAGCGGAATTATAATTACAACATGATACATGAAATAAATAACAATTTGAACATTTTTTAAGCAACATTCCTTTTTTAGTCCTTTCATTCATTTTATCCTGCATGGAAACTCGGGCACGTCAGTTGCATTCAATTGACATTAGGATAATACATCAATTTCTCTTACTTGGAAAATACACACTTGATCACAAACAAAGCTAAGGGGGACTATCTTATTGATGTCGTATGTGAATGTGCACTTAGTCTTAATGTAGTTATTTATTATTTCATGACACTAATGCACACTTCTTCGAACTTATGCATCCCATTCTACATAAATCCGAGGGCAAGCCCTTAACCGTTCTTCATCTTGTAGGGTTGGATCCCTCGTTATGAGTTAAACTACTATGGTAACTACGGTAAGTATCCTACATGTTTTATAAATTACGAGTCCATGTCCAGACAGCCTGGAGGGAAATCCCACGTCATGATATGACGCATCATGCAGACAACCTATGGACAATTCGTCTCTGTCATGGAACGATGACACTACGTAGTCACCAAGCATCCCACAAGCGTCGCCACGGTCCCAATAATTCCGGAGATGTATCCACATCATGACATGACACATCATGCAGACAGCCTGTTAACACTCTCACACTGTAGATCCGAGACCCTCATATCTCTTACTTTCATCACATCTTCACTATAGTTAGTGTGATCCTTAGATATTTGAATCATGAATAAATTAACACCCTAGAGTTAGCGTTACCTCTACACCGGTCTTAAACATCAATTGTCAACCACTGTCCAATTTTGATCTTTTATCACAATATTTCTCTTCAAAATTTCATTCATGACGATGTAAGGACTTAGCTAACTGTAGTTTTCAATCTCTTTTCATGTTCACCAAAAATGAGTGTTTATACTCACAAATTTCCACATTTCATCATGATCTTTTTATTTCATTTTCCATGTATACTTGCATATATTAAACAGATATCAAATTTCATATTTAACTCACATCTCATAATTTAATCTCCTCATAATTTCTTGCATTCACATTTTCCCGTTTTCTTTAATCATACTAAAACCATATTTTAAAGGAAATTTATCAAGTTCTTTAATCCATTTTAATGTAAAAACCACTTCCAATATTCACAAAATAAATTATGTTGTAAAATTATTTTTCATAAAGTCTAGGTAATATATGAAGAATAAAAGATTTTTTCCAAATTTTTATTTTCGCTTTAAAATTATTAAACTAAAAAAACAAAAATTAAAAAAAGGTGGGTCTGCGGAATCGTACCCAGAGCTAAACAACAACCCGTAGTAACAGACCCAAAGCACACCCGAAGACCAATAAGTCCAGAGTGAGTAACTGATATGAATAGGGTTAAATTATTTATATATCGACTGTGCTGTATTTGAGGGGAAAAAATGTTAATAAAAACAGAGCTTCTTCAAGACTCGAACCCAAAACACTCACACAGCGCCTATAACCCACACCGAAACTCATTTACAAAATCCAAACTCATTTTCTGTTATAATTAGGAGTCAAAATAGTTTTATACCTACTGTATGTTTATAAGTATCCTTTACAAAATCCAATTTCTTATTACATTGGTATCTCTCAAATTAAACTTTGTCCAGAATATTTTTCTTAAAATAATATAGTGTAGCAGCAGTTAAACTCTTCATTTTTAACATTAAAGTAAATTTTCTTTACAATTTATATTTAAAAGATATCTTGTCGACTTTGAAATATACCATAGTTTCTTCTCAAAATACCAATATAAAATCCACTAAATATAGGTTCTTGTACAAAAGACTAGCAATTATTCTTTTATCACATTAACATTGTATAACAATAATTTACACATTTATCACCTAAACATGACAATATCCATTCATCTCAATCTACAACTAAACATAACAATATCCATTCATCTCAATCTACAACTAAGCCATTCATTTAAACAAAATAGATATTCTAGCATGAATTTCATTAATAAGACATCATGATGAGTTTTTTTTTTATTTCACTAATCACAATCAAAATATTCTCTTTTCCTCTACTAGTTTCTTTAGGCAATCACATGGCAATTTTAAAATCCTAGCATAGTAACTACATTAGAAGTAGAAAAATCACCCACCTTTTTAGAGAAACAACGAAAACTCCTAAACAAATTCCTTGAAAGCACGATTGCCTTCCCGTCTCCTCCTAGCTTGTGCAAAACCGAGCTCCTCCTCCTAGCTAGAACCCGAGCCTTCTCCTCCTCTTGCTTGCCGGCCTCCAATGCAAAGGGACACACTCTCTTTCTTTCTCTCACACAATTTTTCTTCCCACTCAAACTTTTCCTCACAAAGCCTTTTTCTTTCTCTTTCACTTTAGAATTTCTAAATGCAAGTATAAAGAAAGGCAAATGAGGGGTATTTATACACCTCTCAAGAGCAAATGAAGGGGGGAGATGAGTTTGGATGAAGGGCTTGGATACAATTGGGAGTTAGAAGAACTACCCACTAGTGAGCAACCACTTCTCCACTCTCCCACTCTCCCACTCCAAGCTTGGCCGGCCATCTCCTTCTTGTCCCATTGCACGTGCATGTGCAATGGTCGTGCCTTCACTTGCACACTAGTTGTTTGTTCATTTAATTGTTAAATAATTAGTTATTTGATCATGTCTACCATACAAGTTGTCTTAATTAATAATAGAATTAATTTGCGGGCTAATTTAGTGGGCTCTTAATCGTGCTAAAATCCATGGGCTCTTAATTAATTAATTAATTAATTTTAGATGGGCTAGAATTAAGCTATTAGGCCTAAGAATTAATAATAGATAATAATAGGCTTTCTAAAAGGGAATGAAAATATTTGTTCATGATATTAATATAACTTTTAAAGCAAAAAACACACATTAATTTGCACGTGCAAAACACGTGAAAACAAATGAAAACTTTTATATTTAATTATTTGAAAATTCAGGATGTTACAACACTCCCTCCTTAGAATAGTTCCGTCCCCGGAACTACGTTTAAAAAGTGAGAAAACAAAACATAAAAGAAGAAAGAAAAACAATATAAACAAACAAAGAGCTCGGGATGATCCTTCAGCATCCTCTCCTTGGATCCCCAAGTAGCCTCTTAACTGGTTTCTCCAGACTACTTTGACCATCGGTATCGTCTTGTTCCTCAAGACTTTCTCCCGATGATCCACAATCTCAATCGGCCGCTCAATGTAGCTCAGATCTAACTGCAAACCCTCCGGCACATCGAGCAAATGGTGATTTGGATCTGGAATGTAGCCTCTCAGCATAGACACGTGGAAGACATTGTGCACCTGAGACAACTCTTCCGGTAACTCTAATCGGTAAGCAGTTTTTTCAATCCGCTTCAATATCTTATAAGGGCCTATGAACCTTGGGGCTAATTTTCCACCTCTGCCAAAACGAATCACACTTTTACTAGGTGATACATTCAGGAAGACAGAGTCACCTTCCTCGAACTCAAGGTCCCCTCCTCTGATTGTCGGCATAACTCTTCTTCCTACTCTGAGCATCCACAAACCTCTTCCAGATCAAATCGATCTTTTCTGAGGTCTGCTCACAATCTCGGGCCCAAACATCTGCTGCTCCCCTACTTCAAACCAGCAAACAGGCGTTCTGCACTTCCTACCATACAGAGCTTCATACGGCGCCATCCCGATACTAGTCTGAAAACTGTTGTTGTAGGCAAACTCTACCAGAGCTAGATGCCTCTCCCAACTGCCTCCAAAATCTAGAACACAAGACCGAAGCATATCCTCAAGAACTCGATTGACCCTCTCAGTCTGCCCATCAGTCTGAGGATGGAAGGCGGTGCTGAAATCTGTCTTAGTACCCAAGGCTGCCTGAAGACTCCTCCAGAAATGCGAAGTAAACCGCGCATCTTGATCAAACACAATGGTCAACGGAACATCATGAAGCCTGACGATCTCCCCAACATACAGCTCAGCTAACTTGTACATAGACGAAGTGAGTTCATTGCCAAAAAGTGAGCTAATTTGGTTAGTCGATCGACTATGTCCCAATTCGCATCATTACCCTTCGAACTCTTAGGCAAACCCGTGATGAAATCCATGCTGATGTTATCCCACTTCTAAGGGTGTAAAATGAATAGTACGGTCCATCGTCCATCTGAGTCCGGCTCGAGAAATGGTCCAACCGTGGACTGTCCAAACTGTTATACAAACCGAACTCGAACAAATTATTAGGTCCGATTCTTTACCGAGCTCGAGCCGGACATAAGTCCGTCCGAGTATCATTGCGGTTCGATACTTTATCGAACCGAGTCCGGACTATAAAAAATTTGTCCGACCTAGACCGACCCGGACATAAGCCCGTCCGAGTAGAATTTCGGTCCGAGCTTGAACATGTGGTTGTCCTATCTCGTCCGGTCCAATTTACAGCCATACCCACTTCCACTCCGGAATGTGTAACAGTTGCAATAAACCTCGAGGCTTCTGATTCTCGGCTTTCACCTGCTGACAAATCTCACACCTCGCCACAAACTCAGCCACATCACGCTTCAAACCTGACCAAAAAAAATGTTCCTTGATGTCCTTATGCATCTTGGTGCTCCCGGGATGTACGGACAAAAGAGTAGCATGTACCTCCTGAAGAATACTCTCCCTCAAATCTGAATTATTCGGAACACATAAGCTCTCTCCAAACCACAAAACTTCATTCCTGATCTAAAACTCTGAAAATTTGCCTGCACCAACCTGCTCCTTTATCTTCTACATCTTCCTTCTGACTAGCTATAATCCTTTTATTCAGCGTGGGCTGAAGTCTCAGCTGAGCCAAAAATGCTCCCAAACCTTGCAAAATGCCTGATCCAATTCCTCTGCAAGATGCCTCTGGGTCGTGATCAGCCGAGTCAAACTACTTTTATGGCTAAGTGCATCAACAACAACATTAACCTTACCCGGATGATACTTATTCTTAGGACGCATGTCCTCAAGTACTTCCAGCCAGCTTCGTTGCCTCAGATTCAGGTACTTTTGCTAATAGATATACTTCAAGCTTTTATGGTCCGTATACATGTTTAATTTCTTACCGTACACGTAATGCCTCCATTGCTTCAAGGCAAAGATAATCGCAGCCAACTCCAGATGATGAGTTGGATAATTCTTTTCATACGGTCTTAGTTGCTTAGACCCATAAGCGATTACCTTTCCATCTTGCATCAAGGCACACCTATGCCCACGATGTGAAGCATCGCTCTTGACATCATACTCAACACCTGCTCTAGGCAAAGCCAAAATAGGAGCAGTAGTCAATTTCTCTTTCAACTCCTGAAAGCCTGCCTCACACTGCTCAGTCCACTTGAAATTTACATTCTTCTTGGTCAAACCAGTGAGCGGCACGGCTATCTGAGCATAGCCTTGAATAAACCTCCTGTAATATCCAATTAACCCAATGAAACTTCTAATCTCCTTCACTGTAGTAGGCTTTGCCCAATTCTTCACTGCCACTCTCTCCTTAGAAAGGATGTGACCCAGAAACACCACTTCAGATTTTTAAAAATCACACTTGGATAACTTGGTATATAACTCATGCTCTTGAAGCTTCTTCAGAACCTCAGCCAGATGCTCAGTATGCTCATCTTCCGACTTGGAGTACATAAGAATATCGTCGATGAACACCACGACGAAAGAATCAATAAACGGCCTCAACTCTGTTCATCATATCCATAAAGATTGCATGTGCATTCGTCATTCCAAATGGCATAACTAAGAATTCGTAATGTCCATGTCAATATCTGAATGCAGTCTTATGCACATCTTCGACTTTCACTCGAATGATGGTATCCTGACCAAAGGTCTATTTTAGAGAAGACAGCTGCCCCTTGTAGATGATCTAACAGGTCATCGATTCGTGAAATTGGATATTTATTCTGAACAGTGACCTTATTCAGCTCCCGGTAATCGAAGCATATCCTCATCGACCCATCATTCTACTTCACCAACAATACCGGTGCTCCCCAAGGTGACGCACTCGGCTGAATAAAAGCACTTCAATTTGCCATTTAACTTCATCCTGTTCATCCTGCTCATTGAATACTACATTCCTGCTGCACATGACTTTGTTATCCACAAAATTCCGAAGCCTGTAACCATACTCATCGCCACCGTAGCCAATGAACGCACACCTCCTAGACATAGAATCCAACTTCTTTCTTTCTTTCCTGTCAATTAGTGCATATGCAATACAACCATAAACTTTCAAATGCAAATAATTGATAGCTTTACCTGACCATAGTTCTTCTGGAATGGCCCTATCAAGGGCACTATACGGGCAACGGTTAATCAATTACACTGCTGTATCAACTGTAGCGGCCCAAAGATGGACCGGAAGGCCTGCATGAAGTCTCATGAATCTCGCTCTTTCGAGTATCGTGCTGTTCATTCTTTTTTCTACACCATTCGCTTGTGGAGTCTTAGGAACTGTCTTGATTCCTCTGATTCCTTCCTTTACCAGATAGTTAACAAACTATTTACTTGTGTACTCACCTCTGTTGTCCGACTTTATTGCTTTCACTTTGCAACCCGTCTCATTCTCAACCCTGGCTTTCCAAGCTCTAAATGCCTCAAATACTTCTGATTTTTCGTGAATTGCATAAACCCAAACCTTTCTTGTAACATCATCGAAGAATGTGACAAGTATCTCTTTCCACCAAAAGAGAATTAAGAGTTGGACCCCACACATCTGTATGTACCAACTCTAGCTTCCCACGCTTCTTCTCACGCCCACCCAACTGAAAGCTAACTCTCTTCTGTTTTTCCATCACACAATTCTCACAAAAAGCCATCTTAACCTTCTTCATCCCCGACAAAAGATCTCTAGAACAAAGCTGCTTAACATCTCTTTCACCAAGGTACCCCAACCTGACATGCCATAGAATTGAAGAGGAAGTTCACCTACTGATGTTGTAGCATTGATATCACTTGAATCACCTCCTCTGAGTAAGTACAATGTGTCACCACGCTTTCCTTTTGCCACCAACCTGACACCTGTAGTCACCTTCCATTCTCTATGCTCAAAGGTTATTGTGAATCCTTCTTTGTCTAATTTGCTAGTTGAGATCAAGTTTTTCTTCAAGCTCGGAATATGTCTTGTGTCATTCTAGATCAGTTACCCACCATTGCGAGTCTTCACTCTCACAGTACCTCTACCTACAACTGGACATATCTTCCCATTGTCAATTGAAATTGCATCAAAATCACCTATCCTGTAATCCTCAAAAACATCCCTCATGGGGGTTCAATGATAAGAAGCACCTATACACCAACCATCTTGCATAATATTAAATCGAGCAGATAAACACAATTTATCTAGACGGGATTCAATACTTACCACATTGGCTACTTATGATCCTACTTGTGCTTTCTTATACTCCTCGCATTAGTCTCTCCTGTGTCATGGCTTCTTGCAGTACCAACACTCACCTTTATGATGTCCTGTTCTTGACTTGGACCTGTGATTCCTGCTCTGTGACTTCTCTCTGTTGTTACTTTTACGGTTATCAACTGACAGCGCAGCATTACTAGGATATGACACCAAAGTCTCTCCATGTCTTTTCCTTCTTGCATCCTCATTCAGAATGCTGCTTATAACATCATTTAGGGTTGTTATATCAGTCATGGTTCTTGTAATATCTACTGTGCCGTAACTATCGGAAAGACTGGATAGCAACAACAACGATTGTGCCTTTTCCTTAAACTTTAAACTTGATGCTCTGTCTGTTTGTAAACCATACAGAAGTTGTTGATGTGCTCAGCAATCGAACCCTTTCTGTCAACTTCAAGTTAACCAACTTCTTAAGGTGAAGAATTTGGATCGCTGCATTCGGCTTCTCAAACATGTCTGTCAATATCTCCATTGCCTCCTTCACGGTCCTTGCCTTCTCAATATGAAATAGCACCATCCTGCTCAGTGACAACTGAATCTGCACAAGTGCTTTCTGATCCAATCTATTCCAAGCCACCAACGCAATCGGATCGACCTCCTCCCCTTCTGACTTCAAACCAAACAACAGATCATCTAGATCATTCTGTCGGAGATAGGCAATTTTTGGATCTTCCATATTGTGAAATTCGTTCCATCGAACTCCTTGACTCTGACTCTTATCCCTCATCTCAATCAATACTACCAACCTGTAGCTCTGATACCACTTTGTTGAATTATAACTGCAGAATAACTCAACAACGACGACTAGATGCAAGAACTATAAAATCAAAATAAGAGAACAAAAGAACAACCAAAAGCAACACACAAAAACACCTGAGATTTTTTCGAGGTTTATCCAAAACAATGCCTACTTTCCCGCGCAGAGGCACTCCTGCGATTTCCACTAGAAATATGAAGAATAGGTTTACAAATCTCTCAAGATCTTACCCCTAAGGTGTAGGGTTTCACTCTATCTCCCTCTTTTTCAATGACAGCTGGGAGATCTCTATTTTCTTTTCACTTAACCCTAGAATTGTACACAATACAATATATATAGGTTTTCTCAATCTCCAATGTCAGCCGCTCATCAAATAGCGTCGGGACGGTCGACCACAACACAAAGTCGGTCGACCAGTTCTCTCTTCGACTGTACAGGGTCCAACAGAGTGTAGGTTGGTCTACTGTGCGGTCGTCCGGTCGCCTCTTCAAGTTACAGGATTGAATCAGAGAGAGATGGTCGACTGCGCGGTCGACCGTACATTGCCTGGGGTGCGGTCGACCACAACTCTGCCTGTAGCTTCAGACTACTCTTGACCTGGTTGCTCCCACTTCGACTCTCCTTCTCGTCTATCTTCTTTAACCTATTAACGTGTATTGGATCCACAAACCCCAACACCCTTGGCACCACCTTGTTGGACAAAGCCTCTGTCAATTTGTTGGTAAGTTTTTGGAAAAAAAATTGATCACAATTTTTGCTCTAGGGAATGCCTACTTTACATGTAAAATTTGATGAAAAAATGTCATTCAGTTTCATCCAGTGCATCCAAGAGTTTTCTAATATTTCTATCTTTTTGTTTGTATGCTTCAATAGTTCAACTGATCAAATAATAGAGGTTAATCGTTTTTTACAGGAGTCCGGCAGCACCACTTGTTACAAAGAAAGATAAAAAACGGTAAGAAGTAATCACTTTCACCACTATATTACATAACCAAATGCACAAGGTTTGACGCCGACCTGTAGTGGAATTAAAACTAGGGTGTTGGAAATCCCTTCCAAATGACGGACAAAATGTTCAAAGTTTGTATACTATGTCCTTTTGCTGTTAGAACTTATTTTTTAAATTATTCATTATCATAGTAAGATTTTGCTTTCTATGACGTACATTGACATTTTAGCCTTTTTTTTAGAGTTGAAGTAGCATACAGGCAAATAAAAAAAATGGAGTTGGAGCAGCATCCTGTTTCTCAGAACATTTCCAATGACAGTTACACACAAGTAGCTAGGTGATGTGTTGATCCTATTTATCTATAATTTATTAGTATATGCTTCATTTATTCACCATACATGATAATTTTTTACTTTTTACAGAACTCCTATTGCACGAACTCCTATTGCACTGATTACGAAGACAGACACAATGGGGTATTATGATTTTCCTTTTCTTTCAGTCAAACTCGCAAGTAAACATTCTATATATATAGCACCATTTTATTTGAACTTTTTTAGTCTTGCCTATTATATATACTAGTAATTTTCACGTGCGATACACGTTTTAATAAAAAATTGGAGTTGAATGCGCGATACATGTTAGTCGGTAGTAATCAGCACTTGTGATAAATGCCTTAAATCTTTTTTAAAATTGGAGTTGAACAGGCACTGCACGTAATTTTTTAATTTTTTTTGAAGAAAAAATATTGAATTGTACGTGCGGTGATGTGTTATGAAATAGATTTGAAGTTGCACGAGCGACGTACGTATTTTCTTTCTGACAAAAAAAATTAAAAATTATTTGTTTGGTGAAGAAAAAAACTTTGATTTACACGCGTGGTGCATATGTTAATAAATATAGTTAGAGTTACACGTGCAACGTATGTGTTTCATTTGTGACAAAAAAATATTAAAAAATTGTTTGTTTGGTTACAAACTCAAAGTGACAAAGTGACAAACTCTCCCATTAATAGTAGTTATATATATATATATATATATATATATATATATATATATATATATATAGGGAAAAAAGGGTATGAGCAACTTGCTCATTTAGTAAATAAGCAATTGATGATGTGACATACATGTGATTGGAAAATCCTTAAAAAGGGTTAGTTGTCCAATGTATCATATGCATGCCACATAATCAATTGCTCATTTACTAAATGAGCAAGTTGCTCATATCCCTTTTACCCATATATATATATATACATATATATATATATATATATATATATATATATATATATATATATATATATATAAAGCTTCGGTTGTGCACTCCTCTAGTGCACACGGCGTAGGCCTTCAGGCGTTCATGTCGACGATCCGAACCGTTCACATTGATCTACACATCTAAATTAGTCTAAATATGTAAAATCAAATCATTTGAAATTTATTTACCCATCCATTGAAGTGTTACAAAATTGTATGACTGAAAATCATTGTTTTTTATAGTCACATGATGGATGGGCAAATGAATTTCAAATGATTTGATTTTACATATTTAGACTAATTTAGATGTGTAGATCAATGTGAACGGTTCGGATCGTCGATATGAACGCCCGAAGGCTAGTGCACACGAGTGCACACAGAGGCGGAGTGCACAACCGAAGCTTTCCCTATATATATATATTTATTTATTTATATGGGAAGTCTTCCGTTGTGCACTACCTATGGTGCACACAGCGTGTGCACTCGGCCTTCCCGCTTTCGTATCGACGATCCGAACCGTTCACATTGATCTACACATCTAAATTAGTCTAAATATGTGAAATCAAATCATTTGAAATTCATTTGCCCATCCATGAAGTATTACAAAATCGTATGACTGAAAATTTTTGTTTTTTATAGTCACATGATGAATGGGCAAATGAATTTCAAACGATTTGATTTTACATATTTAGACTAATTTAGATGTGTAGATTAATGTGAACGGTTCGGATCGTCGATATGAAGGCGAGAAGGCCGAGTGTAGACGAATGCACACGGAGGGAAGTTGCACAATGAAAGATTTTTCTATATATATATACTAGTAATTTACACGTGCGATGCACGTTTTAATAATTTAAAAAATTAAAAAAAAATCTGACATAGGAAGGATTTGAACCGGAAATCTTCTTTATATTAGTTATGTATGTGCATTGCACATGTTGGTAGAATAAAAAAATGACAAATGATACTAAGTACTTCTCCCATTATAATATTAGACATTAGATATAATAAACAACCTTTTGCTTTAATGCAGTTGGAGAAGTTAAAAACTTGTTTATGTGCATGTGTACATAACTAAAAGCCAAACGAACTTTTTTAAATAGTTAAATCTCCTATTTGCATTCGTATCGTAGTTTTTTGCAAAATTTTGTACCCACCCTTCTATGTTTTTATAAGTATCAGGAAGCGTCTTCGCTCATGAGTAAGAGGTGTGTAGTTCAAATCCGCCGCATGCACAAAAAAGTCCCCAAATAATATATATTCGGGTGTAAAGTGTGGGCTATACAGCTTTATTCAAAAAAATCCTTTCTATATTTCTCACTTCAATTATTCTATATCCGTGAGAAAACATCGTGAATATAAATGAATTTTATTTTTTCTGATAAATTTTATTTTTTAGTTACTGATTTATCATCTCTTCGGAATACTATCAAATTTAACAAGTAGTAGTAGTAGTAGCAGTTTTAATGCATCTGTATGTATCTTTCTACTACACTAATACCTCAGCTTTAGCATCAATGCCCCGACTAGTTATTGTCACTTTTGTGAATTTTTTTGTCAGCTTTTGACAAAATAAATTTCTTACAGTTTTTTCTAATTATATTCCTCAACGTACCATCTTGAACATAAGAAGAAAGATATCATTCAACTTCTTCCTGTGCATCCAAGAGCACAATCTTCTGTATACTTCACTTGATGAATAAGATGTTAATCATTTTTCTCTTCTGTATACAGGACTCCCGCAGCACCGGTTATTACTAAGAAGTATAGTAAAGGGTAAGATGCATTATTTTCCTTCTCTCTCTTTCTCAAAAAAAAGAAAAAAATCAAAGAAAAATAAAGGAAGGATTAATCTATTTTACCCCTTTAATTTTTTTTTTTGAGATAATAGTGACCTACGTCACCGATTTCATTAATGAGGATTAACGAAATACACCACTGCCTATTACAAATACCATCTATAGTTCAGTTGCATAAAATACAACGAAGAAAAACCAAAATACATTCAAAATTACACAAAAGCATCGTCAAAGTACAACATCCTTCCTCCCAAAAGGTAGAAACATCCCAGAACTTCTGTTGAACTACCCGATGAATCCACCGGACCCCACCTCTCCTCACTGCTAGTCCGTATCCTCTATCCTCAGCCTCTTTCTAGTACCTGTGTTACCTGCCCAAGACAAAATCAGATCCAGGATTTTATGCAAAACACAAAGAAAGCTATAATGATAATTACGAAAGCATGTATCATTCCTGTCTAACCACAAGATCCACAGAATAGCCGCTACCGTTATGTCCCATAAATCTCTAACCTTGTTCCTAGTTAGCCTAGATCTCAAGTTCCCCCATATATCATTGATATTACTCGGCGTCTCTAAAATACTGAAACCTAGGCCCATCACTTCCCAGCTAAGTCTAGCCTTAGTACAGAATAGAAATATATGATCGGTGTCTTCATCTGTACCGTGACATCTAGGACACGTAGCATCAGTCGAAATATTACGCTTTCTAAGATTCATTTTGGAGAGTATAGCGTTGCTCGAAACCAACCACAGGAAAGCTTTAACTTTCGGAGGGGCCTTAGTCTTCCAGATAATGATAGAGTTTTGAGATCTAATTCCCCCATCATTAAAGAGCTCATACACGGATCTTACTAAGAAGAGCTCGTTGCTCTCTAATCTCCATGACCTATCATCCTCTTCCTCCCTGCTCCGCCTTCTCCCATCCTCCAGATGAGCATTCAGCTGTTGCAACTGTATCCGACTGGCACTATCCAGGGATTTAAATAGCCTTTCGTTCAACCTTTCGTTGTTCCAGATATCTGCTACCGAATCATCCACCTTGAAGGCTTTGCTCACCAGATTGGGAAACAATGACTGAAGAGAGTTTTGACCTGTCCATTTGTCCTTCCAGAATCTGATATTCCTCTCGTTTCCAAGACTTCACATAGTATTAGCATGGAAACACTCTCCTACCTTAGCGATTCCTTTCCACATAACAGAGACCTTCCCGTGTTTGCTTCTTCTGCCATATCTGAATCTTTTCAGTCTTTGGTATCTCGAAAAAGAAAGACCCCACCAAGAGTTTTTATGTTTATGCAATTTCCACCACCACTTTGACAGGAGGGCCTTATTCATGTCCCGTAGGTTCACAATTCCTAGACCCCCAAATTTTTTCTTCCTACAGACCTTGTCCCATCGAACCAGATGAATACCTTTGTTCTCCTCCTGACTTCCTTTCCACAGGAACCACCTTCTGCATTTGTCGATTCTATTAATAACCCATTTTGGTATTTCATAAATCGACATCATATGCGTTGGTACACTACTAAGTACCGAATTGATCAGGGTAATTCTCCTACCAAGAGACAGAAATCTCCCTTTCCATCCCTCCAACTTTTTCTCTATCTTCTCCACCAATGGCACCCAGTCCTCCTTAAGAAGTTTGCCCGGTTTGATGGGTGTACCTAGATATTTAAGAGGGAACTCCCCTTTAACGCAATCAAGTAACATAGGGACCATCTCTGACGAGCCTGTATGATCACTGTTTAGGTGGACCACGCAGCACTTCTGAAAATTAACAGCTAGTCCAGACCAGTATTCAAAGCATCTCAACAGCACTCTAATAGCCAATAGTTCTTCCACCCTCGCAATGCCAAACATAAGGGTGTCGTCCGCATACTGCAGTATTGACAACGGTGTTATGATCCCTTGCACCTGCACCCCCTTTAAAATACCTTCCTGGCTTCCTTTCTTAGCCATTTCAGCCAGACCGTTTGCTATGATCGCAAAAAGCAATGGTGACAAAGGATCTCCTTGCCTCAAACCTCTGCGACAACGAATTTCTTTCCCTTGTTCCCTATTCAGTAAAATGAATGATTTACCATTTCTAACACACATCTTCATCCATAATCTCCACTTATTCCTGAATCCTTTGAGTTGTAATGCTTCGTCAACACACTCCCAATCAACCGTATCGTAAGCTTTCACAAAGTCAAGTTTTAGAAGGAACCCATCAACTTTATCCTTATTAGTTCTGAAGACCAATTCGTGAGCTGAGGCAATGCTATCAAAAATATCTCTACCCTTCACAAAGCCACATTGAGATACATCAATAATATCCGGCAAGTGCAGCGATAATCTGTTAGCCAGAACTTTAGATATAATTTTGAAAGATCCATTGAGTAGACTAATAGGCCTGAGGTCTGTAACCCTAAGCGGAGTAGCTTTCTTGGGGATTAGCGTCACGTTGGCATAATTCAAATGTTCGATCAGCACCTCCCCCATGAACATTTCCAGAAAATGTTCATGAAGTCCTTGATGATCGACCAGTAAAGTTTGTTGAACAGAATCGGGAACCCATCTGGCCCTGGAGGCCTATCTGACCCCAACTGGCTGATCGCTTGAAGAACTTCTTACTCCGTGAAGGCCCCCTCTATCCTCTGGCTACCTTCAATTCTCGACTCATTCCACATATCATGTTGTAGACTTACTCTCTGAGATATCTTCTTTCCCAACAAATCTCTAAATGTACTAAAAACATGTTGTCTCATCATTGTAGGGTCCTTCGACCACACTTGCCCTATAAACAACCTCGAAATATTATTATTTCTCCTTCTTTCGTTCGCCACCTTATGAAAGAATGCCGTATTAGAATCACCTTCCTTGAGCCATTGCACCTCGATCTCTGCCTCCAGTACGTCTCTTCCATTTCACCAATACAGTGCAGTTCCGCTCTGTTAGATTGCAGTTCCTCCGATTCGCCTATTTCAAGCGATCTAGTTTCTTCAATGGTCTCTAGATCCCTTGTTCTTCTCCCTAAACAATCTTTACATCTACTTAGGACCCCATACTCTTCTTTGGCCCATGTCTTAAGACACGTCCACAGTCGTCTTAGCTTGATGTTCCAGTTGGCAACTGCATTAGTCGGATCAGAAGGAACCTCCCATGACCCCTTAATGATTTTTTTACAGTTACTATAGTAGGTCCAAGCTTTCTTAAATCTAAACGGTCGCCTGGTAAATCGTTTGACCGTACCACAATCCAGAACCAAAGGAATGTGATCAGAGGTCAACCTCGGTATGGATCTAACCACAGCATTGTGAAATACATCTTCCCACTCTGTGGAGACCAAAATTCTATCGAGCCTGGCTAACGTCGGGTTGTGCTGCATGTTCATCCATGTGAATCGCCTATCCGAAACCTGTAAGTCAATGAGATCTAACTCGTTGATCACGCGGTTGAACTCTAATCTGTCTCTTAGATTACACCCTCTACCCCGGTGTTCCGATAGAAATCTAGTGATGTTGAAATCCCCCCTATAACCCACGGTCCATCCCATCTACCCCGGATGTTCAAAAGCTCTAACCAGAACTCGTCTCTAATGTTCGAATAATATGGTCCATATACCGAAGTAACCAAGTGAACCCATCCATCGCTTTTACGTTTTAAGCTAATAGTGACAGAGTGGGATCCTATAAAATCCTCAATGCAATCGAAACAATTAGAATCAAATCCTAAAGCGATCCCTCCCGAAAGACCTGTAGAGTTCTTGTAACGCCAGTCAAAGTTTCTTAAAGAGCTCATCCCCTCACAAACCTTACTCATAGGGTTGGCAATTCTAGTTTCTATGAAAGCACAAATCGTAAGGTTTTTGTATGCTAAGGAATCGTTGATCAATCAACTCTTAATTCTAGAGCGCATCCCTCTTACATTCCAAAAGATATATAACATGATCGGACTATGAAAACCTCTACCCATCCCATCCCAACGCAAGGGATGCATTAAAGCCCAATTCTATAAGCTTCTTCCCTAAGCGCGATAACTCTTTCCTTTTGGTTCATACCAGATGATCCCATATCTACACCTAGCATGGTAGCATAGTAAAGGAGCATATTATCAGAAATAAAACTGAAGATAGAAACCGAACCTTCACATGCCGATTTTGGTTCTTTAGCTTTAGCTGCTGATCTAATGAGATCTTCTTCGCTTGGACCCTTAGCTCCTAATGAGATCTTCTTCACTTTGTCTTTTACTCTTCCTCTTTAGTCCTGTAGTCTACCTCCCTGAATAGGAATGATTTGATCCTGAACTACCCCCTCCAAGCTAGCATCTAAACCCGGGGTTAACGCTTTGACACTTCGTTCCCAGGTTTGATTTTCATAGAAAGAGTCCATGGACTCCTCGCCCACACCGTCTAAAGCTCCAATCCTCTCGTCCTCCCCCGGAATATCATCTAAATTCTGGGGAGATCTATTGACCTCATCCTCTAGCCCCCTGACTCCTACTGACTCCGATTTCTCAATATCGCCTTCATCATACTCTACGTGAACCTGATCAGCAAGAAGACCAAGCGAACTCTCTCCTATTTTACGCCTTTATTATATAATGAAATGCACAAGCTTTCGTTTCTGCCTGGTTTGGAATTAATTGGGAGGTTGAAACTCCCGGGTAAATGGCAAAAGAGGGTGTGCACAGTTTTGTAAACTATTTTTTCTGCCATCCTTTTTTCTTAATTATTCTTTATTGTAATTAAGTTGGCTTTCTCTGATTTTGACATTTTTTGTTTTTGTTTTTGTATTATTGTGAATCTATATAGACCTGGGAGAAAACAGGAGTTAGGGCAGCGAGATGGTCTCCCTAGCTATCTATCCAATATGATAGAAGCAATTTGGTGAGTTCGTCATTATTTTTTTTATCATGTTAATATATTATTCAGTTAGACCCATAAAGAGATGTTTTCCATCTCTAATTACAGGTCTCCTGGTGCAACGATAAAGAATACTTTCGTTTTACCTTTCCTTTTAGGGGTTGTTTGTTTCAAAATATCGAAAGTAAGGAAAAACAAATCTCCCGTAAATTAGTTTTCAATATTTTGTTTTTCATTGTTTGTTTGCAATGAAAAGGTCCTAGTTTTTAAGGTGAATATTTTTGTTGATTTGTTCTTTTTTTTTGTTAGGATATGCAGTGAACAAAAAAAATTGAAAGAGAAAGAGAGCGATAGCTTTTCCTTGTGATTAATTATTTTTATGCATTTTAGTTGTCATAATTTTACCAATTTTCGTTCCTTTAAAACAAAGTATTTACAACATGCAAAACAAAATCATTGAGAATGCGGGTTCATGGTCATTACTACTTCTTAACCCCTTCGACAAAACATTTATGTTGCTGTAGCAAACACCTTCGTGAATCCTAAAATGCTTTTCAAGTCTTAAAAGTACCCACTAACATACTTTATGAATTCAGAAATTGAACTCTTGGTTTTAACAGTTTATTTATTCATGAAATTTTATTAACTACATATATTAGCATATGTTCTAATAATTGTAATTTTCCAGGCAGCCCTAGGGCATTTCACATGAAGGTATTGGAGATTGATAACTTGAGAGCGGGCTCTAGGTGTGTGATAGTATTACGGTCAACTATCAATTTCTCGTTTGGTCATGAAATCTTCACTGTGTAACAGTGCGAATGTCTGAACTTCAGTACATTATAGTATCTTTTTTGCACGTTCATTGACGTTTGATGCATACTCTTGAGAATGTAATAGTAAGGATGGTTAATTTGCCTTCATGTAAGGATGGTCAACTTGCTTTCATGTTTGTCTTTGCGTTATGATTAAATTAGTGCAAGGTATTACCCTTTGTCCAAAATCTTTACTCCACATCCTGATGTAGATCATTTTTCACTATATTGTATGGGCCTCAGGATTAGGAAGGTGGCTAGATTTGTGACCGGTGGAATAAAACTAATTTCATATCAGTTGTTATTTGCTCATGCAACCTCAAGGAATAGAGAATTTAACGATACATCGTTGTTTCTATGATTAAGTTCTTGAACCAAGTTATTTTTCTGTTTTTTTTAATCCATGCATGGTTATGTTTCTTTAATAGATTTATTTATGAGCAATGCTCCATTGCAAATGAGTCCGATGCAAATGGGTATGCAAACTGCTAAAGTCGTTGAAAACAACGGCTTAGGTTATAAATAGAAACCATTGTTCCGAATATTGGGTTTTATATCTTGCATACTTTTTCGGTGTGAAGAGATGGTGATACAAGTAGAGGGTTTGAAGCGAAAGATCGAAGAGAAGGAGAAACAGTCAATAGCAGTAGAAGCCAACAGAGAAAGGGACAATCGACTGTGCGGTCGATCGACAATCACCTTCTTCGGTCGATGGTCTGGGAGTTGCGGTCGACCGCAACTATGTGCGGGCAACCGTCCGCAGCGCGGATGGATTTTTTGGGTGCGGGTTTGTTGATTCGATTGAAGTCCACTTCGTCTTCTGATTAGATCGCACTACTCTAATTGTATGTTTATCAGATGACAATTGTATCAAGATATCTAAACTAGGGTATCTCTAGATCTATAAATACAATGAAAATGACTCCTAAATCGATATGATTCTATTGAGTGCCGAATAAAGAAGATAGTACTTTATATGAGACGGTGAGAGAGTTTCTCTATTGCAAGCAGCAATCAAGTTCTAGTTAGGCTTGAGAGAGGGTCTCAGTAAGAATTGTAATATTCTTTTATCTTCTCTAGTTGAAATAACATCTTGGTTCTTCCTCTCCCGGATTAAGGCAAAAGCCCCGAGATAATTCTTGTGTGCTTTGTGTAATTGGTGCTATCTAGTTTTGCTTGGTGGTTTGTGTTGATTGTGTCGAAGACTCAACAAGATCCTCAGTTTTCCTAACAAGTGGTATCAGAACTTCGGGTTCGTGGGTTTGTTCGAGTTCTTGGAGGAGATGGCAGATCAAAAGACGAAGATCAAGCAGTTTGACAGTAAGACCAACTTCAATCTATGGAAGGTGGACATGTATGATGTTTTGGTTCAGAAGGACTTGCACCGTGCCTTAGAAGAGAAGAAGTCAACCGACATAAAACAAGAGAAGTGAGATGAGATTTGTTTGAAGGTCTTGAGTTTAATCCGGTTGCAATTGGCGGACGAAGTCAAGTATCGTATTCTTGAAGAGAAAAATGCGGCGAGTCTATGGGCGAGACTCAAATCTGACTACTCGGAATCGTCTTTGCTAGATTAGATGTATTGAAAAAGAAAACTGTTTAGGTTCTCAATGAAGGAAGGTACTCATCTTCAAGATCATACTGTGGAGTTCAATAAGGTAAAATCTGAAATGAAGGCGATTAACGCTGATGATCTTAGTGAAGAGGATAAAGCTTTCAACTTGATATATTTACTGTCAACTTCTTATTATCACTTGATAACTAACATGCTACACGGGAAGTTATCCAAGGAGACACTTACAATAGTCAGAGTGATTAAGGGTTTGAAGGAAGATGAACTGAGAAAAGAGACTCATAAAGGAGGGTCTATTTCTAAAGGGTGCTTTTTGCGGTGGATGGTGATACTTCACTTGGAAGGGATGTGACATACAAGGGTGAGATTCGTTGCCACTATTGTAGAGGAGTTGGGTATTACAAGAGAGATTGTCGCAAGTGGTTGAGTCAGAAGAGTGCTATTAAAAAGGGAAACAAGCCTATATAGTCATCGCAATAGAGTCAGGTAATAATAATGACGATTGTCTTCTTGTTTCAATTTCTTCAGATGTGGATTCAAGTTGGTATCTTGATTCGAAAAGTTCTTCTCGTATTTGCTATGGGAGGGAGATGTTTTCTACTTACAAGTTGTCAACAGGCCGTAGTGTGAGAACTTGAAGTGGTGAGATTTGTGAAGTAGTGGGTGAGGGAGCAGTTGAATTGGAGACGCCAGATGGTAAATGGTTCATACTAGAAGAGATCATGCATATTCATTCGATACAGCAGAATTTGATATCCTTTGGGGACTCTTGATGCTCGTGGCTGTAGGTACACAGCTCGAGGTGGAGTTTTAACAGTTTGGGATAGTCGTCATAAGGTAATGAAGGGTAAGAGGGAAATTGGGCAGGGTCAGCACAACCTCTACCAGCTTTGTGGGAGCAGAAAAACTGAGCCGAGTGTATGAAAGCCCATTGTTCCTAAAGCATCATCTAGTAAGCTGTCACTAGAATTACCGAATCAAGACTGTAATGTTCAAATACCGTTGGAAGGTGGAGAGAGCCTTGATGTAGGTGGAGTTCGTGTGGAGGGTGGCTCCTCCATGATTCCAACTACAAGGGTGTGCCCTAGAGGAGGGCATACAGCTGGAGGAAAACAGGTGGAGATTTGTTCAACTAGCAAAAGAAGCCATATCAACATGTTGTTTACAAAGTAGAGAAGAAAGGTCTCGAAGAGTTTTTAAATCACACAAGTATGGATTCATGAGTATGCAATCCAATATGAAGATTGTTGGGTTTTATGTCTTGCATACTTATTCGGTGTGAAGAGAAGAAGGTGATACAAGCAAAGGGTTCGAAGAGAAGGAGAAACAGTCAGCAACAGCAGTAGCCTACAGAGAAAGGGACAGTCGACCATGCAGTCGACTGTCACTTTATCGGGTCGATGGTCTGGGAGTTGCGGTCGCCGCAACTATGTGCGGTCCACCATCCACAACGCTGATGGATTTTTAGGTGTAGGTTTGTTGATTCGATTGAAGTCCACTCCGTCTTCTGATTAGATTGTACGGTTCTAATTGTATGTTTATCCATTCAGCATACATCGGATGGCTATTGTATCAAGATATCTAAACTAGGGTTTCTCTAGATCTATAAATACAATGTAAATGCCTCCTAAAATGATGTGATTCTATTAAGTGCAGAATAGAAGAAAAGAGTACTTCATATGAGAGGGTGAGAGAGTTTCTCCATTGTAAGCAGCAACCAAGTTTCAGTTTGGCTTGAGAGAGGGTCGTGGTGAGAATTGTAATATTCTTGTATCTTCTCTAGTTGAAATAACATCTCGGTTCTTCCTTCCTCGGATTAAGGCCAAAGCCCCAACCGAGACAATTCTTATGTGATTTGTGTGATTGGTGCAATCTAGTTTTGCTTGGTGGTTTGTGTTGATTGCGTCGAAGACTCAACAAGATCCTCAGTTTTCCGAAAAACCGAATATAACCAAAGCTTTTGTTCCGAACAACGGCTTAGGTTTTAAATAAACCAAGCTGTTTTCCGAACAATGACTTCAGTGGTTTGCAATGGAGCATTGCTCTTTATTTATTATCTCTAATCTCTAATATCTAATCTCTGATCTCTAATATTATAATGATAGTTGGGTATGTCATTTGTAGAAAACCAACCATCTAATCTCAACCATTCATTTTTAAGTGGGAGTTATATTAACCATTCATTTACTCAACTATTCTTAGTTACCACAATATCCTCAAACTTCAAATTAGTTTACGACATAATTATTTATAAAAGTGCCACTCATTTAAAATAAAAGTTGATGCCACTAGGGATAATTTGATGTGCGTCATGGGAGGTCTCAGGGTCGAGGCCAGAATACGTTTGAATATTGATGATGGTAAAAATCCAAGCAAATTAGAGCCGTGCGATTCTTGCACTAAACTCAAAGCTTCCACAGGTAGATTAACAATCGTAGGCCTCTTTAACAGGCCTGAGCCTTCCCAAGAGATGGACTTCTTTCATGCCCATAAAAAGTGACAGACTAGGCCCACTAGAAGAGACACCCAGCCCATGCACGCCAGGAGTCAAATCTCTCATCCCCTAACAAGAAGATCTTATCTTTTGAGGGGAAGAGACATAAAAGAGAAGAGGAATTCAAAATGATCCAGCGGACACAAATCAATCTCTTGATATGTCTCCCGGGCCTATAAATACCCCTCTCCCTCTACAGTCAGAAGGTAATCAATAATTCATCAGTTTTCTCTCTCATACTATCTTTCTCTTTTCTGGTTTTGACTTGAGTGTCGGAGGATCTATCGCCAGGGCCACCCCCTGGTGTTTCAGGCTTTTTGCAGGTCCATCGGCCGCATCAGCAACCATCAGATTCAGATCACGGTGGTCAATCAACGATCTAGATTCAATCTGAGGAGCTCTAACAACTTTTAACGGCCAAGATCAAAGGTCAGACTTTTAGTAGTTTCCATCAATTATTAACTCACTATCTATTTGTTCCCACACCAAAATAAGCAGCAACAGATTGGCGCTGTCTGTGGGTTAACTACACAAGTCAGGCTTGTCGCCATGCCACCAAGACTAAGAGGTAAAGGGGCGGCCTCCAGCCGTCGCACCAACTCTCTTCGTCAACCAGCTCCTCCTATGGAAGATCTGATTCCTCCCCAACAGTCACCCCGACAGCCTAATCACGCTCCTTCCAACAGAGAGGCAACGGGTGGCTCCCAACATGAACAACATCCTCAGTACGACCACATCTCAGTCTATAATGCTTCAACTGACTCAATGGCCTCGCGAGGCCCATGGGGGTCTCGAGATCTCCTCCATATCATCAGTAACAGGCAACAAGACACTGACATGCGAATTCGATTGGATGAGAGGTGCGCCCGATCTGAGCCTCCCTCTCGGGACATCAAGCAAACTAGATAACCCATTTTCCTAGACAGAGATCAAGGCAATCCTCCTCTCACAGGGTGTGCCCAACAATAAGAAGCCTGACTCATGAGAGTTGAAGGCTTCTATGCAGAACAGAGGAAAAAATACCCTAGTCATTAGGGCCGAATTGGATAAGTTCAAGCTCAACATTCTTCATGCTATCCAAGGAAGTCAAGATCTGGGCCAGCCCCCCCAACGAGATCCGCCGACTCAACTGGATCCCAGAGGAAGGATGACCAAGGCATTTGCCGTATCCAAGAAGTAGAGAATCGTCTAGAACAGATGAAGAATGAGAGAAACCGCTCCAGCAGGGCATACCACCCTAGTTGACCTCCTTTCAGCCGAGCAGTCCTCGATGCACCATCCTAAAGGGCTTCAAGGCCCTACAATTCGAATCATACAATGGAGAATCAGACCCAATAGACCATACCGAGAGCTTTAAAACACTCATGATGGTCTATAACGCCATCGATGCACTCATGCAACACTCAAAGGATCAACAAGGGAATGGTATTCGCGTCTGACTCCCGAATCCATATTTTTTTTCGATTAGCTCGAAGAACTCTTCATTGCACACTTCGTTACTAGCCGCAGGGCTGATAAGACAAATGTCTCCCTATTAGAACTTGAGCAGAGAGATAGGGAATTGCTAAAGAACTTCTTCAAACATTTTACAGCGGAAGCAAGGTCAATTTCCTCCTTGGACTCTTCAGTGGTGGCTGCAGCCTTCCGTCACAATGTCATGCATAAAGAACCGAAAGCATCCCTCGCCAAGAGGCCACCTCGAGATTTCACTGAGCTCCTAGAAAGGAGTGAAAAGTACATCAGAGTCGAGGAAGCACTCAGTCCACAAGTGAAGATAGAGTCACTTTCTGGGAACAAACGGAAGAACGCAAGTAAGGAAACACACAAGAAGTTTCAGAAAAATGGTGCAAGTCAACGCCACCCTCCTACACCCCGCTTCGACAAATTCACTTCTTTGAAAACAAGTGTGTCTGCCATCCTTATGGCGGTTGAAAAATATGGGATAGTTTTTCTCCCTCCCAGAATGACAACGACCGGCAAGAGAAGAGACAAGGGCCTGTGGTGCGCATTTCATAGAGGCCACGAACATACTACCGATAATTGCAAAGCCCTCAAACAAGAAATTGAAGACCTAATTCAATGGGGCTATATCTCTCAGTTTGTCCAATGAAACAACATCGCCGAAAACCCTCCGCCCGGGGGGTTAATAGGCGTCCAGAAAGGCCTTCTGAATCGTGAGATTCTGAGCACATGGCCATTCTACACACCATCCATGGCGGACCTATGGGGGAAAATTCTAACTCCTCTCGCAAAGCCTTTGTAAGGGAAGTTAATTCGGGTTATAACACTCCACCCTCAAAGGGTTCGGGCCTCTCTATATCCTTCTCCGATAAAGATCTCAAGGGCGTCAAAATGCCTCATTGCGCTGCACTGGTCATCAATCTAGGCATGGCAAATCACGAGGTGCGACGCATCCTCGTAGACAACGGCAGTTCCATGAACATCGTCTTCATTGCTGCATTTGATGCGCTAAAACTCTTTTGAGATCGACTCAAGTCAGTCAGCTATACACTTCACGGCTTCTCAGGTGCACCTATCCAAGTCGAGGGAATTATCGCACTCGACATAATGGAAGGGAACGCCCCAACAACTCGGAAAAAATCTTTAGACTTCCTGGTAGTCGACGTCAAATCCGCGTACAATGCCATATTTGGCCGCCCTGGACTAGCCGCTTTCCACGCCGTCACCTTCGTGTTTCATATGAAATTGAAATTTTCGACAATAGCAGGCGTAGGCAAGGTAGTGGGAAGCCAACAGGCAGCACGGGCGTGCTACACTGCTACCATGGGGGGTTTGGTTCTCCCCCTCCATGCCGAAGAACTACTATAGGAAAACAATCGTTGTATCTCAAAGCCTGTAAACGAGGTCGAAGCTGCTACACTGGGCAGTCAAATCGAGAATTTTCAAAATTTACAAAGTTATCTCCTTCCAATTCCAAGTACACCCTCATCAGAACCCGACAATACACCCAAAGCCACCCTGCTCATTCAACGGGCGAACAATCTTGCCTAAATTCATAGGCGCATAAGAAGATTCATCTTTCTCTATGCAAAACAATAGGGGGCTCCTTCCGAAGCAGGCAAGTCCAGATAAGGTCTACCAAGTTGTTTGCTTGACAGCTTATCAACTTGAAAACTCGGGGGTGGGGGGGGGGCAAGGATATGTCAGTAGGGACTTCGAATGAACGACACCTCAAGAATTACAACGAGTGCATCTGAAATGCCCTCTCCTAATTTCCGTAGAACTTTTAAATTTTGTGATAAAGACCAGCCACTAGAGCAGCCATTTAGTTTTTTCTTTCAATAAAGACTGCTTTCACGAACGATCATGCATGCAGTGGCGGAGCCAGAGTTTTTATCCACTGGGAGCAAAATCACAAGAGCCAATTTTTTTTGAAAGTCTTTAAACATCCACAATCATATTATAAAAGAGATTAAATAAGCATTATTATATTATAAAATTCCACTACGCGACTTCACATTTTGAAACATTTTTCATGATATCCTCATTTTGATTGACTTCAATGTTTGAGAACCACTCTCGGGCTTGAATAAATAACAACGTGTACAAAATGTGGCATATTTACACACGCTATACTCTAATCAAGTACTATTAGTGTGTTCTTAAACCAATTAGTGTGTTCTTTAAACCAAGTACTATTAGTGTGTTCTTTAAACCAATTAGGAAGAAACTTTCATTTTTCGTTGCCAAAATCCCCCTAAATGGAAAATATGAGACTTTGGTTGACACTGACCTTTTTGCCAATAATGTCTTCGAACTATCTCTCTATCATTAGCATCAAAAGAATAAATAGTTTTCCTAACTCCAGGTTATGATGGAAGTTCATCAACGCTAAGCTCTATATGAGGATGAGGAGGTTGAACACTTGAATCACCATCTTCCCTTGGTTTTCTTTTCAAAAATTTATCCATAACTGTTTGAAAATTGTTCAAAAATTAAATTAGTATCAAACATAATTCTAATTTATGAACTGCTAATTTAGTTTCGACACATTAAATTTATCCATTAATGTTTGAATAGTGTTTAATTTGCTATAATTATAATACTTCACCGAAAGATTGAGTAGTTGATTTACTCATTTACACTACTTTATTAAGAATGCGTGCAATAGTGAGGCCCACTGTCATGAAACTTGAGTTGTTTAAAGAAAAAAGAGAACCATATAATATATTATATATACTATTAGCGTCTATAGAGACTACCCTATTAAGCTCCCTCTTCGGCTCTTCCTTGTTCTGTCTCTATCCTTCCTAAAACCCAAACTCAAAGATTCTACCTATCTTAATTTCTTCTTCTTTCTTCTGTCTAAACCTACAAGACTGCGAACCTGAACAAACACTCACCCCTCTTTCTCCCATTCCCTTCAAATTAACAAATATGCCCACCTCAATCTGTCAAATTTCACAATCTTGAAATTCGACAAAATTACCAAAAACAATGACCCAATAGTTCCCAAAAAGGGGGGAAATGAGTACCTAAATGGTGCTTGATTCCGCTGATTCTACCGATTCTGATTCTGATGCCGTCTGAGTGGCATTCGTCTTTTGCGAAGAGTTGGGTTGAGAAAATTGAGAAGAAGAGAAAAGAATAGAAATTGGGGGTTTGGATTAGAGGCTTATGAAGAATGAGAGATCAGAGAAGATTTAGAGCTTTTGAATTAAAGTCTTGGACTGGAGCTAGGGTTTTGAAGGAGCTTGAAAAAGAAGCGAAGAAGAAGAAGAGCGGCGACAAAAGAAGAGTAGCATCGGGTGTATATCACACTGTGATTGCGCGAGTTGGGCTTAGGCCAAAGAAGAGGAGCAGGCTGCTGTCGTGGGCTGAAAGTGGAGCGACATAGTTGTTGGGCCAAGCTTAGGGGGAGCATGGGCTTGTATTTAAAAAAAAACAGTGGGCCTATATGAAGGGCTGGGACGGCTGGACAACTTCAGGGTAAGCGGCCGCTCACCCTGGGCTGGCTGTGCCTCCGTCCCTGCATGCATGTAATAAGGACCAGCCATTAGAGTAGCCCCTCCGTATAAAATTAGCTAGTTTATTTTTATGCATTTTATTCAGTTCTACTAGAGCAAACATTGAGCTAAACGCCTAACTTATACACATAAGTGGCACCAAAAACTCGTTACAAGTCTTCACATAAGACGGGTTCGGAGTCCATACCCATGGCTCAAAAGAGGCTGTCAATTTGCAATGAAGCAAGTTCAGAGTGCGCTTTGCCATTCGATCTGCCCCTGCAACCAGTTAATACTTAAACTAACAAGTTCGGAATCTATACCCATGGATCAGATTACTCTCGCAACCTGTAATTATACACGTTCAGAGTTCAACTTGTCATTCGATATATTCCTGAAACTAGTTAAAATTCCTCATAGACAGATTAAGAGGTCCAAAATCGTGGATCGCAGTTACTCTAGCCACACTTGTAAAAAGCAACACTTAGAGTTCAACTCTCCACTCGATGTGACTCTCACAATTTGTCAGAGGACCCATACAACAAGTTTGGAAAAGAACTCTCCTTCAGAGTTGTCCCTACAACTAGCTGAGTCCAAGACAGAGAAATTTCAAACTCCGTCATACACCGTTGGCAGTTCGTTAGCTATACACAACAGACTTGAGACCCTGTTATTTAGCTACAAAGAACCCAACCGATGGCACCTCAACCATGACAGCAAGGATCGCGCACATAGAGAGTTCATCAAATCACAAAATTATCACAAATCCACGTGTTCAGATTCAGTAGTACTACAGAAATTTACAAGTACAAAATCATCAATCATACAACTCAATCTACTAGCCGTCCTTGCATCTTAGTGGGTAAGGAACATTGTTCCTAGGAGACACAAGCCTCCTTGTGGATCGCCTGATGCCCACCTCCTTTCCTTGACTGCCAACATCTTTGACAGAAAACGTCAATCCTATAGATTTAGATTGCTGGTCGGCACACAAGGCATGTGACTCTCCACCAACCAAAGTCAAACTCAACAATGCCGACACGCCACTCTGGGCGCTGCCAAGATGTCAAGGGGGCACCTACGCTATTAGCACCGTTCCCCCAACAATCGACCCGATTCCTCCAACCGTTGCACTCTATTTTGTATTAGTCCTGGTGCCTTCCTTCCCTTCAACCATTGATTCTTTTTTCGCACTGACGACATGCGAGGTGCTTGTCATCCGTAACCCACCAAGTCTCGCTAGAAGGTGATACAATTCCAAGTCTTTCTCGATGACTATTTCTCTGAATAGAGCACACTCTCCAATACTGTCCTTCGTCACTTTCGAAGGCAATGGCAAGTTGACTAGACGATCGGAATACAAGAGTGCTAACTCGCAATCCCTCTCAACGAGCACTGACTTATGGCGAACAGACTCCAGCCACTCTTCCTCTGACTGAACACGCAAACGGTCGACTATCAATTCCGTTATGCGCAGTTACTTGCAAAGACGCTCAACCTCGTTACTATAGGGGTTTTCCTGGTATCCCACGATCGTCTGTCACCAATACTGAAAGCATGGTCAGACAAAGAGACATAAACACTAGGTGTCACGGACAAGCGTCGCTTCGAAGCACACAAATACAATATGACAAGTGATAGCAAGACTGGAAGATAGTTTTTCAAACACTAAAGCAGAGATACAAGAATGCGATGGCCAGTCCGCAATTAGGCATCATAGAAAGTAAATTACAAGTTCCAAACAAAACAAATCAAGAATAGCCTGAAAGATACAGGACGTACCAAGGTGAATCAAGCATCCACTTGCTTCCGTTCCACCACGGACAAGGAACCCCCAACTGCTTTCCCTTGTCCTTCTTTCCAGAGCCACTCCTCGCACCACCCGCAGGAGTGCCAATCTCACCATCGTCCTTCCTACTCGTATCAAGGGGCTCATCAGGTCGAAGGTGTAATACTCTAAATTTTATTAAATGAGAAATTGTTGATTTCACATGTTGTGCACGTACAAATTCTTGTATAAATATTTTCTTATAAAATTGTTTTCTATAGCATGAACAAACAATTATTTTCTTTCCTTCTCTTTATTTTTAAGCCCATTTAAGAAAACCTGAGCTTGTTTTTCTAAATTAAGCTCAACCTAATAAATTAAATATTTTATTTGGACCCATGAGTCTAAAAGTCCACTATTTTGAAACCCAAAAATTAATTACTCTTTTAATTGCCTTAACTTGTCATGTAGACACATTTGGTAGACAATTAATAAATTTATAATGTACAACTTTTAATAGGGGGACACTAGTTGGGGCACGTGCATGCACTTGTGTGTGCATTGCACACCCTAGGAGTGGCTGGATTATGCATGGAGAAGAGTGGGGGAGTGGAGTTGTGTTGAGGGGTGTTTATGAGATCATGGAAGTTGCTACAACTTTCCAATTCATCTTGATCCTTGATCTCTAACTCCTTGATTAAATCCTATCCATCCATTCTCATCCTAAAGTGTATAAATACCCTTAGTTTCTTCTCATTTGTACACTACAAACTATTAAAAGAGAAATGACTAAGTGAGAAAAGATTGAGAAGTGTTAGTAAAAGATTAGAGTGAGATTGTGTGTGTGTGTTCCATTCAAGAGGAGGCCGGCTAGCATCTAAGGAGCATTGGTGGGTTCGGGTTCCAATCTAGCATCAAGGAGGAGAAGGCAATTGCAATACATTCTAGGAGGAGAAGGCCACTTTCTTGCATTCTAGGAGCGTTCATTTTATTTTCTCCAAATAGGTGGGTATTTCTCATGCTTCTAAATCTAGATACCATGCTAGGAATGATTTGATAAAGTTACTAAGAAATAACTAAGTGAAATTGGACCCATGGTTGCTTAATTAGAGATGAAATGGTAATTTAGAGAATGATTGGTAAAATGATTGCTAGTTGATAAATGGTGAATTAAAGTGCTAGAAATTATCCTGTTGTCATGCTTTATGTTTGGATTGAGTTCTATGTTGAAATTTGTGCTTATGAGACAAATAGTTGGTTAAATGCATCATGAAAAATTTGATTGTCTAGATTTAAGCATCATCAATGTAGAAAGATGAATACTTGTGTTCTAAATATATTATTTTGTGGAAACCTTGATTATAAATAATGTGAAAATTGTGATCATATTTTCAATGTAAAAAATATATCCATGATCTACCCTAAATTGCAACCTGGTGCAATTGACAGCCGACCGAATTAGAGTCGACAGTCGACTGTCAGGTAATAAATTTCGGATTCTAGTTGCAGAATAGTCGACCGACTGTATTATAACAGTCGACTTCCCTGACTATTGGTTTTCGAGTTTTAAAATCTTTGCAGAACAGTCGACCGACTGTATTGTAACAGTCGACTGCCCTGAGCATTTGTCTTCGAGTTTTAAATTCTAGCAGAACAGCCGACTGACTATGTTTTGACAGTAAACTGCCCTGAAGTTCAAATGATATCCAGTTTTCATGAGATAATTTTCTATAACGTTTGGCCTAGTATATTTGAGACTATTTTTGCAAGAAAGAACTTACTATAAATTGTTAGCTTAAATTCACCATTGGATTGGCGGCGTGAGAGTATTCACTGGATATCCCATGATGCGTCATGAGTAGGACGTGGATACTGTTCCAGAGTACCATCCCGGTGGCGACGCTCGTGGGGTGTTTGGTGACTGCGGGTGGTGTCATGTCTATGGTAGGAGGTGAATTACCACAAGATGCCTGCATGATGAGTCATGTGTCAGTGCGTTGGGATTCTCTCCAAGGCGCCTAGACATGAGTTTGTAGGTCATAGAACATCTAGGATACTTACCGTAGTTACAGTAGTAGATTAAGTCATGGTGAGGGATTAAACCTACAAGATGAAGAACGGTTAAGGGCTTGCCCTCGAACCTATGTAGTATGGGCTGCATAGACTCTGAACAAGTACGCATTAGTGTCATATAACATAAATAACTGCATTAAGGACTAAGTGCACATTCACAACATGACATCAATAGGATAGTCCCTTTAGCTTTGTTTGTGAACAAGTTTGTGGTTTGTTAAGTGTTGAGAATCGTTATAATGTTTCCGGCATAGAGAGGATGGCCGTGTTTAATATTTCGTCAGTTGAATGAACTGACGTGCCCACAGTTTCTATGCAGGGTAAAGCACATAAAAAAGACTAAAGAGGAATTGATGCTTAAAGATTGTTCAAGTGTTGTTGTATTTCATTCTTTGTTGTAAAGAAGAAAAGAATTGCTTCCGCTGTATAAGTGTTAATGTAAATGTAACTCTGTTGTAAAGTAAAGTTTTATTTGCATATAAAATTGTACGAAGTGAAGTGAAAAGATCCTGTGGAACTCGAATTCAGTATGTTTTGAAATTCGGGGTATTACAGAAGGGTCACGTGGTGGCCTTTCCCGTCAAAACCGGGAACATGCTCCACCACGTGTAAAATCACTATGGCATAAGACTTTAACATCACCCCTTGCGGCTTGGATTTGCACTCGGCATGAACCTTGGCCACCTCGACCTTCAGCTCCAAGGCCACATCATCGTGAACCTTCTCCAACTCCAGTAGAAGATCGGCGTTCTTCTCCTCTAATGCCTTCTCTCTCTCTCCTTGGATGCCTCCAGCTCAAGGCATATCTCCTTCTTACCCGCCGCCAATGCCACGAACTCAAGGCGCATCTCCTCCTTATTAGCTACCAATGCCTCCAACTCAAGGCGGCGATTTTCCTTCTTCTTCAGCCCTTCCAACTCCGCCTTGGATTCCTTGACGGCCTTTTTCTTTTCCTTTTCAGCGCGAGAGATACGGGTCCTCATGCTCTTCTCCTCGGCCGCATAAAAGTCCACCAAATGCCCGAAGTGGCTCATCGCCTGGAATAAGGAAGAAATAGTTAAAACGTAACGATACAAGAAAGGAAAGTGCAAGTTAAGCAATAAAGGGGACTAGATCATACCGTTACATGTGCCCTCGCTATCTCCAAGACCGATCTCTCGGGGGGCTCCATCTTCAACCTCTCTCTGTCAGAAGGAGTAAGGATGTGGCGACAAGCCTCAAGGCAAGCAGCAGAATTAACCAAAAAATTCTCCTAAGCGTTCATGTTCCAGTCAGGGGTGTAGACCATATCCCCCCGATCAGCAAGCACCGCGGTAGCCATAGCAGTCAGTGGGGCTGACGCGGCATTAGCCACAACCGAAGCTAAGGAAGAACCTGCCTCAATAGTAGGCGGTACCCCTGCAGGGGGCTTAGTCCGTGCAACTGAAGCCGGGGGCAATAAGTCCTGGGAAGAAGAAGGATTCATCGCCGACCTCTTCCGCTTCTTCGGTTCTTCCTCCTTCTTGTTCCGTAGCGCATTCTGGTATGCTAAAATGTCTTCGAAGTCCATGTCTGTTCTTCCTGTAAGATGAAACACGAAGAAGTTAAAACTCGTAAGATTAAATAAAAACAACAAAGTCATGGATAAAACGGCCGGAGAGCAACAAAAGCAGGGATAACATGGCATGAAAGCAATAACAGTAAAATCATACTAGGAACAACTAATCCAAGACCGCCTTCAAAAAGTACTTCATTGGTAATGTCTTGCCACGCCAGCACCTTCAGCCCAAGAAGAGCATCGCTAAGGCTCTTTGCGAGAAACGATAATAAATCTCGTCGGGCTCCACTCGCACCGCCGCGGGAACCGTTCCCCTCCAAGTAGTGGGAATCCCCCACAGCTCGGCACTGCGAACGACGAGAAATTTCTCCTTCCAACATCTTATCAATCGAGGAGCATCGACCAACCCCTTATTCTTACTAGGGCTAAGGTACCAATGCTCCTCCATTTTGCTACGTTGGCCAAGTTTGAAATGACGTCTGAACACCGCAAGACTCAGCTCAGCTCCGAGCTGGTGGCATTGCAAGACAAACCCGAAAACGTGCGTCCACGTGTTTGGCATCAGCTGCACCGGACACTGCCGATATCAGTTGAACACCTCTTTAACGAAGGGGTGGAGGGGCAAGCGAAGCCCCGCGAAGAAGGCATCGCACGGAAAGAAATAGTACTCCTCAGACATGGGGTAACACGCTCTAACCCCAGGACCTGGCAGGAGTAGGCTGTACTCGGAAGGAATGCCAAAGCCTGTTATAATCACGACAGGCTCATCTCATGTAAGAATGGTGGCAATATGATTAGCCTCAGTAGTATGTACGAGCTCTGGTTCGTCGTATTCTATGCCGCTCCTAAGGAATTGTTGATCAACTACTAGATACTCTCTAATTAGTTATGTAATAAAGAACAACGGGGGCTTGAGCATACACCTCCTATCTTTTTCAGCTTCGACGATCGTTTCCACAACGATGGATCGATCAGCCTCACCATGCACACTTTTCTCTCTGGGAAAGTGGTCGAATACAACACCCTCTTCTCCATCTAAACCAACTGATCTAGTGGAAGCACAGATCGACAGAATGCTAGACATGATAAAACATCGGTCGCAAGAATGTTACCTAGCCAAAGTGGTAGAAACTCCGAACCAACAGCTGAAGCTAGCACCACCGCCGAACACCAGCAAGCCACCAAGCACCACCTGGTAAAACCCCATGATTTCTAGAGAGAGAAGCTCTCAAAATTTTTGGGAGAGAGAAAGTGAAGGTGGTAAATGGAGGAGGGGAAGGTGGAATCAATCCCTTTTTATAGAACCACAGAGATCAAATCATCACATGGCGGAATTTGAGTCTTCCATAAGATTCAACAGTCAGATCACACTATACCAGGTCCATTAAAAACAGTAACTTAGCAATAGGATAGTTAATCAGCAACATGAATGATCGTCACAACGTTCGATCAATGAAAGAAGCAATATGAAGGAGTGAACAATCTCACAAACACTTGGTGGATGTCGTGGGATGAGCAATTTCACAAACACTTGTTGGATGTCGTGGGATAAGCAATTTCACAAACACTTGATGAACGTGATGGGGTGAGAAATTTCACAAACACTTGGTGGGTGCCATATTCACCACCAATAGAAGAAAACCCATCACTAATCAAACTTCCTTATCACAAAGCTTACTAGCCCCATGAAATCCCCAAGTCCGTTCAACCTCTCTCGAACAACATCAACTCAAAAACTTCAAAGAGATGATCAAATCCAAAAACCCAAGCACATTAGTGCTCTTACCTCGATGTGAGAAAGAACTCCGCTGAAGATGACTCAACTCCAAACAAGGCAAAATTCTCAAAAATCTCCACACGAGCTCCAAAGAGTTGCAAAAATGAAAAGTTTCCAAGTAAATGCCTTCCCGGTTTGGGAAAGAGGAGGTAGGGTATTAATGGCTTCGGATCGGGTCGAGTTTACAACCCAAACCTGCAAGAAAAACCCAAGGAGAATCATTGAAGGGGCAAGACGGGTACGGGTTTCATACTCGCTATCCAAAACCCGCTCCACTTCCCTTCTTTCTCCTTCTTCTTCTTCAAAACTGGGCACCAAAACTACCCCCTCTCCCACGAGCTTGCCCTTCACAGCTCCAACACCGAGCTCCCACCTTGACTATTCCTCTGCCCAAACTTCTGGTCGACGAGGGGATTTAATAGCTCGACCACTTCGAAGCTTGAGTGAGGGAAGACAAGTTCCTAAGTTCTTGGCTCGATGAAGCTTCGATTCCTCATAGCTCGGTGAAAATAGCTCCTATAGCCCGACGAAGCTTGGAAGTCACCATAGCTCGGCCGAAACTCGAACGTCGTAGCTCAGCAAATCTCTGAAACCGTAACTCGGCAAAAAAAAAAACAGAGCATGGCTCGTAGCTCAGCTCAAATCGAGCGAAACTATAGCTCGGTGAGAACGGGACGCCCATAGCTCGGCGAGGCTTCAAGAATTCCATAGCTCGAAAGCCATAGCTCGGCCGAATCACATCTTCATAGCTCAGCGAGCTCGGCGAAGGGGATAAGTCGACGAAGAAATGTTTTGACATCATGGTAGCTTGTCAAGTACGAGAATCCATAGCTCTACAAAGATATGGGGTCCCTACAGCTCAGTTAAGCCCACAAAATCGAAAAAATTGGCTATAGCTCGACCAAACGGTCGGCCGAGCTTAGGGGTCACTCACAACCACTATCGACCCTCGGATCGCTCAGATATTTGAGCCCAAGTGTGTTGGATGCATGAGATTAAGCCACATTGCCCCGCCTTCTTCCCCAACGCTCCTCTCTCTCCTCGACTATCTGATCCCACTTAGCGGACGAGTCGGGGTGTGATGAACGTCCCTGATCTGTCCACGTTGCCCTCCATCACAATGGGTGAATCACGAATGTTTGATCTCGCTCAGCGGGTGAGATCCCCCTGATGAGCGCTCCAGATCACGCCACGTCAGCCCTAATCACAATGATTAGATCTCTACCATTCAATCCACTCAATGCGTGAGCCAGCTCTGATCAACGAGCCAAATCACTTCAAAAAGCACGCCGATCCCTGATAAATCCCAAAAATCTTTTAAAATCATTTAAAAATTGAAAAATTGATTATAAATCAGAAAATAATTATTTAAATTCAGAATATTAATTAAAAATTTTCGAAAAGTAATTAAAATTGGATTTATTAATTATGAAATTTGAAAGAGTGATTTTAAAATTGGGAAATATTCCAGAAAAATCGGAAAAATCCGAAGAAATAAGGAAAAATCTAAGAAAATATTCACTGCCTTCAGAAGCCACAGATCAGTTCCAAGTACCTCCGAACACCCTGACTGCTAAGATTATACGCCATATTCCAAAAGTAAGACGAACTATTCCCTGAAAGCCAAGGAAATTGCAGTTCGGGGGTGGGGGGACTTATGATGATGGAAAAAATTGCAGCAAAACAGAGCCGTGCGATTCCTGAACTAATCTCAAAGCTTCCACAGGCAAATTAACCATCGCAGGCCTCCTTAATAGGCCTGAGCCTTCTCCAAAACATGAGCTTCTTTCAAGCCCATAAAAAGTGACAGACTAGGCCCACTAGGAGAGACACCAGCCCATGTAGGCTAGGAGTCAAATCTCTTATCCCTTAACAATAAAATCTTATTTCTTGAGGGAGAGAGACATAAAAGAGATAAGGAATTGAAAACGATCCCACAGACACAAATCAATCTCTTGACATGTCTCTCAGACCTATAAATACCCCCTCCCTCTTCAGTTAGAAGGTAATCAACAATTCGACAATTTTCTCTCTCATACTCTCTTTCTCTTTCTGGTTCTGACTTGAGCGTTGGGGGGTCTGTTACCGGAGCCACCCCCCGGTGTTTCAGGCTTTTTGCAGGTCCATCGGCCACATCAGCAACCGTCGAATTCAGATAACGATGGTCAATCAACAATCCAGATTCAATCTCAGGAGCTCTAATCACTTTTAACGGCTAAGATCAAAGGTTAGACTTTTAGTAGTTTTCATCAATTATTAACTCACTATCTATTTGCTCCCATACCAAAATAAGTAACAACACACACACATAAGTAACACACACACACATAAGTAACACACACACACACACACACACACATATATGGGAAATGCTCCATTGAAAACGGGTCTAGTTTTTACGGGTTGGAAAACATGAATCTGAGCCATTGGATCGCTCATGATCGCGATCAGCGGCTTAGATCGAGCCCCCATCACCCGTTTCAATTGTTGAGCGGAGAGTTATTTTGGGAATTTCGTCCCAAATAACTCTTCACCTCACTAATTCTAAAAAAAATGATATAACCTAGGCCGTTGTTGGAAACAACGGCCTAGGTTATAAAAAATTGAATCATAGGCCATTGTTTGGAACAATGGCCATGTTCTCAATATTTATAACCTAGGCCATTGTTCCCAACGACGGCCTAGGGTATAAAATTTCTATATAAAATTTCTATAAAAAATTTATAGAAATTTTATAGCCTAGGCCGTTGTTGGGAACAACGGCCTAGGTTATAGATATTGAGAACAAGGTCGTTGTTCCAAACAACGGCCTATGATTCAATTTTTTATAACCTAGGCCGTTGTTTCCAACAACGACCTAGGTTATATAATTTTTTTCAGAACGAATCAGGCGAAGAGTTATTTGCGACGAAATTCCTAAATAACCCTCTGCCACTTAAGTCATATAGGGTGATGGTCAGGCTCGATCTGAGCCGCTGATCGCGATCATGAGCGATCCAATGGCTCAGATTCGTATTTTCCAACCCGTGAAAACAAACCCGTTTTCAATGGTGCATTTTCCTATATATATATATATATATATATATATATATATATATATATATTCCTCTTCCGTTGTGCACTAGGCCTCTGTGTGCACTTGTATGCACTCGGCCTTCCCACCTTCGTAGTGACGCCCGAACCGTTCACATTAATCTACACATCTAAATTAGTCTAAATATGTAAAATCAAATAATTTGAAATTCATTTGCCCATCCATTGTATGGCTGAAAATCATTATTTTCTATAGTCACATGATGGATGGACAAATGAATTTCAAATGATTTGATTTTATATATTTCGACAAATATAGATGTGTAGATCAATGCGAACGGTTCAGATCGTCAATACGATGGCGGGAAGGCCGAGTGCACACGAGTGCACACGGTGGACTAGTGCACAACGAAAGGGGACTATATATATATATATATATATATATATATATATATATATATATATATATATATATATATATATATATATATATATATATATATAGGAAAATCTTTCATTGTGCACCACCCCTCCGTGTGCACTCCTGTGCACTCGACTTTCCCGCTTTCGTATCGATGATCCAAACCATTCACATTGATCTATACATCTAGATTAGTCTAAATATGTAAAATCAAATCATTTAAAATTTATTTGTCCATCAATTATGTGACTATAAAAAACAATGATTTTCAGCCATACAATTTTGTAACACTTAAATAGATGGGCAAATTAATTTCAAATGATTTGATTTGACATATTTAGACTAATTTAGAGGTGTAGATCAATGTGAACGATTCGAATCGTCGATACGAAGGCATACAATTTTGTAACACTTAAATAGATGGGCAAATTAATTTCAAATGATTTGATTTGACATATTTAGACTAATTTAGATGTGTAGATCAATGTGAACGATTCGGATCGTCGATACGAAGGCGGGAAGGCTGAGTGCACACGTAGTGTGCACCATAGGTGGTACACAACGAAAGACTTCCACACATATATATATATATATATATATATATATATATATATATATATATATATATATATATTAGAACGTACATCGCACGTGTAGAATAGTAGTTTTTCTTTTATTTGTTTGTTTAATTTTCTATCTCTGTTTTCCTTTTGTTCGTGTTTATTATTTACTATACTTTGACTTCGGGACTCCACGTCATTGTTTTTTTACTGGGGCACCAAATATCTCTGTCATCTTACATTCAGGTAGCCCTTATGCCCTATTAAGTCACTTTCAAGGATCCATATCAATCAATGGAAATTGCACCCATGGTAAGGGGTATGCATTACTTTCCGTCCATTGATCAGGTGAGAGATACTTCAAAACCGTATAAAATGACAAAATGCCTTCTTTTCTCAATTGTTTTAAACCCTTTCTCCTTGTTTAAGGGGTAAAAGCACTTTGGCACCCCCTGATGATGGTAAAAATCGCTGCAGATTAGAACCGTACGATCTCTGCACAGATCTCAAAGCATCTACAGGCAGATTAACCATCACAGGCCCCTTGAACAGGTCTGGGCCTTCTCCAAGACATATTCTTCTTCCAAGCCCATCAAAAGTGATAGACTAGACCCACTAGGAGAGAAACCCATCCCATACAGGCTAGGAGTCAAACCTCTTATCCCCTAACAAGATGATTTTATCTTTTGAGGGGAAGAAACATGAAAGAGATAAAAAATTCAAATCGATCCAACAGACACAAATCAATCTCTTGATCTGTCTCTCAGGCCTATAAATACCCCTCCCCCTCTACAGTCAGAAGGTAATGAACAATTTGCCAGTATTCTCTCTCGTACTCTCTTCCTCTTTCTGGTTCTGACTTGAGAGTCGTAGAGTCTGTCACCAGGGCCACCCCCCGGTGTTTCAGCCTTTTTGCAGGTCCATCGGCCGCATCGACATCCTTCATATTTAGATCACGGAGGTCAATCAACGATCCAGATTTAATCTCAGGAGCTCTAACCACTTTTAACGGCCAATGTCAAAGGTCAGATTTTTTGTAGTTTCCATCTATTACTATCTATTTGCTCCCACACCAAAATAAGCAGCAACAGATTGGCGCCGTCTGTGGAAGACTACACAAGTCATGCTTGTCACCATGCCACCAAGACTAAGAGGTTAAGGGGCGGCATCCAGCCGTCGCATCAACTCTCTTCGTCAACCAGCTCCTCCTATGGAAGATCCGATTCCTCCTCAACATTCACCCCGACAACCTAATCATGCTCCTTCCAACGGAGAGGCACCGGGGGGCTCCTAACATGAACAACATCCTCAGTTTGACCGCATCTCAGTCTATAATGCTTCAACTGATTCAATGGCCTCACGAAGCCCACGGGGGTCTAGAGATCTCCACCAGATCATCAGTAACAGGTAACAAGAAACGACTTGCAAATTCGGTTGGATGAGAGGCGCGCCCGATCTGAGGCCTCCCGCTTAGGGCATCAAGCAAACCAGAGAACCCATTTTCCTAGATAGAGATCAAAGCAATCCTCCTCTCACAGGGGGCGTCCAACAATGAGAAGCCCAACTCATGAGAGTCGAAGGCTTGTAACATCCTGAATTTTTCAAATATGAAATTTTATTCACGTGTCTTGCACATGCAATTTAATATGTGTATTTTAGCTTTAAAAAGTATTCTTATATCATGAATAAACATTTTTTCTCTTTTTAAATTAAAGCCTATTATTAATCTTGAGGCCTAATAGTCTAATTCTAGCCTACTTAAATGAATTAATTAATTAAATTAAAAGACCCCATGGATATTAGCCCACCTAATTGGCTCACTAGTTAATTTTAGTAATAATTAACACAACTTGTAGTGTAGACTGGATCAAGTAACAAATAAATTAACAATTTAATGTACAAACTAATTTGTAGTATGCATAGTGTGGCACGTGCATTGCACAAGCACGTGGAAGTGATGAGAAGGGGGTGTCCGGCTTTGGTCTTAGAGTGGGAGTGATGGAGAGAGTGGTGAGGTGGTTATGTGATGGTGGGTAGTTCTTCTAACTCCCAAATGCATTCTAGCCTTTCATCTAAACTTATCTCAACCCTCCATTTGAGCTTGAGTTGTGTATAAATACCCCCTTGTCTTCTTCATTACTTGCATTAAAAATATTTCAAAGAGAAAAGAAAAGAAACAAGTGTGAGGAAAAGAAATAGTTGTGTGAGAAAAAGATTGAGTGTGTGTGTTTGTGTGCTCTTGCAACATTGGAGGCCGGCCAAAGCTTCAAGAGGGGGAGGCTCGGGTTCACACTAGGAAGGAGGAGAAGGCACGAGTTTGTGTGGCACAACTAGGAGGAGATGGGAGCCGATCATGTTTCCAAGGAGTTCTTAGGAGTTTTCTTTTGTTCTTCAATAAGGTGGGTGATTTCTCAAACTTCTAACATAGATGCCATGCTCGCATTTTAAATTATGAATATGTTAGAAACAAGTAGGAAAAATTGCTATCTATTTGCTTGAAGAGACTAGTAAGAAAGGAAAGAAACTCTAGTTTTACCTACATGAAAATTTAGTAAAATGAATTGGATTGTGTTAATTAAGATTTATTACGATGTTTGTTAATATATTTGCATGCTAGAATACATATGAGTTGATGAATCATGTTTATATGAAAATTGTCCTTATGAATGAGTTGTAAAATGCAATATATGAAAAATTATACTTATGAATGAATTATAGAATGCAAACTAGTATCCATGGATTATGAAATAAATAGATTAGTTGTAAAATTGAGTTCTAATTGCATTATACGAGTAATATTATATTCACTAGATTATCATCTATGTTGCTTCTTTGAAACATAAGAAATTGAATAGTTTGTAAACATAAGATAAAACTAAGTTGAGAGCTTTGATTATGTTAAAAGAGAAATTGTATGAACACATTGTGAAGAAAAGGGGAATATGTTGAGATTCATCTAAAAAGGAATATTTTTTCTACGTCGAAAATGTATTCATGATCTACTTTTTCAAATAACTAAAGAGAAATAGTCTACTATGTGTTTAAAAATGAGTTTTTGACAATCTAAGAAAGTATAAGTTACTGCTTTTCAAGAAACAATATTCTAGGAAAAAAATCTAGATTTTTATAAGTACAAATTAATTGAGAAAAATTGAGTTTGCTAAAAGAAGAACTAGATTCAGTGCAGTTTATACAAAAGTATTTAGCTAGATTTCATATCAGTTAGTCACTCAAAGACCTACTGGTCTTCGGGTGCGTTTTGGGTGCGTAACTGTAGCTGAGCGGAGCATTTGGTCTTGGGTTCGAGTCTCTCAAGAGACTCTGTTTTTTTTTCCTTCTAAAATTAGATTTTTAATTCAAAACCGAAAACCATACTTTAAATATACCCCAAGCCTATTCTATATCGGTTAGTCACTCTGGCCTTACTGGTCGACGGGTGCGATTTGGGTCGGTTATTGTTCATGAGCGGGGGGTTTGACTTGGGTTTGAATTCGGCATTGGCCTTTTTTTTGTAAATTCTGATTTTTTTAACTTATTGATTTTTTTGAGTATTTTAAGAAATATACAAATGAGGAAAAAATATCAGAATTCTTCCAAAAATACCTAGACTTCATGAGAATTATTTATACAATATTTGACTTAGTATAATGAGAATTAGAAGTAATTTTGAAGAAGAAATTAATAAAGTTTCTTAGAATATAATTTTGATCAATTAAAGAAAACAAATATTTCTTTTTGAAAGAATTTTTGGTGTAGAGATCTAAAATGAGATTCTTGACATGGAAAAATTGAGTAAGATTAAAGATGAGATCGTTGTTTAAAACTATGCAAATGTGCATGGAAAATGAAGTAAAAGAAACATGATGAGATATGCAATTTGTGAATATGAACTCTCAGTTTGATGAACATGAAACGAGTTGACACTAGAGTTTAGCTATGTCCTTACATCGGCATGAATGAAATTTTGAAAGAGAAATGTGATAAATAAAGACCAAGATTAGGTCGTGATTAACAGTTGATGTTTAAGACCGATGTAGAGGTAACACTAACTCTAGGATATTAATTTTATTCATGATTCAATTATCTAAGGATTAGATACATAGTGAAGATCTGATGAAAGTAAGAAAAACACAAGTATGAGGGCCTCGGATCTACGGTGTGAGAGTGTTCCTAGCTTGTCTATATGATGCACTATGTCATGACGTGAATACATCTTCAGAATTATCGGGACCTTGGCGACGCTTGTGGGGTGTTTGGTGACTACGTAGTGCCATTGTCCCATGACGGAGGCAAATTGTCCATAGGCTGTCTACATGATGCGTCATGTCATGACGTGGGATTCCCTCCAGGCTGTCTAGACATGGGCTCGTAACTCATACAACATCTAGGATACTTACCGTAGTTACCATAGTAGTCTAGCTCATAGCGAGGGAATCAACCCTACAAGATGAAGAACGATTAAGGGATTTCCCTCGGACCTATGTAGTATGGGATGTATAGAATCCGAACAAGTGCGCATTAGTGTCATTAAATATAAATAATTGCATTAAGGACTAAGTGCACTTTCACACACGACATCAATAAGATAGTCTTCCTTAGCTTTGTTTGTGACAAGTGTGTGCTTTCCAAGTAAGAGAAATTGATGTATTATATTCTAGAATCAGTTATATGCAACTGACGTGCCCACAGTTTTTATGCAAGATAAAGTGATTGAGAAGACTAAAGAACGAATGCTGATTAAAGAAATGTTCAAGTTGTTGTTTAATTCATGTATCATGTTGTAATTTATATTTCCGCTGTGTTGATGTAATCATTGTTGTACATAAAGTTTTTAATTCCTTGTAAAATTGTATGAAGTGAAGTGTAAAGATCCTGTGAAACTTCGAATTCAGGCTTATTTGGAATTCGGTGTGTTACACTTTCTGTGCAAAACAGAGGGCAAAACGCCCCAGTCACTAGGGCCGAATTGAATAAGTTCAAGCTCGACATCCTCCATGCTATCTAAGAAAGTCAAGTTCTGGGCCTGCCCCCTAACAAAGGATCCCTTGACTCAACTGGATCCCAAAAGAAGGACAATCAAGTTCTTCGCCACATCCAAGAAGTAGAGAATCATCTAGAACAGATGAAGAATAAGAGAACCCTCTTCAGCAGGGCCTACCACCCTAGTCGACCTCCTTTCAGCAGAGCCATCCTCGATGCACCTATCCCAAGGGGCTTCAAGGCTCCTCAATTTGAGTCATACAATGGAGAATCAGACCCAAACGACCATATCGAGAGCTTTAAAACACTCATGATGGTCTATAATGCCACCGATGCGCTCTTGTGTCGAACATTTTCCACAACACTGAAAGGATCAGCAAGGGAATGGTGTTCGCGTCTGACTCCCGAATCCATATTTTCTTTCGATGAGCTTGAAGAACTCTTCATTGCACACTTTGTTACTAGCCGCAGGGCTGAAAAGACAAGCGTTTTCCTGTTAGAACTAAAGCAGAGAGATGGAGAACTAACAAAGGACTTCGTCAAGCATTTTACAGCAGAAGCAATGTCAAATTCCTACTTGGACTTTTCATTGGCGGCTGTAGCTTTCCGTCACAATGTCATGCATAAGGAACTGAAAGCATCCCTCGCCAATAGACCACCTTGAGATTTCATTGAGCTCCTAGAAAGGAGTGAAAAGTACATTATGGTCGAGGAAGCTCTCAATCCACAAGTTAAGAAAGAGTCACTTTCCGGGAACAAACGGAAGAACGCAAGTGAGGAAACACCCTAGAAGTTTCAGAAAAATGGTGCAAGCCTACGCCGTCCTCCTCCTACACCTCGCTTCGACAAATTTACTCCTTTGAACACAAGTGTGTCTGCCATCCTTATGGCAGTTGAAAAAGATGAAATAGTTCGTCCTCCGTCCAGAATGACAACGGCCGGTAAGAGAAGAGACAAGGGCTTGTGGTGCGCATTTCATAGAGGCCACGGAAATACTACCGATAATTGCAAAGCCCTCAAATAAGAAATTGAAGACCTAATTCAGTGGGGCTATCTTGTAACGCCCCGTACTCAATACATATGCACACAATTAACTAAATTCTAACAACTACCCACCACAGGCTGCCTCAAAAGGGTGTCCGGACGATTGATGCCCTTTATCCTTGGCTTATTCTACTTATACTCTCTTTCTTTCCTACACCTCAACGGCGTGGGACTAAATCTTTCCCTATGCCACGTCACACCGAAATACTCTAGCCACTTCTTTATTTCTTCCATGCATATTTTTTGTCCTTTAGTCATTTTAATGGCCCTGAGCCCCGTAATCATCTTCTATGGGCTCTTTATTAATTCTAATTACTCCTTTAGCCCATAGGAATCTGTATAGGTTACCCACTAATATTCCATATATTTATCTCTAATATTCTCCAAATACGGGGTGTTACATTCAACCCCTCTTAAGAATTCAGCGTCCTCGCTAAATACGGGACGTGCATTCTAACAAAGGATCGCCTTTCTAGTCGAATGTAGACTTATCTCCTAGATTAACTATACATATCGCTGCCCACTAAGGGTCTTATGCATCACACAGACATCGCTGCCCACCAAGGATCTTATGCATCTCATATATACAAGCTCTACATTCGATATCACAAGTTGACATTGATACCATCTGTAATGCCCCGTACTCAATGCACACGCACACAATGAACTAAATTCTAACAACTGCCCACCACAGGCTGCCTTAAAAGGGTGTCCGGACGGTTGGTGCCCTTTATCCTTGGCTTATTCTACTTATACTCTCTCTTTCCTACACCTCAACGATGTGGGACTAAATCTTTCCCCATGCCACGTCACACCCAAATACTCCAGCCACTACTTTATTTCTTCCATGCATATTTTTTGTCCTTTAGTCATTTTAATGGCCCTAAGCCCCATACTCATCTTCTATGGGCTCTTTATTAATTCTAATTATTCCTTTAGCCCATAGGAATCTCTATAGGTCACCCACTAATATTCCATATATTTCTTTCTAATATTCTCCAAATACGGGGTGTTACATATCTCTCTTAGTTTGTCTAACGAAATAATTACGCCGAAAACCCTCCGCCACGGGGGGCTAATAAGCGTCAAGAGAGGCCATACGAATCACAAGACCCTAAACACATGGCCGTCCTCCACTCCATTCATGGAGGCCCGATGGGGAGAGATTCCAACTCTTCCCGCAAAGCATTCATCAGAAAAGTCAACTCCATAGATAACATTCCACCTGCTAAAAGCACCGAGGTCCCGATATCTTTCTCCGACAAGGACTTAGTCGAGAAGGAGTCTTGACACCAAAGAGGTGCTCGAAGCTTCTCAGAAGAGGGAGTAGGCCCTGCAGCTAGAGGTCAGCTCGCTGAACACTGAGCAGGAGAGGCTGCTGAAGGAGAAAGCAGATTGGGAGGTGAGGAAGGAGGAGGAGATGGCACGTGTCTGAGCTTAGGCCTTGGACATAGTCATCGAGGAACGAGAAGGTTTACAACAAGGCCTTGAAGGAAGTGGGGGAGTAGGTCAGCGGTTTTAGCGACGAAGGGTAATACTTCAGCCTCATGGTGGGGGAGGCAGTCATGGATCCCGAGGAGAGCTGGAGTGGCGAGGAGTGTAACTGGTATAGTTAGTAAAATTCTATATGTTATCCACGCATTAGGAAAACTAACATTGCCATTTCTTTCTTTCATAAAACTTAGCACTTCAATTGGCCTCTTTGTTTCATCTGGCAGGGCTTTCTTTAAAATTTTCAACTAAAAAAACAAGTATTTTTTATCAACATTTGAGACTTTACCTTGTTTCAAAAAGTTTTCAAGATTCAGACAGTTATTTTTTAAACTATTATCACTTGCGGGATTTAACTTCTTCAAATCAAACAAAAATCCAAATATCTTTCCCCTTCAACAGCTTCATCTCGTAGTCAAACTGCTTCTTCATCTTGCACCGAGGAGAGAAGCTTGCCAAAAGGAACTCCAAACACTTTAGAGAATCAAACGAGTAAAAATTAAAGAGACAAAGGAACTGGCCACGAACCACAACTTGGGCTCAGGAACAGTTGAGAAGCTAGACTCGAAGGTCCCACTAGCCAATGTCACCTAATCATGGGGAGGGGCTAAGTTGTTCATCTCCTCTACCGCAACCCTTGCCTCGATCATTGAGTTTGCAAAGGTCACCTTCCAGTCGGGGTGATGGTCGCTACCGCCACGGAGGCAAGGACCTTAAGAGCCTCAACAGTGAAGCTGGGGAGGGGGAGCATGAATGAGTTCGGCCCCAACGAGAGCAGTAGGGCTCGGGGGCACCCTTATTAGCTCGGCGAGAGAGTCCACCACCACCATCGCCTTATTCAAGGGTTAGGAGGGAGAGGTAGACATCAGTAACCTCTTTCGACCCTTCAGCTTATCGATGACCCTCTTGCTATGGAGCTTGGCCCTCCAAACATTGACCTCATCTTGATTGATCATTTCTGTAAGAAAAAAATAGACAAGTAAAAAGGGTGTTAAACATTTACAAAAAGGCACAAACCAAAAACATAGTAGGGTCGGCCGGACTCAATCCAAACATAGATAAGTGCTTCTCCTTCAAGGACGGCCAAAGCACTGAAGGATATGGCTAAAAATAGGATTAAATCGGGACTGTTCAAATCAGGCACGAATCTTAAAGCTCTAAGGGGTAAAATTGTAATTTCACCTACAAACGAGTCCAAAATGGGAACTAGGTTTTACTTCAAAGCCCAATAACCCAAAAATGGATCTGTCCTATTGGGTATGGGTAGCAACCCGTTACAAACCCTTTCAGATGTTTAAGGAGTAATTCAAATTCGTGATTATCTCTAAGAGACGGTTTAAACTGCCTCTCTTATCATGAAACGAGTTTAAACTCCACATCTTATCCAAACACACCGGGACATAGATATAAGTGATTATCTCCAACCTGTCCCTACAGGCGACTATAAATATCCCTCTCCCCCTACCGTAACAAGGTAATCAATATTTTTCAACATAAAACTCTTTCATAATCTTTCTGATTACTGATAAGAGCATCGGAGGGTTCGTCGCCGGGATCCATCCCGGTGTATCGAACTTTTTGCAGGTTCACGGCAGCGGCAAGAAACCAGTCAAATGCCGGTGAAAGTCGACAGGTTTGCTTATTCGTTTTCCTCGAATAATCCACAAATTCATCTGTTTGCTCCAACACCAAAATAGCAGCAACACTGACCCATGGGTAAATATACGTTTGCATGCCTCTAACACCTCCTCTGTTGGTGTATGCCCAAGATGCCAGCCTTATATTGACCTTGCTAGTTTACATTGTATCCTGGCATTTATTTCATATATGAGGTATTTTATTTATTTTACTCTTTATTGTGATTAAATGGACATAATAACTTCCTTAGAATAGTAGGTTCAATACCAGGGGATATCAAGCGCATGACTTGATTGTCAGATCATATTGGTTGAAATCAGAACACTATTCTTGAATGTCCCTAGTTAAGTACTATTGTGAATTAGAACAACAATAATACATAGAGACTAGTATGTGCATAGACTGATGACCATATCTCACAGGTCATGGATATGAGATATCAAGTCTTCACATAGGTACATATTAGAGTAATAATGTATTGGAGAAGATCTAACTCTCCCAGGAGACGGAGGGAGTCACCCCAGCATCGTCAGAAGAGCCGCACTCCGACCGGTCGACCCGCCCCAGGGGACCATCGAGGTCGGGAGGTGCCAGTCACAAGGGCGGAATTCCAGGACTTTCAAAAAGCGGTTCTGCGGGCCCTCAATGTTGCTCATAACCACGATCAGTGGGCGCCCAGTCCTCAACCTGCCCCAAGCTATCGCCGTCGCACTCCTAGTCCCCTTCCGCATAAGGACGAGTCCCGGAGCTTGGAAAGATATGAACGAAGGGAAGACTCGGTCTACCGCCATCTTCACGAGATGGAGAGGCGCCTTGGCCGACTTGACAGAGAAGAGGAACAACGGGCGAGGATTTTCTGCCCGAGCAGGCCTTCGTTCTCCCGAACCATTATGGAAGCCCCGGTCCCGAAAAACTTCAAGCCCCCTAACTTTGAGTCATACAATGGGGAGTCGGGCCTCGCTGACTACATCGAGAGTTTTAAAACTCATGATGATCCACCAGGCTTCGGATGTGCTCCTTTGCAAAACCTTCCCTGCCACGCTGAAGGGGCCTGCGAGAGAATGGTACTTTCGACTCGTTCCGGCCTCCATCTTCTCCTTCGATCAGTTTGAAGGGCTTTTCCTTACTCATTTCGTGAGTAGCCGTCGCGCTGAAAAGACAAGCACCTATTTACTATTACTCCATTAAAGGACGAGCGAGCGACTAAGGGACTATGTTAAGCATTTCACCTCCGAGGCCCGGTCCATCGCCTCCCTAGACCAGTTGGTGGCCTCTGCTGCTTTCCAATCCAACGTCACTAATGACAACCTCAGGGCATCCCTTGCCAAGAAGCCTCATCGGAATTTCTCAGAACTCCTACTTAGGAGTGAGAAGTACACCAAGCGGAAGAGGCTCTCAACCGCCCCATTCTTGAGGGATCATCTTCTGAAAACAAATGGATGGGCGCTGAAGAGGAAGGAGCTAAGAAGCTCCAGAAAGACAATGGAGGCCAGCGTCGCCCTCCTCCCCGCTTCGAGAAGTTTACTCCACTCAACGCGAGTGTTTCAGCTATCCTAATGGAGGTCGGGAAACAAGGTCTCCTCCCACCACCTCCGAAGATGAACACACTAGCCAAGAAGAGAAACAGAGACCAATGGTGCCGCTACCACAGAGATTATGGCCATGAATTGGATGATTGCCGGGCCCTCAAAGATGATATCGAAGCCCTCATTCAGAGGGGGCAACTTTCTAGCTTTGTAAGGAAGGACAAGGAAGATTCTCCTCTACCCCCCAGGGGGGCTAATAAGTGAACCGAGTGACACGCCGAGACCCTGGACTCTGAAGCTGAAGCCGTCCTACATCTCATACACTGAGGCCCAATGGGGGGATTCAAACTCCTCCCGAAAAGTCTTCGACCAGGAGGTAAATTCTTGCAGAACCATCCTCCCCCAAAGGCCTTGGGGTCTCTGTTACTTTTTCAGATAAAGATTTGGAGGGCGTCCAAATGCCCCATTGTGATGCTCTAGTGATCAACCTCTATATGGCCAACTTTGATGTACGCCGGGTCCGGTTGACAATGACAGTTCGGTCAACATCCTTTTTCTAGAAGCGTTCCAGGGTCTTAAGTTGTCTAGGGATCGACTCAAGCCCGCTGGTTACACTATCCACGGGTTCATTGGGGTTCCAGTGATAATCGAGGGTGTCATAACTCTCGATGTAACTGCTGGCAAAACTCCAATCACCCGAACCAAGCTGATGATTTCATGGTGGTAGATGTGAAGGCTGCTTACAACGTCATCCTAGGCTGACCAGGCCTAGCTGCTCTTCAGGCCATATCCTCAGCCTACCATATGAAGATGAAATTTCCCACCACATTAGGGGTGGGAGAAGTCAGAGGGAGCCAGGAGGCGGCTCACAAATGCTACATGACTTCGGTAGGAGGGTCAGTCCTCTCCCTTGAAGCCCTCAAACTCCTACAAGAGAGTAGCCAGACCATTTCAGAGCCGGTCGATGAGTTGGAAGAAGTAGCATTCTTAGAAGGATATCTGACCAGGACATTCTAAGTTATTAAGGTCCTCCCCCTCATGTCAAATCCGACATTATCCAGTGTATAAGGAATTATGCCAGATCCGGATGTTCCCTCCCAATATTCCGAAGACCTTGTTTGTAACCGACCACGGTCTAACTGCTACCGGGTTATGCCCTTCGGGCTCAAGAATGCCGGTGCAATGTATCAATACCTTGTTAACAAGGTCTTCAGAGAGCAAATCGGCAGGAACATGGAAGTCTATGTAGAAGACATCTTGGTAAAAAGCGTCAGCAAATCAGATCATGTTTCCGATCTTCAAGAGGCCTTTGATGTGTTAAGGAGACACGACATGAGACTAAACCCGAGCAAGTGTGCCTTCGGCATCTCATCCAGCAAATTTCTTGGGTTCATGGTCAGCCAAAGAGGCATAGAGGCCAATCCGGAAAAGATTCAAGCCATTCTGAACATGGCTCCTCCTTCAAGTGTTAAACATGTATAGAGACTCACAACACGCCTAGCGGCCATAGGGCGGTTTCTCTCTAAGTCGGGAGAAAAATGTCTCCCCTCTTCAAGGCCCTTAGAGGGGCAAAAGGCTTCGAGTGGGGGCAACAATAGCATAATTCCTTTGATCAACTCAAGGCCTATTTGGTCAACCCCCCGCAATTAAGCAAGCCGAAGCCCGGGGAAGTCCTCTATATATACCTCGCCACTTTGGAACTGACCCTTAGCGTTGTTCTGGTAAGGAAAGAAGATAAGACGCAAAAGCCAATCTACTATGTGAGTAAGGTCCTTAGAGATGTCGAACTCCATTACCCAAAGCTAGAAAAGATGGCCTCTGCATTAGTCATGACAGCCTGAAAGCTCCGCCCCTACTTCCAGTCTCACTCGGTGATCGTTCTTACCGACCAGCTGCTCAAACAAGTTCTTTACAAGCTCGACACCTTGGGGCGCCTTATGAAGTGGTCCATAGAGCTGAGCCAACATGATATCAACTATCACCCCCGAACCGCTATCAAGGCACAAACCCTAGCAGCGTTCATAGTAGAGAGCACAACCTCCGATGCCAGTAAAGCGATAGAGGAACCCCCATTCTAGATCGTGTATGTTGATGGGTCCTCGTGCACCGACGGGAGCGAAGCTGGGGTCATCCTGAATGGCCCTGATGATTTTGTTCTTCAGTTTCTCTTCGCATAAGTTTTCAAGTGTCCAACAACAAGGCTGAATATGAAGCCCTTATAGCCAACCTGTGTATGGCTCGCAAGGTCAGGGCCAAGCGCGTCAAGATATTCAGTGACTCGCAGCTGGTAGTGAACCAGGTATCAGGAGAATACGAAGCATGAGATGGTCGCTTGGCCAAATACTTGGCCAAGGTCAAAGGGCTGCTGGCATCTTTCGAAGATGCTCAACTCCAGTGAGTCCCCCGAGAAGAAAAATGCATAGGCAGATGCCCTCTCAAAGCTGGTCTCTTCCTCCCTCCAAGGCTCGAACAAATCGTCTTAATAGAAGTTCTCTTGAGACCTAGCATCGAGGAAGAAGATCCTGAACCGATGGAGACGCTGCCCCTAGAACTCGGGGAGAATTAGATGAGGCACTTGCTCGAATTTCTCAAAGATGGAGTCCTCCCTATGACCCTAAAGAGGTTCGAAAAATTAAAACCAGAACCGAGCGGTACATGCTCATCGAAGGGGTTATGTACAAACGATCTTACACTCAAGTGGACGACAGACCCTACCTGAGATGCCTCTCTCCCGAGGAAGCCTAGTATGCTCTAAAGGAGGTCCATGAAGGTATGTGTGGCACTCATTTGGGAGCAAGGTCCCTCGCCCGCAAAATCTTGAATTATGGATACTTCTGGCCCACACTCCTCAGCGATGCCAAACAACACGTTCGCCAGTGCGCCCCATGCCAAAAGTTCTCAACAATTCACCGCCTACCACAGGCATATCTCTCCTCCTTATCCAGTCCAACCCCTTTCGCAATGTGGGGGACGGATTTTCTTGGGCCATTCCCCCGCACCAGGCCAGTTGAAGTTCCTTGTCGTCGCAATCGACTACTTCTCCAAGTGATCGAGGCCGAGCCCCTAGCGGCGATCACCAAGAACAGGGTCCAGAGGTTCTTTTGGAAGAACATCGTCTGTAGGTTCGGTGTACCTCGAATCTTAGTAACGGACAATGGGGATCAGTTCACGGGGGCAGCCTTTCGCGACTTTTGTGCGGACCTTGGTATCCAGCAACGATTCTCCTCAATATCCCACCCGCAATCCAACGGCCAAGCAGAGAACGCCAATCAGTAAATTCTTTCCGGCCTAAAAAAGAGACTGGACAAATCCACCAAGGATTATGGGTCGAACAGCTCCCCAATGTGCTCTGGAGCTATCGCACTACGAAGAGGACCCCGACAGGAGAATCCCCTTTCAACCTCACTTACGGCTCCAAAGCTGTCATCCAACTAGAAGTCGGTCTACCTTCGCGTCGCTTGATTGCCTACAACGAAGAGCGAAACGCGAACGAGCTTCGCGGTAACTTGGACCTCATCGATGAGATTCGCGAGAGATCCTCCATCTGGCAAGAAATTTATCGACATAGGATTGAGCAGTCCTACAACAAGAGAGTCCGCCCTACTGATCTCAAAGAAGGAGATTTGGTGCTTAGAAAGCTATTAATTTCTTTTCCAAGCAAGAAAGGCAAGCTAGCACCTAACTGGGAAGGACCGTATAGTGTCTCCAAAGTTGTCAGACCTGGTGCTTATCAACTTGAAGACCCGGGGGGCAAGAGGGTGCCGAGGACATGGAATGCGGAACACTTGTTGAAGTACCAAGAGAGTATTTGAATACCGCTCCAAGCAACTTCAACTCCTAGAGCGTTCCTAAAGCATTTCTAAAGTTGTTTCTTTTTATTCAGTTAATTTTTTGAAGTGTAGTAATGGCTTGCAACTCAGAAGCAGCCACTCAGTCATCTTTAAAAAAAGCAATTTACTTCCTGGAAATTCTCTTTTCTAAATGTTCTAGTTGTCTTACCTTGAAGCGTATAAAAATCTATTTTAAACAACAAGTTCGGAGTCCAACACTTGATTCGATGCCGCTTTAGCTACTTGCGAACGAGTAAGTACAAAGTAGCTCACCATTCGAAATTGCACCAACAACTGTTGAAACTTGCTTAACGACAATTTCAGAATCCAGCACTTGGTTCATTGTCGCTATAACACCCCGTAAAATTGAAAATGACAATTTTGCCCCTAGCGTGTTATGCACGTGTATTTTGTTCCGTTACTGGTAGTAATTGTAATGTGTTTTACTACGTATTTTGGATTCCGACTATTTATGCACTTCTCGTATTCTCAAAATTTATTTTATCTTATTTGAGTCAACTCAAATATAATTTTCAATCTTTCTATTTTACGTGCTTTATACGTGTTATCGATCCACGTATCGATTATGTATTTTCCACCGCTATATGCAATATTTTCTGTGTGTTTCAATTATTTATTTAATGACGTGTTCGAATTCGTTTTATGAACGGAAATTTATTTTTCTCTCATTTTGATTTAAATATTATTATACGCACGGTGCACGTATTTTCAATATACGTATTGATTACATTATTGAATGTGTATATTAAATATATTTTTCTTATGTTTTATTTTGATTATCTTTAACATTTTTTCGTTGATAAAGTCAATTTTATATTTTTATATTTTACGTGCGATGCACGTGTTTGCGGTGCACGTATTTAGCCGTATTCTTTTTCAAAATGAAATTTTGAAGTGTGAGTGTGTTTATTTTATTTGTGCATGAAAAATCATAATTTTTAATTAAACTAATTTTAATGTGCATCTTATATATTATATACATATGTTTTAAATTAAATAAAAATAATTAATTTTTGTGAAGTGTACACAAAGTACGTGCACGTGCACATGTGCAATGTGCACACTTAAGATGATAGGCCGACTGGTTTTGGGGATGGAAGGAAAAATGAATGTTTTGAATTTAGGAGTGGAGTTAGTGGAGTTGTGGGAAAGTAGTTAATGTAACTATCTCCTAATATCCTTATATAATACCCTTTAAAACCATTCACCTTCTCTACATCTCTTTCTTCATTTCTCCTCTGCCTAATTCTGAAACCAATCAAATCCAGCAACCCTTTTCGTTTTCTCCATTCACTCACCACACAAATGAAAATCCTTAAAAGGGTTAGTTGTCCAATGTATCATATGCATGCCACATAATCACTTGCTCATTTACTAAATGAGCAAGTTGCTCATATCCCTTTTACCCATATATATATATATATATGTATATATATATACTTATACCCCTAATACCAATTCATTCACTCTCATTCTCTTCCTCCTTTCTCCTCTGTCTTATCCGAAAGCCCATCATTCAGCCAACCCCTCTGTTGCTTCTCCACTCACACACCAAATACACAACACACACACACACACACACACACACACACACACACACACACACACACACACATATATATATATATATACCTATAATTCTTACCATCCATTCATATATATATGCTTATATATACATATGTAGAAGTAAGAGAAGGAGGCGCTTTCCTGTCTTGCTGTCGAAAATGGAAGTTTGGAGATTTTGCCTTGGTGCGCGGATTTCGAGGAGGCCGATTGGTATTTCTCTTGGAGCCTTTGAAGGAGTTTTGCTACTAGGAGCTTTTCATTATAGGAGTTCAATTGCTAAGAAAATCTTATTTCTTGGGTGGATGTTTCTTAAATCCTTTCTAAATTAGAAGTATGATGCATGCTAGTTGATATTATGAATTGCTTAATTTATTATCTGAAATTGGTTATGATGCATTATTAATATATTTGCATGTTAGAATACATGCAAATTGATGAATCATGATTGTATGAAAAATTGATACATGGTAGAATATTTTCTATTATAGTCGAAATAATGTAACATGTATGAAAATGGTTTTATAATACAATTATAGTAGAGAAATAATCTCATGAGTTTATTTATGAGTATAAAGAATTTTATGAAGAAGTTTTGATGAAAGACAATTTTCTATTTGTAAATTAATGAGTTCTTCAATCAAGATTAAGATTTTGTTATATTGTCGGAAATAAATTTTGTGAATTTAAATATATGCACTATACTGTATTATTTTGATAAAAACACATTCTGGAAAAAGATCTAGATTTTGAGCGAGTACAAATCAATTGAAAAATCGAGTTTATTAAAGGAAAAATTAATTACAGTACGGTATATACAAAAAGTACTTAACCAATTTCATCTCGGTTAGTCACTCAAGACCAATTGGTCTTCGGGTGTGATTTGGGTCCGTTACTGTTCATGAGCGGAGGCTCTGGTCTGGGTTCGAGTCTTATTAGAGACTCTGTTTTATTAAATTTTGATTTTAATTCAAATCACCGAACGTATATATATAAATATATTTCAATCCCACCTTATATCAGTTAGTCACTTAAGACCTTCTAGTCGTTAGGTACGCTTTGGGTTGGTTACTGTTCACCGGCGGAGTTTGGGTGTTTGGTCTGGGTTTGAATCCGACCGTAGCCCTTTTGTTTTTCTTTTGATTTTTTTCGTATTTTTTGAGTTTTAAAGTGCACTAAAAATTGGGGAAAATAATTATATTATTCTTTTAAAATTGTTTAGACTTCATAAAAATTATTTCTATTTTGATATATTTTGTGAGAATTGAAAGAGGATTTTACATTAAATAATGTTGAAGAACTCGATTTTATCGATTAAAATGTGACTCTTGTTTAATTTAAGAAAGATGAAATTTGGAATGCACTTAGATTCTTCTTATTGAGGTTTTATGGTTATTAACATTTGATTAAGAGAGTATTTGAATTGTACACAATGTTTTTAAGTGATTAAATTGATAAAAGAAGTTGAATTGAATTATTTCATGTTGTGAGATTATAAAAGAAATGTTTTTCTTTGATAAAGAGGAAAGAGTTTATGAATAAAGGAATTGAAATGTTATTTTGAGATTGAATGCAACATATTGTTGATCTCTAGAAAGGATAGTTGTTGGAATCTAGAGACTAGGCGAGACCCTAGTGACCGGCTGTTTTTATTAATGAATTTGAGAGCTAACCAGTGTGGGTTGAGCATCTCTTGAGAAGTAGCCAGGTTGGGCTGACTATCTCTTTTGTTTGGTTTAAGCTCGGTAGGGTAAGCTAGCTCTAGGTTGTGATGATTTTCTTCTGAAATAAACAAAAAACTTAAGGACTACACTATAGTGGAGATGTGATGAAAGTAAGAGAAAAACGCAAGTATGAGGGCTTCAGATCTACGGTGTGAGAGTATTCACAGGCTTCCTGCATGATGTGTCATGTCATGGCATGGATACATCTTCGGAATTATCGGACCGTGGCGACGCTTGTGGGGTGTTTGGTGACTACGTAGTGCCATCGTTCCATGATGAAGGCGAATTGTCCATAGGTTGTCTGTATGGTGTGTCATGTCATGACATGGGATTCCCTTCCAGGCTGTCTGGGTATGGGCTTGTAACTCATAGAACATCTAGGATACTTGCCGTAGTTACCGTAGTAGTTTAACTCATAATGAGGGATCCAACCCTATAAGATGCAGTACGATTAAGGGCTTGCCCTCGGACCTATGTAGTATGGGATGCATAGAATCCGAACAAGTGTGCATTAGTGTCATTTAATATAAAAAACTGCATTAAGGATTAAGTGCACATCTCCCACGACATCAATAGGATAGTCCCTCTTTAGCTTTGTTTTGTGATCAAGTTTGTGGTGTGTTATAGTATTTAAGAATCGTTATACTTTCGGCATAGCGAGGATGACCGTGTATAATATTTCGTCGGTTGTAAGCAACTGATGTGCCCACAGTTTCATATGCAGGACTTGGAGTTTACAAGAAGATATAAAGATAAATTTGTTCCTGATGACTACTTAAATGCTAAAGTTGTTACAATTGTACATTTATCATTGTTGTATTTTAGTTATTCCGCTGCGCGTTGATGTAAAAAGACTCTGATGTAAATAAAGTTTTAAATTCCTTATAAAATTATACGAAGTGAAGTGTAAAGATCATGTGGAACTTAGAATTCAGACTTATTTGGAATTCGGGGTGTTACAGTCGCTTTAGCTACTTGCGAACGAGCATGTACAAAGTAGCTCACCATTTGAAATTGCTTCCATAACTGTTGAAACTCTCTTAACGACAAGTTCGGAGTCCAACACTTCGTTCGATGCAGCTTTAGCTACTTGCGAACGAGCAAATACAAAGTAGCACACCATTCGAAATTGCTCCTACAACTGTTGAAACTCTCTTAACGACAGGTTCAGAATCCAACACTTGGTTCGATGCCGCTTTAGCTACTTCCGAACGTGCGAGTACAAAGTAGCTCACCATTCGAAATTGCTCCTACAACTGTTGAAACTCTCTTAACAACAAATTCGGAGTCCAACACTTGGTTCGATGCTGCTTTAGCTACTTGCAAATGAGCGAGTACGAAGTAGCTCACCATTCGAAATTGCTCCTACAACTGTTGAAACTCTCTTGCGGACATTAGCAAAATACAAATTCTCAAAAGAAGCTTGTTACTAGATCGAAGGATGCGATATATTATTTCATTAAAATTTGAGATACAAGTCTAATTCTAGACTAAAAACTCATACAAGATAGGCTACAGGATTACAAAATTTCACTCTAACTCCTTCTAGGGAGTGGGATGCTCCTATTAAGTGATACTCGGGGATGGAGAGCGCCGTGTTGCTCTTGCCTCGCTTCCACAGAAGTCTCTAAGCCAGCAATCCGAGTTGCATCCCCAGAACCCAAGAGTCTCACCGTCGCCCCAACAGATGCCCCACTCGAAGAGCTGGTCACTCCTCTTTGCGCATCCCCAAGATTCTGCAAAAGGAGAGGCGAACGAAGTGCTAACTCGTGGAATGATCTTCCTTGAGCATACTCATCCCGAGGGCACGAAGTGCTTCCAACGTTGCTCCCCTCAGTGAGCCATCGAAGACGAAGATTATCCAACTCTAGCTCGACGACCAGCTCTTTGAGTGAGTCATCCGTTACTCTGATCTTTAAGCGAGGCAATCGGCCCGAACTGCCCCCGCGCGAAACATCGGAGATAGTCCTTCGAAGATGTGCCGCCTCTAATCTCTTCTCGAGCACCACGTTCTTCAATTCGTCCCTCTCAGATCTCGCCCCGAATAGAGCGTGACGAAGGAACTTGAGTCTCAAGCCTTGGTTGACGGCCATCGAGGGGCAGGTCTCCTCGCCTTCAGGTGGCACTTCGCGAATCCTCTCCTCGAGCTGTCTCATCTCGGTTTCTCGACGAGCCAAGGTCAGCTTCAGATGACCCAACTCCTGCTCGGCTCTATAAAGCATATCTCGAGACCGAGCTAGCCCCAACTTGGTGATGCCTAGATTAGATCGGAGACGGGACACCTTATTGTTTTGTGAAAGTCGACCAAAAAGGAGCGTAAATTTCTATGTTCGAGGAGCCAACATGACGATACTACATCTAAACGAAGCTACTATGAGATGGTTCAAAAGCAAAACAAACCCACAAAAGTTTCGAGACTTCACAACACTTGTCCATAAAACAGTTTTTCATTAAATTTCAGCGAGAAGTACAAGACGCGGTGGCCAGTCACAGTACATAACATCCGGAATAAAAGAAATATGGAAGTGCAACAAGGTTAAGGGCGGACCTCTTTCGAGTGATCTCTGGTCGCCGAGGGCTCCGTCCCTTGTGTTTTAGCGACATTGGCTAGGGGCACGACATCCGAAGCAGCCTCTACCTCTGCCTTGTTGGTCCCTACCTTGACCACTTTAACTTCCTCGTCTTCTTTGTCCTTCTCTAAGACGTTGTCGAACCCAGGGACAAGGTTGGGGAACAGACGCCATCCAGCGCAGTCTACCTCCGGGAACGTATCCCTTATTTGGTCGATTGTGCGAGCATAGGCCTTCGCCATGTTGATGTAGAGGAACCCCTTGGCCTTCTCCATCGCTTGGTCCTCGGCCTCCTTCGCCGCGGCGACCTTCACGGCGGCAACAATGTCTTCCTTGTCCTTCGCTGCCAGCTCTTTCTCGTGGAGCAGCAGAGCATTGTCCGCCTCGAGCTTTGCAACTATGGCCTCGAGGTGCTCCAACCTCGAAGCCTTCATCTCAGCTTCAAGCCTCGATTGCTCGAGGTCTTTGGCGATCCAAGCATTTTCTGACCGAGCCCTGTCAGCCTCCTGCTTCAGTTCCCTCTCTTGCTCGGTCATCTTCTCCATCAGGTGACCAAAGTGGCAAGTTATCTACGAGAAAACCAAAGCACCATTACTCGAGCTTTAAAAAGAAAACCGACTCTACAAAAGGCGGTAACTATGAGTTGATGCGAGACTTACTGACAAAGCTGCTCGAGCGATCTCGAGGGCATCGTCACCAACGCTCCCCGCCTCCATTGCAGCCTTTTCCTTTGGCATGGCAAGGTGCAGAACAGCTTGCATGCAGGACGACGAGTCTCCAAGGAACTCGTCGAGCTTGCAGACTTGCCAGTCTGGGACAAATATCTTCTTGTGTTCCTCGGTCAGGAACACCTCAGCCTTGGCAGTCAACGGCAGGGCCTCCAAGCCCAATGCCGCTGATAAGGAGAAGGCCCCAGTCTCAGCCGATGCCGACGTCGCTGCAGGGGTCGGCGGCCGCTGAACAACTCCGACCTGCTTCGCTGGCTGCTCCACAGCAGCGACGAGGGCCTTCACCCTCGGCGAGGAGACCTTTGAGACCACTCTCTTCCTCTTCGTAGGGGCCTTGCTGCCCAAGGCCCCACATTGCGTCAACATATCATCGAAGTCCATAGATCCTGCAAAAAAAATCAAAGAACCGATTTTAAGTACATATAAAACTTGACTTAAAAAGGAAAAAAAGAGATTGGTGCCGGTCTAAAAGTAAAAAAAGCATACTGGGGTTTATAAGGCTGAGACCTCCCTTGAAGAGCACCTCCTCTATCAGGTCCTTCCAATCAAACTTTGGCCGATTGAGGAGCGTCTGGACCATCTCATCTGCCTCGGGGCTAAGGACCGGACTCTCCTTCACCCTCTTCGAAACTTCTTCGACCCAAGCCGTTAGGAGTACCCATGGTTCTCGACTTCGGATGAGAAAGTACTTATCTCTCCAATTTTTTATCGAGTCGAGGCAGCTAACGAGCCTTGCGCCATGCCTCGGAGCCAAGTACAACCTAAACTTCGGTTTGTGTTATTGATGCACCCGGTACATGGTCCGCAACACACTCAACCTCAGCTCAAGACCTGCTGCCTGGCAGTGAAGGATGAACCCATTGATCAGCCTCCACATGTTCGGCATGTACTGAACTGGACTGATCCGAAGCCATCACAGCACTTCGATGACAAAGGGATGAAGATGAAGCCGAGCACCGGCTAAGAAGGCATCGATAGGCTAGAAGCACATGTCCACTGGCATCGACGAGTTGGTCCTTACCCCCGGTCCAGGCAACATCAAGTCATACTCTTTCTGGATCTGAAAACATTTCTGAATCGACGTCAGATCTGCCTCATTAAGAATGGAGATCGTCTCGTCGACCTCTGAAGTATCTCTGGCCACATTCTCCTCGAAACTCTGCCCCATACCGTACATAATGCGCTTATCCAGATGGTCCGGAAGATCCCGAACCCTTTGAAGCCCGGTTAGCGGCCCTGGCAATCTGCCGAACTCTCTCATCCTCCGCTCGCTCTCAACCACGGTCTCCGCTACGGCCGAAGATGACCTTACTAAGGCCTTACCCTTATCTATTGAGGGAACCTGACTAGAGGTCGCCTCAGGGGTGACAGTAGGGGAGGTCTTCTGCCTCAAAGGAATGCTAGACACTCTAAAAATAAACTAAGTGCATAAAATTACCTTGATTTGATAGCAACGGTTGGAAAAGATCGCCGGAAGTAGGAGATTCTCGCCTGAAGCTCCCGTTAGAAAGAAGAAATCGCCTGAGTAAAATCTAGAGAATGAGAAAATGAGAGAGGGGGGGGTGAAGTTTTATAGAGACAGGGTTGTTGGCACATTAACCAAGGTTAAAAGGCCCCCAGAGTGCAAAGGCCTGGCCCATGCACAAGAAAATGGAAAAAAATATGGGCAACTCAATAGACACTTGACTGGTCAACGGTCAGCGATGCCATGCGTCGCCCTCTCGAATTCCTTTTCGACTTCGGCAACGAGTGCCAAGCGTTCTTACCACCGACGTCAAAAACACAAGAAAATACGTTGACTGGTCAACGGTCAACGGTCAATGATGCCACACATTGCCCTCTTGAAGTCCTTCTCGACTTCGGCAACGAGTGCCGAGCGTTCTTGCCACCAACGTCAAAATGCAAGAAAATATGTTGACTGGTCAATGGTCAACGGTCAATGCTGCCACGCATCGCCCTCTCGAATTCCTTCTTGACTTCGGCAACGGGTGCCGAACACTCTTGCCACCGACGTCAAAACGCGAGAAAATGCGCTAACTGCTCAACAGTCAAGGTCAATGCTGCCACGTGTCGCTCTCTCGAGGCCCCCCTAGACCTCGGCAACATGTGCCGAACATTCTTGCCACCGACGTCAAAACGCGAGAAAATGCTTTGACTGGTCAACGGTCAACTCTGCCACATGTTGCCCTCTCGAGGTCCCCTTGGACCTCGACAACATGTGCCGGGCATTCTTGCCACCGACGTCAAAACATGAGAAAAATGCGTTGACTGGTCAACGGTCAATGGTCAATGCTTCCACATGTTGCCTTTTCGAGGTCCCCCTGGACCTCGGCAACATGTGCCGAGCATTCTTTCCACCGACGTCAAAACACGAGAAAATGCGTTGACTGGTCAACGGTCAACGCTGCCACGTGTCGCCCTCTCAAGGTCCCCTTGGACATTGGCAACATGTGCCGAGCATTCCTGCCACCGACGTAAAAACCTGAGAAAATGCATTGACCGGTCAACAGTCAACAGTCAACAGTCAATGCTGCTACGTGTCACCCTCTCGAGGTCCCCCTGGACCTCGGCGAAATCTCATCGAGCTTCCTCGACTTCGACCTCACCACGACACGTGCAACCTGTCGAGGCACCAACGAGGTTGGTAACTTGCTCCGAATGCTCTTGCCACCAACCCCCAAATGAGGGAAAAACACCTACCTCCCGATGCGTGCACGTGATCGGAGCACCCAGATTAGGCCCCGTCTTCTAGCGCCAGATCCATCGTCTGATTATTCAGAAATTCACGCCGTCGACATGATCGACCCTCCAGATTGCGCCACGTCGATATTTCATGATTAGTTCTTTTATTTTAATTATTAATTCGAATTAATGACTTAAAAATTTTGAAAAAAATAATTAATTTTTTTATAAAAATTAATTAAAAATTCTAAAAAATAATTATAAACCCGGGAAAAATATTTTGATCTCCTGGAAAAATAATTATTAATTAGAATAATTAATTGATGCCTTTTGAAAATAGATTGTTACTTCGCAAAATTAAATGAATAGTTCGAAAAATAATTAAAAAATCAGAAAAAATCTAGAAAAATTGGAAAAATCTTGAAAATTCTAAGAATCATTTTGGGCATCTTACACACTCAGATTGACACCGTCACACGACGAGAAAGATCCAAACCCCCTCAAGAACTCCGATAAAATTCCGTACGCCAATGAACAATAAAACTACTCCTCAAAGGCTGTTGAACTCAGTCTTTGGGAGTGGTGGGCTCGTGATATGGCTAATAATACGATTAAATCGGGATCGTTCAAATCAGGCACAAATCTTAAAGCTCTCAGGGGTAAAATGGTAATTTCACCGACAAATGGGTCCGAAATGGGAACTAGGCTTTCCTTCAAAGCCCAATAATCCAAAACGGATCTGTCCTATTGGGTATGGATAGCAACCCGTTACAATTAGATGTTTAAGGAGTAATTCAAATTCGTGATTATGTCTAAGAGGCGGTTTAAACCGCCTCTCTTATCATGAAACATGTTTAAACTCCATATCTTATCCAAACACACCGGGACATAGAGATAAGTGATTATATTTAAACTGTCCCTAAAGGTGACTATAAATACCCCTCTCCCCCACTGTAACAAGGTAATCATTCTTTTTCCACATAAAACTCTTTCATAATCTTCCTGATTACTGATAAGAGCATCGGAGGGTTCGTCGTCGGGATCCATCTGTTAATTCTTGGTTTTGATGACTATAACACAATACAAAGTTTGTCTATCACATATCTCTTGTTGAGTGTATCAAAGTCAATATCATGGTGAAATACACAAAGACAACACAATCTAATGAAGCTTTTAACAGTAGTTGATCAAGCTTCAAGACATCAAGACAAAGGCTCAAGCTCAAGACAAAGACTCAAGTTGAAGACAAGATTCAAAGTGCTTCAAATGTATAACAAAGTGTCCTGTAATATTGTATTTTCTCTTCTTTGAGTCTTACAAACTTGTAATAGCCTTGTCACACACACACTCACACATAATTTAAATAATATAAGTGTTTTACAAAATCAAAATGTAAAAACAAGCTTGAATAAGTTCAGCTATATGAGTACCAGTCGACCACTCCTTGGAACCAGTCAACTGTCATAGTACGAAACTGCTTGAACTCATACAAGCTCTGACCAGTCGACTCATTATGGCAACCCAGTCGACTGTTCAAGCTGTTTCGACAGTTTTCTGATTTTAAAACTTGTTTTTCAAAATCAAAATTTTTTTACTACCGTTGTATGGCAGTTGGGATTCAATCTCTCAACGTCTAAATGTTTCTAACTCTATAAAAAGAGTAGAGAACTCATTTAGCAAAGGTTACTCAACTCCAAGCATTCTTTAAACTCTCAAGTCTTTTGTTTTCAAGAGTTTAAAAAGCATACAAACTCTTTAAGACTTGGTTCCCTGAATTTCAGTCTAATATAACATTGATTTCGTTTTAGACTAAATTCAGAAGTTGACCTAATAGCCACTATACAAAGTAATATCACATATAAGGCTATAGGTTGATGTAAACTCAATTTTTTTGTTGTTGTTTTTCACTCTAGGGTTGTGAGAGTGGTCCTCTCGGTTAGAGAGTAGGGCTCTTGTTTTTAGAGTTGGTTTCACTCTAGGGTGTAGAGTGGATTTGCTCTCTCTAGTGGTGAGAGAGGTCTACGGATTTGTCATTGTTGTTGTCAAAGGCCGTAGAGTATTCTTGTACTTTTTCGAGAACAGTGAAAAATCTCAAGTGGGTTGCTTGGGGACTGGATGTAGGTCGGGAGGACCGAACCATGATATATCACTGTGTTTGGCTGTGATTGACTCTCTGTGGTTGCATTCTCTCAACTTGCAATTTCAATTTCTTTGATTTTTATTTCAAAAACTTGTCTGGTAAGTCGATTTGTTTTCCGCTATAAGTCGACTGATCAGACTTGTAACTCTTCAGTAAAATACTTTTCTTATCTGACGCAACAGTCGACTGTATCTTTTTCAGTCGACTGAGCAGTACAAAAAGTTCAAGTTTTGAATTAATTTTTATACAATACTATTCACCCCCCTCTAGTGTTATTTGCCTTGCCTACAGGATCCAACACTTGGTATCAGAGCCTGGTTGAGTGCAATGGCATCTACTTCAAATCCAAGCCAATAACATGAAGGCCAATCCGCACAAAGGCCACCCCTATTCGATGGAACAAATTATAACTATTGAAAGTGTAGAATGAAGATCTACCTTCAATCCATCAACTATGAGATTTAGAACATGACTTAGACAGAATTCACCGCTCCTACAATTTCCTATACACAATGGAACGATGACATAAAGAGAAACACAAAGAACAATGCAAAGGCAATGAATGCCTTATTCTGTGCACTTACCAAAGAGGAGTTCAATCGTGTGTCAAAAGCAACAACGACTCATCCAATTTGGCACACACTCGATGTAACACATGAAGGTACTAATAAGGTTAAAGAATCTAAGATATCTGTTCTTGTTCACAGGTTCAAGATGTTCCGTATGAAGGAGAACGAGAATGTGTCGGACATGATAACACGATTCATGGACATTAAAAACTCTCTTTTGGCCTTTGGAAAGACGTACTCGCAAGCCAAAATGGTAAGGAAAGTTCTTCGTGCCCTAACCCCCGAATGGGAGAGGAAGACCACCGCCATAGAAGAAGCCAACGATTTAACCCAACTCTCTCTTGAGAATCTTGTGGAAAATATTAGGGTATATGAAGTACAACTTGAAGAACGCAAGAAGGTTCTAGAACCTCAACAAGAAAAGAAGAAGACACTCACTTTCAAGGACATGTCGGATTCCGAAGATGAAGAAGAAGATGAAGAAGAAATGGCCATGTTCACTAGAAAGTTCAAGAAATTTTTTCGAAAAGGTAAATTTAATTCCAAGTTTAAAGATACTAATGAACTTCCCACTTTTTTCAAGTGTAACAAGACAGGTTATATGAAGAAGGATTGCCCATTAGAAAATAAAAAATCAAAAGGGAAGGCTCCCAGCTTCAAGAAGGACAAGCACACAAAGAACAAGTATATGAAGAACAAGAAGGCATATCAAGGAACTTGGGATGATAGTGACTCTTCATCGGAAGAAGAGAATGAGGAGTCAAACGAAGTAGCGAACGTATGTTTCATGGCTACACAAAATGATGTAAGTAAAAACTTTGATTCAAATGACTTATTAGATGCTTTCAATGAAGTTTTTCCAGAACTTAAGAAGGAGAAAATTAGAGTTAAAAATTTAGAGAAAGCCAATCAAATACTTAAGAAAATCTTGACTTGAATATGGAATTCAAATCTTTAAATTCCCGACTTTCAAATTTGGATGCTGATTTTGTATCTCTTAAGAAAAATTATGAAGAGATATCCAAGAATGTATCTAAATTTAATAAAGAAAAGGAGAATTTAAATGAAGTTTTCCAAAATCAAGTTCAATCTAATAAAAGATTTGGACTTGGTTTTCAAAAGACTTTGAAAAACATCATTCTTCTAAGAACACTAGTAGTAATAAGACTGATTCTATCTCCACTGTGAAGAAAAAATTATATGGGTTTTTTGAGAAACCAAAAACTATTGTTTTTCATGAAAATAGTAATTCTTGTAGTTCAGACCAGTCGACTGAATCCTAATGTCAGTAGTCTGTCTAGAGGTTTTGAGTCTTATTCAAAGAGACGAAAACCTCAGATAAGTCGACCTATTTAACCTCCCAGTCGACTGACTTCTAATAACAGTCGACTGGAAGGTACAATAAAGTCGATTGGATAGACTAAAAATATTTGGGTTCTAGTCAACCTGAGTCTAAATGATAGAATTACTTATATAAATTCTTATGTTCTTAATGTATGTAGTTCTGTAAATTATACTCCTGCTTTTAGTGGTAAATCAAACTCTCTCTGGGTTTGGTTTCCCAAAAACTAATCCCTTTCGGACCAAATGAAAAAGGTACCATATTCACAATGCTTATTTTATAGGTACCTAAAAGAGAACGTTGGACACTTGATAGCGGATGCTCCAAGCATATGACTAGTCATGCTAACCTTCTTTCTTCCAAACAAGAGATAGATGGAGGAACAGTCACATTCGGTGACAACAACAAAGGGAAGGTTATTGGAATAGGCAAGGTCCGTATGAACACTACCCCTACCATAAAAGAAGTATTTCTAGTTAGTGGACTAAAGCATAATTTGTTAAGTATTAGCCAACTTTGTGATAAGGGATATAAAATTATTTTTGAAAAAGATGCATGTTTAATATATGATTCATTTATGCAAAATGTTATTTTTCAAGGCTTTCGGGAAAACAACATTTATGAGTTATGCTTTAAAACAAACGAATTTTCTAATGATTTTTGCTTAATAGCTTCTAACAATGATTCTTGGATTTGGCATAAAAGATTTGGCCATGTAAATATGAAAAATATTGCTAAGTTATCTAAATACAACCTAGTGAAAGGACTGCCAAGACTATCTTTTAAGAAAGATAAGTTATGTGATGCATGTCAACTAAGAAAACAAGTCAAATCTACTTTTAAGACAAAAGAAATGATTTCTACTAGTAGGCCTCTCGAATTAATCCATATGGATTTATTTGGTCCTACTAGAGTCGCTTCTTTAAATATAAGTAGATATGTATTTGTTTCAGTAGATGAATTTTCAAGATTTATATCGGTTTTCTTTTTAAAACATAAATATGATGCTTTTGAAGAATTTGTAAATTTCTGCAAACGAATTCAAAATAAAAAATCTCTAACCATAGTCACTATTAGAAGTGAGAATTTTAGAATGAAGCATTTTCAGAATATTGCAACAAGAATAATATAACACATTCATTTGCATTTCCTAGAGCCTCACCACAAAATGGAGAGGTCAAAAGAAAAAATAGGACATTGCAAGAGTATGCACGTACTATGTTTGTTGAAAGTAATTTGCCTAAGTACTTTTGGGCTGAAGCTGTTTCTACAACATGTTATGTTTTAAATAGAATATTGATTAGGTCTAAGCTTAAGAAAACTTGTTATGAATTATTTTATGAAAGAATTCCTAAAGTATCATATTTTAAAGTATTTGGATGTAAGTGTTTCATATTAAACACTAAAGATAATTTAGATAAATTTTATGCTAGATCTAATGAAGGTATCATCATTGGATACTTAAATAGGAGTAAGGCATATAGAATTTTCAATAAGTCAACTTTGACTATTGAAGAATCTATGCATGTTTCATTTGATGAATCATTGTCTTCCTCTACTGTTATTAAAGATGATGAAATTGAATCATCACCTTTAAATAACGTTATTAATTCACTAAAGCAAACTACCCTAGACAAGTCGACTGATAAGGATCTCAAATCGACTGATGTGAATCAGTCGGCTGATGGACTTATTAAGTCGACTGATCCTGTTTTGATGACTCAAACTTTACCAAAAGCATTTGCTGAAGTTAGAGATCATCCTCATGACTTAATAATTGGCGACATTTCACGTGGTATTCAAACAAGATCTTATGTTAACATGATTTCTCATATGGCTTTCTTATCGGATTTTGAACCGAAGAATATACAAGAAGCTTATGAGAATGAATTTTGGATGAATGCCATGCAAGATGAACATAACCAATTTATAAGAAATGATGTATGAGATCTAGTTCCACGACTTCCTAATCATACTATAATTGGCACCAAATGGGTATTTAAGAATAAGTTAGATGAATCAGGACAATTCATTAGGAACAAGGCTAGATTAGTTGCTTAAGGATATAATAAAGAAGAGGGAATCTGTTGATGAAACATATGCTCCTGTTTCTAGACTAGAATCAATTAGGATCTTATTATCTTTTGCGTGTTTTATGAATTTTTCACTTTTCCAAATGGATGTTAAAAGTGCTTTCTTGAATGGATTTATTAAGGAAGATGTTTATGTTAAGAAACCACCCAGTTTCGAACATGAACAATTCCCAAACCACGTTTTTAAATTGAAAAATGCTTTATATGGTCTTAAACAAGCACCTCGTACTTGGTTTGATCGGTTAAAAACTTTTCTCTTAGAAACTGGTTTTGAGATAGGTAAAGTAGATACTACCTTGTTTATTAGGAAAATAGAGACAGATATTCTAATCATACAAATATATGTAGATGACATAATTTTTGGATATACTAATAGTAATCTCTATCAAGAGTTTGCTAATACCATGAAAAATGAGTTTGAGATGAGTCACATGGGTGAACTCAATTATTTCCTTGGACTACAAATAAAGCAATCACAAAATGGCATATTTATTAATCAAGAAAAATATGCTAAGGAATTACTCAAACGGTTTGGCATGGATAGCACTAGTAGTAAGACCACACCTATGGCTACTACTACTAGACTTGACAAAAATGATTTAGGTAAGAGTGTCGATCAAAAACTCTATCGAGATATGATTGGCTCTCTCTTATATATAACTGTTAGTAGACCAGATATTATCTGTAGTGTATGTTTGTGTGCTAGATATCAGTCGAATCCCAAAGAATCTCACTTAAAAGCTGTGAAACGTATTTTAAGATACATTAAAGGCACGTCTGAATATGGTTTATTTTATCCATGCACCGATAATTTTTAACTTTTGTCATATAGTGATGCTGATTTTGCTGGTAGTAAAACTGATCGTTAAAGTACTAGTGGAACTTGTCACTTTTTGGGACATTCACTAGTATCTTGGTGCAGTAAAAAGCAAAATTCGATATCGCTATCTACTACAGAAGCTGAATATATTGCTGCAAGTTTGGCTTGTGCCCAAATTTTATGGATGAAACAAACTTTATTAGATTATGGTATTTCTTTTTCAAAACCTGCTATAATGTGTGATAATACCAGTGCTATTAATCTATCTAAAAATCCGGTTCAATACTCACGTACAAAACATATTGTTATTCGACATTATTTTCTACATGATCATGTTTTAAAGGGAGATTTAACTTTGGATTTTATTTCTACTAATAAACAAGTAGCAGATATATTTACCAAACTACTTAAGGAAGACACTTTTATCAACTTTAGAAAAGAACTAGGAATTTGCTGTTTTCATGACATATCTTGAAAATTTATTTTGTTTAAGTCGACTTAAATGTCTTTTTCAGTCGACTTATAAAGTATTTTCGTTGTCCATTTTTTTTGCTGAATTTTGTGTTTTGGACAGTCGACTGTATCAGTAACCTGTCGACTGAAAGAAGTTTTACTTGATGTTTCGTTTGGTTTAATTTTCTCTCGACTAAGTCGACTAATATCAAAACTAGTCGACTGTCACGACATTAGTTTGGTTTTTCTGATTCCGAATCGTCACTTAACTGAGGCATCTCTTTCTTTCTTTTACCCTCTTTTTGATCTCGACCCTTCTGTCAAACCTACTTTTAATCTCAGCCGCACCCCTCAAGTAAAAACCCTAATCTTCTCATTATCCTTTCACTTTTACTTTTTCCCAAAATTTCAAGTCGGCTGCTCAGAAGACCACTTCGTTGCTGCTCTTGAAGCTCTTGAAGATTTTGGCGTTTGCTGCTTCTGGCGTTGAATTCATTTCGAGTCTCTTGTGTCCTTGTGCTCCTTTATCTAGTTGTGGGTAACCATCTTTTGATCTCTCTCACTTTTTCAAATGTTTCCTAGACTTTCAAAGATGCCTAAACCTAAGAGAGCTAGAGGTTCGAATGTAGAAGAAGGTCAATTTTCTCAGAACTACGTTCAATACTTAGGAATCCCAATCTTGTTGAGATATTTTTTCTCATCTGTCAAATTGCAATATTTTCGGGTAGATTTGTGAATTTTCCTGATTTAGATAGGTTCCCCATCGCCCCATTGTTTGAATAATGTGGGTTATTTGATTTACTTTCCCTTGTCAATCAACCCTATTACTATCAACAACTTATCAATTTGTTTTATACAAATATGATGGTTTCCACCTCCGAGGATGGTAACGAAATATTCTTTACTACTACGGTGAAAAATATTCGAATGAGGTTAACCCCTGAAAAATTGGGAATTATTTTGGGTATCCCTTATGAAGGATTAGATTTGGGTGAAATTGAAATGGATGATCAATCTATTTTCTTAAAAATCTTTTTGCCTAATCGAGGTCCTCCAATGACCAACAGATCGATTACTCCTCTAGCCAAGCTTGTTGCCCGCATATTGTCGTATAACATTATCCCTAAAACGGGTAGCTATGATGAATTCTCTTTTGAATTGCAACAAGAAGTGTATGCCATTTTCGGCAACATCCAAATAAATTGGAGTGAGTCATTTTCAATCGTCTCCATAAGGCTCACACCTCTTTCCTTCCTTTTGGTGGACCTCTTACTCATGTTTTCAATTTTCATGAAGTTGATCTTGATTCCGAGTCGAGTGTTGTTACTTACTATGAGTCTTTTTATCGTGCGAGTTTAGCTTGTCAGAAGATCCTTAACTCTCCTCCTCGGTCTCCTCAAAGAAATGTACCTCCTATTCCTTTAGCCACGTCTGGTCGTCGGTCTTTCGCTTCTAGTTCTTCTCGTCCTAGAGTTGTCTTTGCTGATCCCGAGAGTCTTTATACTTCGGTTAATTATCTCATGGATCGTACCGATCTTATACTAGGTAGACAGGATAATCTTGAGGCTAGTCTTGCTAACCTTACTCACTTGTTCACTCAACAATTTCCCCAACCTCCTCATTCCTCCACGAGTGATGACGACGAAGAAAAAGAATAAGCTTAATGTATTTTTTTTATTATTTTTTTTCTATTTTGTAATCTGCAACAATGAACTTGCTTTCTTATGTATCAATGTGTTATGGTTATGCAATGTATCCTTCCTCCTTATGTTTTTGTTGATGACAAAGGGGGAGAAAAATATGGAAAATATGGTTTTGTGGTTTTGTGGTTTATATGTTTGTGGTTTACATGTTTGTGTTTATATGTTTTGTGGTTTTGTGCATATTGTACATTATTTTGGTTGTATTTCATTAAATTATGTGTGACATCTTGCTATTTATATTGTTATTTTAAGTAATTGTGTTGTCATCATCAAAAAGAGGGAGATTGTTGATTCTTGGTTTTGATGACTACAACACAATACAAAGTTTGTTTATCACATATCTCTTGCTGAGTGTATCAAAGTCAATATCATGGTGAAATACACAAAGGCAACACAGTCTGATGAAGCTTTCAACAGTAATTGATCAAGCTTCAGGATATCAAGACAAAGGCTCAAGTTGAAGACAAGATTCAAAGTGCTTCAAATGTATAACAAAGTGTCTTGTAATATTGTATTTTCTTTTCTTTGCGTCTTAGAAACTTGTAATAGCCTTGTCACACACACACTCACACATACTTTAAATAATCTGAGTGTTTTACAAATTCAAAATGTCAAAACAAGCTTGAATAAGTTCAGCTGTATGAGTACCAGTCGACCACTCCTTGGAACCTGTCGACAACTCCTTGGAACCAGTTGAATGTCATAGTATGAAACTGCCTGAACTCATACAAGCTCTGACCAGTCGACTCATTATGGCAACCCAGTCGACTGTTCAAGCCTTTTCGATAGTTTTTTTATTTTAAAACTTGTTTTTCAAAATCAAATCTTTTTTACTGCCGTTGTATGGCAGTTGGGATTCAATCTCTCAATGTCCAAACGTTTCTAACTCTATAAAAAGAGTAGAGAACTTATTTGGCAAAGGTTACTCAAATCCAAACATTCTTTAAACTCTCAAGTCTTTTGTTTTCAAGTGTTTAAAAAGCATACAAACTTTCTAAGACTTGGTTCTCTGAATTTCAGTCTAATATAACATTGATTTCGTTTTAGACTGAATTCAGAAGTTGACCTAATAGCCACTATACAAAGCACTATCACATACAAGGCTATAGGTTGTTGTAAACTCAATTTTTGTTGTTGTTATTATTCACTCTCGGGTTGTGAGAGTGGTCCTCTCGGTTGGAGAGTAGGGCTCTTGGTATTAGAGTCGGTTTCACTCTAGGGTGTAGAGTGGGTTTGCTCTTTCTAGTGGTGAGAGAGGTCTATGGATTTGACATTGTTGTTGTCAAAGGCCGTAGAGTATTTTTGTACTTTTTCAAGAATAATGGAAAATCTCAAGTGGGTTGCTTGGGGACTGGGTGTAGGTCGGGAGGACCGAACCAGGATATATCGCTGTGTTTGGCTGTGATTGACTCTTTGTGGTTGTATTCTCTCAACTTGCAATTTCAATTTCTCTGATTTTTATTTCAAAAACTTGTCTGGTAAGTCGACTGGTTTTCCGCTATAAGTCGACTGATCAGACTTGTAAATCTTCAGTAAAATACTCTTCTTATCTGACGCAACAATCGACTGTATATCTTTTTCAGTCGACTGAACAGTACAAAAAGTTCAAGTTTTGAATCAATTTTTATACAACACTATTCACCCCCCCTCTAGTATTATTTTCCTTGCCTACAGGATTCAACACCATCCCGGTGTATCGAACTTTTTGCAGGTTTATGGCAGTGACCAGAAACTAGTCAAACGCCGGTGAAAGTCGACAGGTTTGCTTATTCCTTTTATCATATGGTTGTTATAGTCAATGCAGTTTCGTTTTAGATTTCATAGGGGACCATACAGGGCAGTGTACTCAGGTATTCACAGAATCACAGAACTTGGTCGGTAAACTTGATTGGTAAATTTGATCTGTAAACTTGGTCGGTAAACATGATTGGTAAACTTGGTCGGTAAACTTAATCGGTAACATGTCATATAGGAAACACAAGTCTCCTTCCGAGTACACGTTTCTGCACTATCCACTACTAGATTTGTCCCATTAAACCCCGACTTGATTATTTATTATTATTCTCAAATAGGCAGGTATAAGCATGAATCAGAGTCAAACCAACATGGTATAATCAGGTTTAGGTTTAGGGAAACAAATATACAAACATGGATGATATACATTCTCATATACGAGCGAAATAGTCTATGTTCATAATCGGGACAGCAAGACCAATCAGTACTAACACAGGGATTTTGGTCTCTATAGAAATGCAAATCAAGATCCGTCGAAGGATCTGGAAACTAGACATCCACACGAATCCAACGATACAAATAAGTCACATACTAGTTCACAACATGTTAACTCAAAACTGATTTGAATACAGAATTTAAGTTCAGCCAGAAAACAGGGGAACAAATTCAAAAGCATGAAAACAGCATCAAATCACATCAAATAATTCCACGAAAAATCTGGGGTATTTCCTTATAGGTATAGACTCAAAATAACAAGTTTCATAATATTCCAGGTTGTATAGATCAGCCATCAAAAATAAGAAGCAACACGAAAACATAGTTTGACGAATCTGGAATTTCTCAACAGTGTTGTACGAGAACGAGGATATCTCGCAATCAGTGAATCGAAATCCAATTCTGCCAAAAAGAAATGAAAATAGATGAAATTTACTAACTTTCATATTTCACAAAGAATTTTCATACAGTATAAAGAATTATAGTGAAAACAGAGTTCTTTACTGAACAGCTCGCAATTTACAACATGAGAAGATTTTAGAAAAGGACATGAAATACCACATAAAACTTATCTTTAAAATTCATCAAAAATCTGGGTAGTCCCTAACATCATATAGAAACACTGACCAAAATATTAGGTCAAGATATTATGTATAGAATAGTTCTTGAAAATAATTTGTTAACAAATTTAATCCAAAACAGAATCTGGAATCTATCGACACGTCTGTACCAAAACATACATATCTCAGTCATACGAAATCCAAATCAAGTAAAACCAGTAGGGTTTGAAAATAGACACAATTATCTAAAATTCATATTATATTTTGGAATTCAAATACTGACTGTAGCATGGACGAAAACAGCAAATGAAACAGAACAAGCAGCAAATACAGATTTCACACCTTTAATAAAAAACATCACAACTTCATGAATATTGATCCAAACTCAACCAAACTTGAAATACAACCTACCAAACATCTAATCATCATGTTTTAGGGTTTATAACATGTCCACACCTATTATTTTCACATGGGCATTCAATCAAACACAATTTATGCAATAATCACATACATGCATCAAACTCAAGTTTTGGGCATATCCTAGTTCATTATCCTATCAAGCTTGGTGTCATAAGTCATCTATGGCCAAATTAACACAATAGAGACGAAACCCATCAAGAAAAATACAATTTTTTGGTTGTCTCTAGACCCAACTACACTATATGTGAACTTTTTGACTTGTATCAACCTAATGAATTGTAGTACAAGTTACTTGCCTTGTTATGGAGATGAACGCGATGCAAATAGTCCTAGGAGCAAAACCCACGAACGATTCCTCTCCAAACGCGAATCCAAGCAAACCCACGAACAAAAACACCTTACGAACAGATTCCTTGATGCAACGAACCAAAGTGGATAATACCCACTTCAAGGAACACCAAAAGAAGAGTTTTGTGATGATTTGGATGATGATGGTGGTGCTCTTGGTTGCCGGCCAATCAAAGGATGATGGGGGTTGGCCTTGTATGAGGGTGTAGGGTTTATGTATGGCCAGATGTAGGAGATTGAGGTGGTGATCGGCTTTGGTGGGTGAGGGGATGGCTCGGTTTTGGAAGGGAAGGGGGAGTAGAAGCCGGGATTACACAAAACAAGGGAGGCCGGATGCTATATGGAGAGGGAGAGAGAAAAAGAGATTAGGGTTAGGGTTTAAGAGGTGTTAGGGGATTTATATGGGGATTAAATGTGGATTATTGGGTTGTGGGTATTAGTATGTAGTAATAGGTATACAAATGGGTAATGGGTATTGGGTAGATTTCAATTGGGGATACAATTTATAGTGAATTCTATGGCTTCTAAAAATCTTATTAGGGGTCAAAAATCCTAGGTTTGGCAAATCACCACAAAAATCCATCACATCACCACGGAAAAATATAATGAAGATAATGAGGCCAAAAATGAAGAAAAGAGACAAAATGATGAAATGAGCCAAAAATGACGAACAAACAACCCAAGGAGCTCAAATGAAAAGAAAAAGAAAATATACTGAAATTAAATCCAATATACGGTTCAAAAAAATACAAGAGATATAAAAATACAAAAAAATAAAAAAAATACACTCCAAAATACATAAAATGAAAAACAGGGGTTACATTAATTTCGTACAAAAATACAAGGAATTTAAAACTTTTTTCATTACATTGTCATTATTTTACAATATGCAGCGAAAAATTACATAAAAGAAATACACTTTATAACATCTAATAACTTCAATCTTGCAACATCCATCAGCATTAAACTCATCTCAACGTCGCTCGCTAATCTGAATCCTGCAACTTAAAAACTGTGGGCACGTCAGTTGCATACAACTGACGCAATGCTATATTACAGTGATTCCACTATTTTAACAATCACAAACTTGAATGCAGCAGCAAAAAATGTGGCTATCCTAAACATGCCAGTGTATGATATGAACCTAATGACTAATGCAGATATTTAATGCTTACAATACAACTCTAATGCGCACTTGTTCGGATTCCATGCATCCCATACTACATAGGTCTGAGGGCAAGCCCTTAGCGTACTCCTCCTTATATGGTTCAATCCCTCATTATGAAATCCTACTATGGTGACTAATGTAAGGTTTAGATATCTTATGAGTATCTGGTCCCGCCCTAGTAATTCTTGAGAATTATTCTCCCACAGCAAGTGGTTTTGGATACTTTCCTCACACCCCAACAATTCGGGAGACCAAACCCACACCGCAAGACACATGGTACCTCATCACACAAATATTCCATGAGAGTCACCTCGATCCCGATAATCCTGAAGATAAATCTCACACCGCAAGTGATTTTGGACATCTGTCTCACACCCCGATAGTTCTTGAGACAATCTCCCACTGCAAATCATATGAGGCTCTCATACTCATGCTTGCACATACTTCATCACATCTCCCTCTTGTTCCTGTCCTTAATCCAATTATAGTTAATATAACCTAGAGCTAGCTTACCTTCTTACCAGACTTAAATCGAACCACTGAGAATGTTAGCCCACACTAGATACTTCTCAAAATTTTCATTTATTATAACTTTCCGGTCACCACGGGTCTCGCTCAGCCTTTAGAACCCACAACCTCAAACTCATAAACTCATTAGGTTACTCATAACCTCTTTTATAAAAATTCTTTATTCATTCAAAAAAAAACCCACTTTCCTTCTCTTTACTTGTATTCCCGTTAATCAAACTCAAAACAATAAGATGGTTACTTCATACATTATAAAGAAGTATTCGATGAACTTCCTTTTAATAAATTTTAACAAACTATAGTTTAAATTTCCCACATCAATAACTTTTCAAAAAAAATCTTAATACATCCCCCAAATTAAATTACAAACAAACTCCAACTCAAGCATACTTTAAAATTATAGAACTTAATAATGAGTTTAGATCAAACGATTCAAATTTTCATCCTTGTGACCAAGATTTATTTTTATAGTTTAATTTATGTCCCCAAATAGATTTGAGTTCATCTATATATTCACTTCAAAATATTAAAATATACTACTTTGATTTTACAACACCACTTCACAAAAGGTGCAAATAATAAAAAGAAAAGATAATCAAAATAAAATGTGCAGCCTGAGTTTTTAACCCGCGCACAGAAAGCACACAGTGTGCTAAATCGCCGCTCAAATCAATGCACCAGCCACTCATCCACTCACCTGACCCCCAAATAATTCATTTTATGAGGGTTATCGACCCGAAATTTAATTAAGTAAGATTTCAAAATAAAAAGAACCCCCAAATTCGAACCCGCGAACTTGCCCACAGTACACAGCGACCAAATCCGAACCCACACACCAGGACGTCAAGCCTCACAATCATCTATGAGTATAATTCAATTAGTTTTGAATATGAAACTCTCAGTTTCATAACTACGATAGAAAATTTAACCGTGACTTGATTTTAAAATTCGATCTAACAATTACTACGCAGTTTATTCCAATTCCTGGTGAATTTCTAGAGAAGGATTTTTAGCAAAATTAGTGTATTTTAGGACGAAATTATGCATATAACAATATACTTTTATATAATGTGAAATTTATCATACAATTCACACATATTACTCATAGTTCAATAAATTAAATCACATGAACAATTATTCATTAAATGGCTAGATTTTAGAGGAGCAATTTCATTAGCCATTTGCATACAAGAAATCAATATCATCATTTACGAATTAATAGATGAAATTTCCATTACATCAATTTAGACAAACTTCCAGAGAAACTCCTACACATACACATTTCAAATTATCATCTACGTATTTATGGTTAAGTATGCCCAATCTACTAAAACATTAGAAAATAGTAAAAACATCCACCTCTTTGAAGTATTATCTAGCAAAACGAACTCCTAACAAGGTCTCCAATCCCTTCCTCAAATTCCGAGCTCCAAGAATTTCAATGGCAAAAACTCTTGATAATGCACAAATGAAATTTCCGCCGGGGGGGGGGGGGGGGGGGGGGGGGGGGGTTATAAGGAGGAGATTGTGGGGGAGTTTAATTAACTAACCACCAACCCACTAATCCCATGCCTTGACTCATTCAAATATATTCAAAGAAATCCTTTCCCTCTCTTCAATCTGCCGGCCAATAAGGATGGGCAAAGCCCAGGTTTCGAAACATTGGGTGTGCACATACAATGCACACCAACAATTAATTAGAAATTTTATTTAATAGAAACAAATATTTACTAAAATTAATATAAATTTAATAAAACTAGTTTAAATTAATAATAAAAAGTTTTTATGCAAAAAAAAACATACACACTTCATTAATTTTATTTTGAAAAAGAATACAACCAACACATGCACTACAAACACGTGCGTCACACGTATCAATAAATATTCAAATACAAAATGAATTTGAGTAACGGAGAATGTTTATAAATAATCGAAATATAACATACGAAAAAATATTTATATTGATAATGTTACGAATATTTCACGTAACGGTAAAAGTATAACATACGTAAAAGTATACGTAACTGACACGTGCATTGAAAGCACGTGCAATGCACGTAAAAATACAAAGATTATAATTAATATTTGAGTTGACTCAAAAGGGAGAAATAAAATAAATTCAAATACAAAAATGAATTCGAGAGAACAAAAAATATTTATAAATAATCGAAATACGCAATACATACAATATTTATATTAATAATGTTACGGATATTACCTGTACGGTACAAAATGCATGTACGTAACACACGTAGGGCAAAATTATCATAACTCAATTTTGCGGGGTGTTACAGCGATTCTCACAGTGATTATGGTGTACGTGGTCTTTTGACTTGAAGTCACTATTGTTCCCTATATGAGAAGTTATATGGTTTAATACCGTCAAACGTCGCTTGTGATAAGGTGATTAAAAAGTCAGCTATTGGACATACTATGAATAATGCGAAGGGATGTGAGTGACTTAAATAAGATTTATCCCTCTTACATAGCAGAAACGATATCTTCGGGCCCCTTGATTGAGTGGGACTACAAAATACATGGCCATGCTCAAATGAGTCAATATGAGTTATTGAACTCATTTGTTTTAATAAGTCTACTCGGACATCAAGAAACCAAAGATTGAACTATACAAGGGTGACACGCTCCATATCTTGTGGTCAATTAAGATATCTAGACAAAAGGACTAGACTACATAGTAAAATTAGTCGCGGATAGGTTATGTCAAATCACTGGCATTTCCGTTACTTAAATAGAAGTGATGTATTGCTAGATACCACTCACTGTTTGTAACACTAAAATAAGATTTTAGCATTACTGTCAACGTAATGGGAACCTACAGGGTCACACATTTCGAATGGATCAAAATTGAGATTTAAATTCATAAGATGAATTTAATTGGGAATCCAAGTAACACTTGAACTCCCAACATTTGTTGGACAATTAATTAGAGTAAATGAGCGAACCAAAATTAGAAGACCCACACGTGAATCTGACCTAGGTTAGATTGTGAGTCCGGCAACCTCATTACTCTCAGGGTGGATTTCCTGCTCTCTCTCTCTCTCTCTCTCTCTCTCTCTCTCTCTATATATATATATATATATATATATATATATATATATCTGTGAAAAGTAACAAGGAAAAACTCTAGTCATCACAGAAAGTGAGAGAGAGAGAGAGAGCAAGAGAGACATCCCCTTCACGCATCTAGCTCTGCGATGTGAGGGAGTGCCCGATTTTGTTGTTCATTCATGTGGATCCCGTAGAGGCACCGCAACGTTTGCAGTGCTCGTGATTTGCAGATTGTGGAGACACCCATTCCATTGTTGAGGTAAAAACTCCTAACACGTTTTATGGTTTTCGCGTGGATCCATGGCTGGGTTTCATAATTTTTTATTTATTTCTGCTGCCGATTTACTCTGATAGACTTCGAAACCCAAAATCCTTACCAAACTCCTTTTATTTGGGAGACTTTCCCCTCCCGGTTGGCAGCACGCAAGCCCACCGTGTGGTTATGTCCCATAGTTCTGTGTTGTGCACCACAGAGTACTTTCACTATCAATCCTTTATGGAATCGGTTTACCCCTAAATTGCATTCTTCCTAATCTGAGGGGAAAGGTAGCACCGACCTTTGCTAGCTCGGAAAGGGCTAATGCCAAAGTTCCTACGAAATATTTTGAGGCTCGTCGGCACCCCCTCTCTCCCGCATAATAGGAGGAAGCTCACTATATGCTTACAGAAATAAGGTCACAGCTGCATTAGGCTCACCCTGAGTAAATTGAGCATCTCCTTGATGAAGGGATGGATCGGCAAACGCATGCTCAAAAGGATTGCATATAAGGGGAAAATACAAAATCATGGGGTGAGGATATCAATAGGTTGGATCCCGGGGCTAGGAAGAAACAACTCATAATCCCTCGAAATGAAGAAGATGTTTCGAATAATCAAGAGATCCTTTCTTGATAGAATATTCTATGGTCTGCTTCGATTAGAACCCTACCAGGCAAAGGGGACCGAGGTCCGAAAATGTCGATGATCGTCAGGGTACATTCGAACCATTAGCGAATCATGAAGATGGGGGCGATCCAAACCACCTTCCCTTACGTACTCAATGGGATCCTACTTCACCATCAAGTTCGCCTCTGAAAACACAAACTTCCTATTCCCCTTTCCTCGGAGCTTTAGAAGCAATGGGGGCATACTTGGACCTCGTCCTCACCTTTGGAAGGTAGCATTTCAACCTCTAATCACCCCCCCTCCTATTAATCTGAAGGACACTACTTCTGTCTCCTTCTCCTCCAACTTTTCAGAGGACATCACCTTGGCCTCGTTGTCTCCTTGGCCACGAGTAGAAGCTGAGTCACCGGACAGGACCTTAAACATTATCTTAAGATAAAAATTACATGGGGGAAAGAGAGGGTAAATTTACAATGAGAGTTGCCAGGGAACTCACCAGAATCGGAGATCTAGAGAGAGAGAGTGAGATAAGGAGAATCTCTAATGAAAAAATGAATAATAAGGTAAGAAATGAGAAGAGGATGGGCGATTTTATAGAGGGAGTAGAGAAGAATTTCAATAACAGCGATGAAGAATTGGCACGATCTCCGCTATCCACATGTCGCCCCATCTAGCAGTGGATACCAAAAGGAAAAGAAAACCAAGCATGAAAAATTTCTTAAGTCCGGAGGTTTGTTCCCCTAATAGTCACCATCGCCGAAGGTGGTGGGCTTGATGCTTGTCCTGTCATTCGATCCCTTTGCAAGAAACACGCAAGAGTTACTTAGGCTCGGTGCTCGGCTTGTCGTTCGGTCCCATCGCAAGTGACATGCAAAAGTTGCTTTAGCTCGATGCTCGACCGGTCATTCCATTCCTTCACAAGAAACACGCAAAAATCACCTGGGATCGTTGCTCGTCCTGTAATTCGAACTCCTTCCAAAAATGTGCAAAATGTTCTTAGGCTCGGAGCTCGTCTTGTTGTTCGAGCCCCTCGCAAGGAATGGACAAAAATTTATAAGGCTCAGTAATCAGCGTATCGTTTGAGCCCCTCGCAAGAAATATGTAAAAATAACCTGGGCTTGGTGCTCGGCCTATAGTTCGAGACCCTTGTAAGAAATGCGCAAAAATTGCTTAGGCTCAGTGCTCGGCCTGTCCTTCGAACCCCTCGCAAGAAACGAGCAAAAAACACCTAGGCTCATCACTCAGCTTGTCATTTGAGCCCCTCGCAAGAAATGCGCAAAAGTTGCTAAGGCTCGGTGCTCGGCCTGTTGTTGGAGAATTTGCAAGGAATGCACAGAAAATGCTAAGGCTCAATGCTCGGCCGGTGATTCGAACTCCTAGCAAGGAACGCGCAAAAATCACCTAGGCTTGGTGCTCAACCTATCGTTCCAGCCTCTTGCAAGAAATACGCAAAAGTTGCTTAGGCTCGGTTCTCGGCCTATCGTTCAAACCCCTCGCAAGAAACATACAAAAAACATCTAGGCTTGGTGCTCGGCCTGTCGTTCATTCCCCTCACAAGAAACACGCAAAAGTCACCTAGGCTCAGCGTTCGGCCTATTGTTCGAGCCCTCGAAAGAAATGCGCAAAGTTTTCTTAGGCTCAATGCTCGACCTGTCGTTCGAGCCCCTCACAAGGAATACACAAAAAATTGCTAAGGCTCGATGCTCGTCTTGTCATTCGAGCCCCTCGCAAGAAATGCACAAAAATTGCTTACACTCGGTGCTTGGCTTGTCCGTACCCCCTTCTGCCAAGCATCATGACAGACCTTGGATCTCCTAAAAAGTTGAGCTCTCGTAATATGCCGCTGGATCTCCTAAAAAATTGAGCACACTTGATCTGCCTTTGGATGTCCTCAAAAGTTGTGCACTCTTGATCTACTGTCAGATTTCCTCAAAATTTGTGCTCCCCCATCTGTCGTCAGATTCCTTCAAAAATTGAGCACCCCTTATATGCTCTCGATTCTCCTTAAAATTCATGCTGTCCTAACCCACTTCAAACCGGGCCGAACCTGCTCACCTTAACCAATCCGATCTGAGCACCCCCCCCCCCCAAAGCACGATGCTCGGTCTGTCATTCAAGCACCCATGTCATGAGGTGCCATGGGGGACCTTAAATCTCCCAAAGAATCGCGCCATCTAATTTTTAATTAAAAATATTGCAAAATAATTTTAAATTTAGAAAATTAATAAAATTTTCAAAAAATAACTATTAATTTGGAGAAATTAATTAAAATTTTGAAAAATAATTATATTTGGGAAAATTAATTAAAAATGAAGGAAAATTGGTTAAAATTTTCAGAAAAAATAGCTGCTACCCTTAGAAGCTCTACACAAGACTCCAGGCATCCCTAAAGGTCATACATGCATTCATAACTTCTTGAAACAGAGCGAACTACTCCTCGATGTCCGCAATACCCACCATTCCATAGCAGGGGGCTTATGATATAGGTAAACATCAGAGCCACACGATCCCATCACGTATCTCAAATCTTCTAAGGGCAGTACAACAATTTCACATCAGCAGTAGGCCTACTAAAAGAACATGGGTCGCCTTCAGGCCCATCAGCTCAACCAGGTCTACGATTATGACTTACTTACAGCATAAGAAAGCGGAACTTCCAGCAAATTACAGCTGTTAGTTAAATCCCTCCAAATCAATGACTAAATATTAATTTTATCCCTTCACTATGGGAATCTCCAACAAAATTTTAAAAGATACATTTTTTAGATCTATCTTCTATAATTGATTTCTAGCCTGTAAATATCCTTTCCCCTCATTCAGTCAGAGGTAATCAATATTTCTCCACTTAAAACCCTAATCTGTATTATGGGTTACTGACTTAAGCGTCAGAAGGTTTTACACCAGAGCCACATCTAGTGTTGAGACTTTTTGTAGGTCCTCGGACATTTTCAACTATTCTATTCCAGATCCAGACGTTCTCAATCATTCAGATCCAGATTTAGGCTATTATCAGCATTCATATTCAAATCCTTCGATGGTCCAGATCATTGGCTTCTCCTTAAAACACTGATCATCAAATTGCTCCCACACCAAAATCAACAGCATCCATTTTAAACTATATATTTGAACTTATATGCTTAAGAACCGCTTTTTGTTAAGTAACAACAATAAAATAATAATTGGCTGCTACAGGAGCAATAAAAACTCAGACCCTGATAGTAGGTTTACCTTAAAATCATGTTAAAGTGAGCTCATTAAACAAATTAATGATGTTAGATATTGTAATATATATTTAGTCCCATATCGGGTTATATATCAGTTTAGTATTTGGTTCCCTCCTATATATATAGGAGTAATTGTACTCAGTTATAATCAATCCAATAATATTCCAATCTCTCTGTTGACCTTATCATGGTATCAGAGCACAATTATACCCAAAGAAAAAAATCCTATTTTCCCTATCAAAATCCAAGAATTCCAAAAAAAAGAAGAAAAAAAAAACAGCCCGTCATCGTCTACCTCGTCGAACTCCGGCCACATCATTGTCTACTCTGGCCACCAGTCTCCATCATCCCCCCACTGCATCCCTCCTCCCACTCCCACATACTCCAAATTCGAAACCCCGTCAACAATCGCCTCCATCCTCTTCGTCACCTTCTACTGCGTGCCCGACCCATCATCTCCCCCTCCGCTTTGTCTGCCGTCCATGGCGATCCGCCATCCACCTCCTCCTCAAACCCCCCCTCGATTCCCTACTTTCGCCGCCATCAGCCCCAACCTCAGCCAGATCCATCTCCATACCTGAACCCTAGTATTACCCGAAACCCTATCACTACTCCATATCCTAATACAGTATTACCCTCAAATCCTAACCCGACCCGACCGACCCGACCCGAAACTCAATACCTAGATCTACAACCTGAGATCCAAAAATTTAAAAAAAATCAAAAAAAAAATTCAATTTTTTTGCAGGTTCTCTTTTTTCTCCAATGGAACCTCAATCTCAACGTTCCCTTTCATTCTCCATCGGCTTCCCTGCTGCTACATCTCCCTCTTCACTCTCCCTCACATCTCGATCTACATCTAGATTCAGACAATTGTAGCGTCGTCATCATTCTAATTCTGGCCTCCTCTTTTCTCCTCCCAACGTCATCCTCAACACTGCCCTACCTCTTCTGCACAATCCAGCTCCCTATCCCGATCCCGACACCACCAGAAGTTCCACCCTCATTTCAATCCCTGCCACAGTGACATCAGTCTCATTCTTCCTCGCAACACCTCTTCCCATACATCCTCGACCATGACCGTTACTATAGCGCCCCAAATTTCCAATAGGATATCTCAGAAATACGTGGCACAATTCCTAGCATCAACTTCAATTATAATAGTAAACATAGCCAAAAATACAGATAAAATTTTTCTCAACCTTTATTACATTAGTTCATTACAAAACACAGCGTAAAAACAAACACCTTGAATTACAGTCTTTTCTTTACAACACATCTTTTACAATTTTACATAAGCCATAACTTCATTCTAACCCAAGCATCCAAATCCAAAGCTACAAGCAACTACCTGTAAAACATGAGGCAAGAGATAACCCTAATTCCCAAAACAACAGGGGTCAGCCATAATGGTGTGAATGACATAAAAATAAATAAATGCAACATAAGTAAAACATGAAACATAGTATCATAAACAACATGTATCAATGGCAAGAATAAAATGAAATAGGAAACAACAATAATTAAAACATCAAGTGAAACTAGAGTAAGTGTCAAGTGTAAAAAACAGAAAACAACATGCATAAAACCACGTCAAGAAAACAGCAATGCTATATGTTGACTCTCTAATGCGTACTTGTCGGATTCTATGCATCCCACTCTACATAGGTCCGGTGCAAGCCCTTAACGTTCTCCACTTGATAGGGTTTAATCCTCGACTATGCAACTAATCCTACCACGATGACTACTACGAGATATAGAAAAACTGTGAGTATTAGCCCACGCCCCGATAATTCCGAAGATCAATCTCTATCCACAGATAATTCCGGAGACTATTTCACTCACACCTGGGAATCTTCGAGAATACCCCACACCGCAAGCTATGGTGCCTCATCATACGAATACCACATGAGCGTCGTCTCGACCCCGATAATTCCAGAGATTATTCCCACACCGCAAGTAATTCCGGAGACTATTTTACTCACACCTCGATAATTCTGGGGATTATCCCACACTGCAAGCCATACAGAGGTCCATGACCCATGTTCTCATTTCATCATATCACCATCTAATGCATGTCCTTATCTTTTTAAGTTAATTAATTAATTAACGAAATCACGTAGAGTTGGTGTACCCTACCAGACTTAACTCAATAACTGATCAACAATGTGCCTCAACAGGCCAAAACACAATAACTCAACTGCCGGTATACTAGGGTCCCACACACCCCCTAGAGACTCACACTCAACCATCCAAAGTAAACTTTCATTAATCAAAACTTTAATAAAACAACTTGAAAACATATGTTTCGTAGAAAAATAGTGTTTAGAATAGTAAATTATAGATCCCAAAATATTTAAAGAAACAACCGTTTAAAAGAACATCAGAATAACTCAAGAAAACATCAGTCAGATCTGTAATAGTCGACTATAAACAATAATCGGTCGACTGTCCAGAGTGAAAACACAACACTTCAAGAAAAATAATTCTAAGTAATGGCGGTCGACTGTAAAAGTCATCAGCCGATTGTCCAGAGCGAAAATCCAAAACTTCGAAAAAACATCAAAATAGAGCATAGTCAGTCGAATGTAAAAATGGGCCAGTCGACTGTTCCGCGTGAAATTTTAAAACTTCAAGAAAATACAGCATCTAGGTAGTAACGGTCAACTGTCGACCTGCAGCTGAAGTTTTTAGTTGTGCACATTTCAACCGATACGGAGTTTTACTTTATAAAAACGAATTCTGTGAAAAGCATATTTCTGATATGATCAAATACGACTTGTAGGATATATAAGAGTCCATAAAAACAATCAAAACCACTTTGAATTAATACAAATCACAATTTGTTGATTCACTCCAATTAGAACATGAATTTGTGCACATATACAAAAATAGAGTTTTTAAGAATCGATCATACATCAAATTATCTTCATATTATGTTCCAAACCATTTCAATACAAAAGTAAGTTGAGATATAGTCAAATCCTCCGAAAACACACAAAGACTTAATTTCTTCAAAAGCAATGAAATACGATATTCATGTAAAATGTTCGTGTATGTTTGTGCACCAAAGAAACTTCACAAATCCATCAATTAGAAATAACAAAATATTCAGATTTAATCTTAGTATTTGAGAAATCCAAATTCAAATAAAATCTTTCACACAATCACAAATTCCCATATTTATCATATTGCATCAAACCCAATTCAATTATCACAAATCCAATTCTCAAGACATGGTCTCTTAATTCATTAGTCCTTCTCAAAATTCCTCAAACTCAATCACCATTTTTAACTCATGAACATAAACAAATTTAACATTACCATAATCAAGTTGCACTCATCCAAACTCATTAATAGTCAAAATCTCTTCTTTAATCAATTTAGGCATAACATTCACCATACTTGATCAAATCAGCATTAACCCAAAAGAAATATCTTACTCATGATTTATATTAGGTTATTTAACAATCTCAAATTGTCCACATGCAATTCTACTCATAAATAACTAGGTTTTCATAAAAGATCCAATTTTAATTCATCAATTCATCCAATCCATCATATATATATATTCATACCCAAACCCTAGTATGCTTTCTAGTAGATGAACCACCATATAAAAAATTCAAGGAACAAAACAAAACAAATATATCACTCACCTTGTTGAAGAAATCGAACGAAGACAAATAGAAAATAAGAAATATCCTTCCTTTGCAAGAAATCCAAGATCATCGCTTTAGAATTCCAATAAAATTAAATATGAGAGATTCCTTGTGTTGTGCAGCAAAGAGACAGCTGCACTTCACCCTAAATAGGCCGGGATAGGGATCTAGGTTTTTTAAAGACATTTGCAAAATACTCCTTTAAGTACATATTTACATATATGGATTCCCATACTAGGAAATTAGATAAAACCAATTTAATTGAGACTAAAAATCAAAATAGTCTCTTCTAATTTCAGCCGGCACTGTTGAAAAACCTAGAATTACGAATTTGCATTTTCACCCATCTAAAAGGCAATTTTGCAAAAAGATCTTCTTTTATCAAAACTTGTCAAATAAATCAAATTTATTAAAACAAAAAGTAAACTCTTTTCTCTTGAGTTGAATAGGCATCATACCTAGCCCAAAAATCCAAAAATCTGGAGTTTTCACTCCAAGTGGTAATTTTGCACAAAAGTCCATCTTTTTGTAATATTTGTAAATAGTTCCAATAATCATCAGAAAATTCCAGAAAATTCACAAATAATATCTAATAATAAATAATGATTTTTCCCTAAAATAAATTTTGACTTTGAACTCCTCAAGAAGATATTTGCACGTGTTTTGCATGTGTATAAAGATAAATTTTTAGAAAATGTTCATTAAATACCCAAAAATCATTTTAATTCATTTATAAATCTTAAAAAAATTATTTAGAAAATCTGGGGTATTATAGTTACTCCAGCCTTGCTGACTCTTGCTGATTGGGCTAATCTCCAGTATCGCCTCGCTCAGCTGGAACTCCAGCTCTTGGGTCATTCCATCACTACTGGCCCCTCTTCCCCTACATTCTCTGTTACTCCTGGTATGAATTCTTTCTGAATTTTAGATTCTGGTGCTTCACATTATTTACTAGTAATTATACACTGCTCACCAGCAGCACTACACTTCCCTCTTACTCTCCATCCTTACACATTGTCGATGGCTCACAACTTCTCACTACACACTCAGGGTCTATTAGCTCTCCCCTTCTCATGTTGCCCTATGTTATTTATGTTCCTCATTTATCCATGAACCTTAGTTCCATTAGTGCACTGTGCGATAATGGTCTTGTCATTACATTTGATTTTTTCGGTTGTTCTATTACTGATTCTCACACTGGTCAGGAGTTTGGGTATGCTAGTCGACATGGTCGTCTATATCACCTAGATTTTCTTCATATACATAAATCTCATCCTCATTTTGCTGGTGTTGTGCAATCTGATACTAATCTGTGGCACAAATGTTTAGGACATATTAACGAGTCTCGACTCAAGACTTTAGCCCGTAGTGGTACCCTTGGTCCTCTTTCTTTTACTCATTTATCTGATTGTCAGGGTTGTCATTTGGCCAAACACATAACACTCCCTTTTAATCATAAAAGCACTTCTGAAACCACCCATCCTTTTTTGCTTATTCACTCTGACATATGGGGACCATCTCCTACACCTTCTCACAAAGGTTATCTTTATTAGGTTAGTTTCATAGATGACCATTGTAACGCCCTGAATACCAGACACATGCAATTCGTAGCATAAAAAGGATTTTTTACTTCAAAATCGTACAAATTTACAATGAATTTAAAACATTTTATTTACAACATAATCTTTACAACAGCACAGCGGAATTAAATGAATACAATACAATTTACAATAATGAAAATTCTTCAATCTTGTAACAACTCATCACAGTGACTGCAAGTTCATGCCATGTTCAGTCGTCCAACTGGGAAGCTGTAGGCACATCAGTTGCATACAACCGACGCAATGTTATAATACAGCGATTCTTCTACTTTAGCAAACAGAAACTTGAATACAAACAGGAAAAGTGACTATCCTAGTCGTGTCAGTGTATGATATGACTTAATGCCTAAGGCAGATATTCACACTACGATGCACTAATGCACACTTGTTCGGATTCTATGCATCCCATACTACATAGGTCTGAGGTCAAGCCCTTATCGTACTCCTCATTATAAGGTTCAATCCCTCATCATGCAACCTAACCCAATGAATGTACTCCAATGTGTAATCACCGAGGAGTCGCACCCCAAGGATATTGGACTTTACCGGCCTACCCCTAGCCTACATATAGTGGATTTACCGGGTGTATCCTCAACCACGAACCGTAGCAAGTCGATCTCCCGCAACTATGGACCTTACCGGCATACTCCTAGCCCACACACTGTGGATTTACCAGGCGTATCCTCAGTCTCAGCCATTTCTAGGAACTATAGACTCTTTACCGTCCTTTTCGATGATAGACGAACCTAGCCCACAAATGTAGATTTACCAGGCATATCCTTAGTCGTGAACATTCCTAGGGACCGCAGTCCTTTACCGAACATTTCATCGACCTCAACAGCCTAACCCTATCCCACACATGTAGATTTACCGGGTGTACTCGATCTCGAATCCCTAGGAGCTGCACATTCTTTACCAGATATGTTCGTCGTTGTTTCTATCATATCTTCTTCTAGTTCCTATCCTTAAGTTTAAAAGTGAATAATAATACCGCCTAGAGCTAGTTTACCCTCCTACTGATCTTAAACAATATACCGAGAATGCTAGCCGATATTGGCCACTTCTCAAATTTCAATAATCTCTTTCATCATTTTGCTGGTACTTTGGGTCTCACTTAGCCTCTAAAAACAACACATTTCATGTTCACAACAACATGGGTGATCCATACCCTCTTATAAAAAATTTCACTCATTAAACATCTTTTAACTTCTTTTATTCATTCTCTTTTCTATTATCAATCATGAAGTAAACCAACTTCTTATAACAACATTCAATAACACTTGATGAGTTAAAACCGCTATAAACATCACATGTTTAACATTCCAACTTCATCTATCTCTTAATCCCTAATAAGTTACATCTTAAAAAAATACAATTTTAAATCCAATTTTACACGTTGTAAAAGTTTTGGGACAACTAGATAAAAGACATCAACTCAATGGTATTGAAAAAAAATCATATAAATTTCAGTACTACTCCAAAAATAGATTTATTAGTTTCATAGGAAACATAAATGAGTCTACTACAACTTTGAAGTTAAGATCATCTAAAACCATTCTCAATTACTTCGTCTAAATTCATTTGCAAAACAGTAGGTTCAAAATTAGAAAAGCTGCAGTTCATGCTACTTGTAAAAATCATAGAAAATTCTATACTTCATGAAACTTTGTATTCTTTAGATCAAATTAAACGTATACAAGTCAACTATAACTTTGTAGTTATAAGTTTTCCCAAAATGTTGTGTCTATAACCTTGAATTCTTCAAAATCCACAATAGGGTCGAAATGTTACACAGATTGCCACTTGTTCAGTCTTGTAAAATTCATTATAAATTCTATTCTTCATGAAAAATTGATTTCTTAGACTCTAAAGAAAGTTTAACCAGTCTACTTAAATTTCTTAGTTTTGACCATTCTCAAAATACTTCATCTAAGATTTTGAAATGACCAAAATCTGAAATGTATACAAATTTTCAGCAACTAGCCAACTGCCAAACAGTCCTAAGTTTGGATTTTATTAAAATAATAAATGACATCCAAATATTACGAAATTTTAAGGATATTTTCTTCACATATACGAGATGCTCCTATAAAAATTTATCTCTAGATTCAATCTAGTTTAATAGATATGATTTTTAAAGTGCAACTAAAACTCAAAACAGAACCTTATGAAAATGCCCACAAATCAAACATATCATAATTTCACACATTCAATCAATAACAAATAATCTAAACATGAATGTTCAATCTATATAAGTTATCATGCATCTAAAAATTCACACATATCTAGCATTCTACTAATAAAACTATATTAGAAAGTTGGAGAAACACTCACCTCAAATGTAGAATTCCTTGTAGTATGAACTCCTAAAGAAGGCCCCAAGTCTCCTCGAAATTTGAGCCCGAAGAGAAAATTCCCCAGCAAGCATATTCGGCAGCAAGGTAAGATGAACACATTTTATTTTATTTTTGCTTTTTGCCAATTAGAAGTAGGATGGGATTATAAAGGAATTAATTAAGGGGATTAATTAATGGGGTCAATATTAACCACTCACTAATCCAATTAACTACCCACTAACACAATCCCACTCTCCCATCTCCAAAAGTGCAATCGACCACTTCTCATGGTGTGCACAAAGCACGTGCACGTGCATCAAATGTGTGTGCACATAATTCATTGAGTTTTTATTAAATTAAATATATATATTATAATATGTAATATGTATTTAATAAAATTAGATTAATTTAATTATAATTAAAGTTTTCATGCACAAATATAAATAAACACGCACACACTTCATAAATTTTATTTTGAAAGAGAATACAACCAACACGTGCACTGCAAATGCGTGCATTGCACGTATCAATACTAAATAAATTTGAGGGAACGAAAAATAGTCAAAATAAAAAATACGTAGAACATGTATATTAATAATGTTACGGATATTTTACGTAACCGTAAAACATACATAATCGACACATGTATTGAAAGCACGTGCAATGCACGCAAAAACATAAAGATTTAAAATTAATGTTTGAGTTGGCTCAACATAGGATAAAAATAAATTTTAAGAAGTCGGAAAATGTATAAATAATTAAAATACAGAAATACGTAGGACACTTATATTACAATGTGTTACGGATATTACTCGTGCTAGTACAGAATACAAGTGCGTAACATCCATGGGAAAAATTGTCATAACTCAATTTTGCGGGCTGTTACAACCATACATGCTACACATGGGTGTTTCTTATGCACCAAAGCTCTGAGATACCTAACATTTACCAGTTCTTTACGAACATGGTTCACACTCAGTTTGGTGTGCGTATAAAAACCTTTCGCTCAAACGGTGCTCGTGAGTACACTTCCACTGCTATGAGACTGATCTTTCAATCTCATGGTACACTCTTTCAGAAATCATGTACTCACACATATGAACAGAATGGTGTAGCTGAACGCAAGCATCATCACATCCTTGAGATGGCTCGTGCTCTTTTACTCTCCTATTTTGTTTCTCGTTCTTTTTGGGATGAAACTGTCATGACGTCTGTCAGTCTCATTAACATCACTGCCTCATCTGTCCTATCTAGCACGTCACCTCATGAGGCTCTTCGACACTCACCGCTGGACTATAGTATGCTCCGTACTTTTAGGTGCACCTGTTATGTCCTTCTCCCTCCTAGTGAGCACACGAAGCTTACCGCTGGAGCTACTAAATGTGTTCATCTAGGTCTTAGTTCAGAACATAAAGGATATCATTGTTTTGATCTTGTGGCGGGTCGTGTTCGTATTTCCCGACATGCTTATTTTGTGAAAGACTCTCCCTACTACTTGACTTCTCCTGAGGATGCTAGTTTTCTCGATTCCTCTGTAGTTGGACCTATCTCCTCGGCCCTACCTTCATGCATTCCATATGATCCCACTCCTTTGGCTCCTTTCACACATTATACTGATGTTCCACCTATTATTCCTCTTACGGAGACACCACCAGTATCCCCACAGCATCCTGCACCGTCACCACTTGCATCCTCACATCTGCATGCCCCCCTCCACCTATCTCACCCCCACTACTACCCATCCACCACCGGTCCGTCAATCTACACGTTCTACCTCAAGCATCTCACTGGCCCGTTACACACCTGATGCCACTTATCCCTCTGATCAGTTTGGTTTTGCCTCCTTTGCCTCTTACTCACCACAGTTTCATGTATATCTCACTGCTATACACTTTACACGTGATCTTATAACATATCAGGTAGCAATTCAATTTCCCGAGTGGCGAGAAGATATTACAGAGGAGTTTCATGCATTTGATCAGATTGGCACTTGGGATGTTGTTCCATTGCCTGTGGGCATTCAGCTTGTTAGCTGCAAATGGGTCTTCAAGGTCAAATATCGACCTGATGGCTCCATTGAGCGGCACAAGGATCGTCTTGTTGCTCGAGAATTTACTCAAGAACATGACATTGATTATGATAAGACTTTTACCCCAGTTGTACAGATGACTATAGTTCGTACTCTCCTTGTTGCCTCCGTTCGTCAGTGGCCGTTATACCAGATGGATGTGAAGAATGCATTTCTTCATGACACATTATCCGAGGCAATTTACATGCATCCTCTTACCACTTCTCCTCGTCATGTTTGCCATCTCCGTCGTGCTATATATGGCCTGAAACAGGCACCTCGAGCTTGGTTTGAGTGTTTTCGCCATGTCATCACCCAGGCTAGTTTTAGTCAGAGTTCATAGGACCACTTTACATTTATGCGGTCATCACCGTAGGGGAGAGTACTTCTACTATTGTATATTGATGATATGATTATTACTGGGGATGACTCCACAGGCATTGCATCCACCCAACACTATCTTGACCAGCAGTTCCATATGAAAGATTTTGGTAGACTACACTACTTTATGGTTCTAGAGATTGCCCATGGATCACAGTACATACTCATTTCTCAACAGAAATACACATCAGATATTATCTTCGCTGCATATCTTTCTGACAGTCGATCAGCCGATACTCCCTTAGAGCTTCATGTGAAGCTTCGTCCCACAGATGGTGAGCTCCTTATAGATCCTACTAAATACAGACAGATTGTTGGACAACTTGTCTACTTATGTATGACCAGACCCGATAAAACTCATGCAGTCAGTATTGTTAGTCAGTTTGTTTCTGCTCCTACATCAGTTCACTACAATGCTCTTCTTTGGATCTTCAGATATCTTCGATGCACTATCAATCGCTCATTATTCACACCTTCTACATCCAAACTGGAGCTCAGTGCATATTCTGATTTTTGACTGAGCAGGTGATCCTACTACCAGACGGTCTACCACATGTTTCTGTCTGTTTCTTGGTGATTCATTGATCTCATGGCGAAGCAAGAAACATGCAGTTGTTGCATGTTCTTCCACCAAATCCGAGTACAAAGCAATGACAGCTACTACTAAAGAGATTGTTCATGTTCGTTGGATGTTATCAGATATGAGTGTCACTCTCACAGGAGCTACTCGTATTCTATATTTTTGGAAAGCGGGGCGTGACAAGATTTTTAGTGGTATCAGAGCCCGGGTTTGAAGTTTGGCTTTGACTGATATATTCAGATTTGGGTTTTATCGACTTACTCAACAGTATGATATCCAACTTATGATCTGGACGCTAACCGTTTGATTTTTATTGCAGACCATGGCTAGAAAAGGTGTTTCATCTTCCCGAGCTGGGAATGATGAGTCTGATGAACCCATTATTGCGCAGTTGATGCAAATGCAGCGTGAGCACAACAGATTGATGATGCAGATGTAACAGGAACATAATGAACAGATGAAAATGGCTTACAAAGCTGCTAATAAGGAACCCATTGTACCTGCACCTGGATTGCTGCCGCCGAGACCTGAAAATGTGGCAGATTTAATGATGCTCCATCCAGAAAAGTTCTCGGGCACTGAAGATCCACTTGAAGCCGAGAAATGGCTTATCAGGACTGAACAGTGTCATGCCTCGGCTTGTTATTTATTATCATTAATGCAATAATACAATATGCAATTATTGGACATTTCGATGAACGATAGTATCAATAGGATAACAATAGGTTGATAATATGGATATGATGATTAGAATAGTGACAATAACTCATTGAGAACATGCAATGCAACATACAATCATTAATTCTTGCACTAGTACGATATAAGAATAATTAATCTATTAAAAAGTGAAATCTAAAATTCTGGATAGCAAACACATTCTGTACAAAAATGTAGTTTCCCGCTGACTCAGAAATCAAAAGTTGAATCCGTAAGAAATTCTAGAAACTAGACTTCCACACGGTTCCAACTCATATTTAAAGTTCAAAATCCGATAACAGTAGCTAGGTCAAACACATGGTTCTTTACAGATTTTAGGTTCAAGCAGAAATTCGACATCACGTTATTATAATTTTAGAATCAACAAAAACTCATTAATAAATTCATTAAAATAATTTCTAGACTCCTAAACATGTTAAGCAATAATCTGAAAATTTTCAGAGTAAAGTTTTATCATTTGATCAGCCTATTTACTGTTTAAACATGGAATGTACAATAATCTGAGAATCTGGAATTACAAACACAGCTGTAGTAAAACGGGCTTTTGCTACAAAACTCAGATTTAGAAAATTCAAGATGGTCAGGAAACTAGAAAGATAAGGCTACAATTCATATTCAGACAGTATTTTATTTTAAGATCATTTACTGGTTCAAAAATAGCTGTCAACATACAGGTCAGCATGCAATATATAGGTTTTAGGGTATTTTTCTTGAAAATAAATTAATTAGACTATATGAGTATCGATTCTTTAGTCAATAAATTGTGTAATCAACATGATGGGTGTCAAAACATGATAAATAAAATTAGAACATATACATATATAAATTTATCATCAATCAACCATCAATCGATCAAACAACATACAACCTAGCAATTGTCTCTACAATAATTAATTTATGTCGTGACTATATGTGTAACCCTATTATCAATACTATATGCAATCGTGAAACTTTAGACTCAAAAGTAGCACGATGTCAAGAATATTGGGGTTAGCTCGTGTAAACCCTCAATAGACCCAACGAAGATAATCAATGCAGTGATATGATAACGAATAGAATCTACTTGCAAGAATTTCAATAAAACTTGAATTTGATACGATATTCAATTCAAGGAGACAGTGACTTACCTTATAAACGGTGAAAACGAATACCAAGAATAACGGGATAAGGATCCTGAAGCAACGAACCCACGAACCAGCACAATTAACACGTGCACAACACGTGTAAACAAAGAGACTCAAGCAACAGAAACAAATTCAAAGGCAACAGCAAAGTCAGCCATGCCAGTAAGAGGCAGGGCCAATGGGAAAGGGGTCGTCGGCTTCGCAGGCGACGGTGCGACGGCGGAGGGCTAACGGCGGCGCGGCTGGCGTCGCTCGGAAAGAGGGCAGCAAAAGGGCGCTAGGGTATTAGCTGGTTGCCGACGAGAGCGTAAGGGAGGGGGATCAGGGGGTTTGTGGTGTGGCGGCGGCAGCAATAAGAGGGCCGATGGGAGGTGGCGACGAAGTGGGGGGGGGGGGGGGGGTCGCCGGAGGTGAGGAGGCACCGGGAATAGGCCGGAGCTAATGGGGAAGGTGAACAAGAGAATTTGGGCGGGAAAATGAGAAGTCGGGGAGAGAGAAAGAGGAGAGAGGAGAGAGATTAGATGGCTAGGGTTTCGAAAAAGTGCAATTTTTAGGGTTCAATTAAGATATAGATCAAAATCAATAAGGTTCCAATAAAAATACCCACAATTAAATAAGAGAAAATAGGTTCAACAAGAAAAGCTCAATCAAGAAGAACGGAAATTTTTCATGAACAAATTTAATCCAAAAAGAAAATAAGAAAGAAATAGGGTATATATATATATATACACACACACATACACACACATTAAATCAAATAGTGAAATGCTAATAATAATGATAAAAATAATAATACCGATAACAATAATAATAACAACAATAATAACAAATATTAATACCAATAACAATAAGACTAATAATAATAATAATAATAATAATAATAATATACATCACAATAGGATTTGAGTTTAACAATATATTAAAATCCGAAAATTAATAATATGAATAGTCGATCAATTAGGGATAAGAAAAAACAAGTTCAAATATACCATTATTCAAAATGAATAAAATCTTGGTTAGAAAACACTTTAATACAAGATCTGAAATGAGTCTAGCACAAAATAAATTTATAAAAAATCAAATTATAGAAAATATACAGAAAATACTAATTATCGGGAATAGGGGTTACAAACAGTTGTTGACCGCAGCACGTATAGCGGATGTGGATCGTGTGGATGTGGTTAGCATCCAACTTGTTGATCTTGCCCACATCTGGTGGCAAACTGAAGCGGAACGATTGGGCCGACCCATATACTGGACCGCCTTCACTGAGAGCTTCCTCGCGAAGTTCTTCCCTAATGTCACCAAGAATAAAATGGAATGATAGTTTGTCTCATTAACTCAGGGGAGTCGGACCGTGGACGAGTACGCTGCGGAATTCGCCCGACTAAGTCATTTTGCTCTTGCTATGGTGGCAAATAACGAAGACAGAGGCCGTCGTTTCCTGTTAGGCTTGGACATTGAGATTCAGGACCGTATTGCTGCCTTACAACTTCGCTCTTATACTGATATCCTGGATGCTACAAGAATTCAGAAACAGGGCAGTATAAGGAAGCGTGCTATTCAGCATTCTGTTGCTGCTAAACCCTCTGGTGGGCCTATTAGGAGGCCAGCTCTGCCCCTTCCTGTTAGGGAATTTCCTTATCCACCTGTCGCTTCAAGGTCGGGTCAGGTTTGTGATTACTGTCACAAGGTGGGTCATATGCGCAAGGACTGCGGGATAGCCAACCGCCAGTGCCTTCCATGTGGAGGTGTGGACCACATGGTTCGTGATTGCCCTAGGGCCAGACCTCTTGCACCAGTTGGAGGTTCTGCTCCTCAGGGGGCGCTTGTTCGTGATCAAGGTGGACCACCACTTCCACCTCAGAGGCAGGTCTTTGATCAGTGGAGAGCCGCTCTTAAGGGTAATCATCCTGTAGATCATGGTCAGTCCTATAACTTGACTACGCAGGATGCTGAGACTGCTTTGCGCGTTGTTGCTGGTATATCTTTAGTTGTTTTCATTTTGTATTTTATTTTGGATTTCCTTGCTATTTTATTCTTCTATCCTGTTGTTTATTCATGTTAGTCTCTCTTTCATGTATGTTTCTTGCATTTTGCTTCTGCCTCTTGTGTTCTCATCTTTGACCTATTGCTAGGCATTATTCTTGTTCATTCCTTCCCTGCTTATGTTCTCTTTGACTCTGGTGCTACCCATTCTTTTGTTTTTTCCCACTCCATCGATCTGCATCTCTTGGCTAGTAGCGCTATGCTAATAGCTTGGAACATTACTACAGGTGGAGGTGTTGTTGTGTGTTCTCAGATTGAGCAGAGTCCCTTGGTTATTGGTAGTATAGATTTTATTTCCGATCTGATTGTCATCAATAATTCTGGATTTGATGTTATTCTGGGGATGGATTGGCTTGGTGCCACTCATGCCGTGATTCACTGCCACAAGAAGAATGTGGTGTTCGAATGCCAGAATGTCAGGAATTTGAATTCTGTGCCGGCGAAACGTTGCTTGCTTGTGTGGAAAAGTTGGCAAGTTAGGAAGTTGGAGTTGTGGAGGAAGTGTGTGCTGATGATATTGTTGCACAGTTAGTTGTGCGGGATTTTCTGGATGTTTTTCCCTAGGAATTGCCAGGATTACCGCCAGATCGTGAAGTGGTGTTCAGTATTAATGTTCAGTCGGTACAACTCCAATCTCTAAGAGTCCGTACAGAATGGCTCCTGTTGAACTGGGTGAGTTGAAGGAGCAGATTCAGGAGTTACTAGATATAGACTTTATCAGGCCAAGTGTTTCGCCCTGGGGATCTCCTGTACTGTTCGTTAATAAGAAGGATGGTAGTCGGAGGTTGTGCATTGACTACCGAGAGCACAATAATGTCACAGTGAAGAACTGGTATCTGTTGCCACGGATTGATGACCTATTCGATCAGTTGGGAGGCGCTTCTGTATTTTCGAAGCTGGATCTTCGTTCTGGTTATCATCAGGTTAAGGTGAAAGCCGAGGATGTACAGAAGACCGCTTTTTGTACGAGATATGGGTACTATGAATTCTTGGTGATGCCTTTTGGAGTTACTAATGCTCCGGCTGTGTTTATGAGCTTGATGAACCAGGTTTTCTCTCCCTTTCTAGACAAGTTTGTGGTGGTGTTTATTGATGATATCCTGGTCTATTCTCAGAACCGTGAGGAGCATGCTGAGCACTTGAATGTTGTTTTGCAAACTTTGAGGGAGAATTAGTTGTATGGGAAGCTTGACAAGTGTGAATTTTGGCTGGATCGTGTGGCTTTCTTGGGCCATATTATTTCTGGTGATGGAGTTTCTGTCGATCCGTCCAAGATTTCTACAGTTATGGATTGGCTGACGTCGAAGACTGTATCGGAAGTTCGGAGTTTTCTTGGTCTAGTGGGTTACTACAGGAAGTTTGTTCGGAATTTCTCGAAGATTGTAGGGCCGTTGACCAAGTTGACTGGAAAGAATCAGAAGTTTTTGTGGGATGAGTCCTGTGATGAATCTTTCTCTGAATTAAAGAATCGATTGGCATCTGCACCTGTGTTGACTATATCAGATGGATCCGGAGGTTTCGTAGTTCACTGTGATTGTTACACCCCCGTAATTTCAAATATATATATATATATATAGAGAGAGAAATCTTCGGTTGCACACTACTTTGGTGAGCACTCCGTGAGCACTCACGAAATAGAGCACCTATGACAAATCCGAACCGCTCATATTGTTCTATATACCTTAGATAGCCTAAGAATAAAAAATCAAGTAATTTGAAGTTCATTTGTCCATGATTTACATCATTACAAAATTGTATGGCTGAAAATTCTAACAGCATGATGGATGGGCAAATGAACTTCAAATTACTTGATTTTTTATTGTTAGGCTATCTAAGGTATATAGAACAATATGAGCGGTTCGGATTTGTCATAGGTGCTCTATTTCATGAGTGCTCACGGAGTGCTCACCAAAAGTAGTGTGCAACCGAAGGGGACTCTATATATATATATATATATATATATATATAATATGGGGGATGGCATTATGGTAAATTAATAGAAGAGAGGGGGCCACGAGCTTGAGAACAAAAGCAGCATTGCTGCTGTTGAGGCTGACGTCTTGATGACGTCAGTAGGGGCCCACCAGAAAGATTTGTGAGGCTTTGGGCGCTGTCTCCTCTATGCTGGCGTGGCATGGGGGGCCACTTTAGGGGGGTTTGCTTGTGGATGACGTCAGCGACGCAAAGAGGAAAGGCAGCAGGTATGTATTGATATAGTCCCATATCGGGAATACAATAGATTAAGATAATAATAAATAATATAGCCTATGATCAAGAGTCACCAATCCGGTTAACAACCTTTTGAGAGGCAGCCTATGGTGGGCAGTTGTACTATGAATAATTTGTCTGATAAATTGTATAAATTGTCTGAATCTGTGGTAGGGGCGTTACAAATGGTATCAGAGCCGACTTTCGACTCCGAGTGTGGGAGAGCCGTGAGTTATGGACTCCAGAATGATCAGCGGAGTGAGACAATCCCCAGTATTTCGGGATGATGGACGTAAGGGCCACAGAATGATTGCTGAGTGGGATTGGTCTCCAGTATTCCAAAGACGAGAGCGACGCTCACGAGATTGCTCTACATCGACTTGAAAGTAGATCTTGCACTAGATTGTGCATGCCCCATGCTCAGCGAGGACGCTGATTTCTGAAGGGAGGGGGGTGCATGTAACACCTCGTAATTTCAAATATATACATATATATGTATAATATATATAGGGGATGGCAGTATGGTAAATTAATAGAAGAGAGGGGGGACCCACGAGCTTGAGAACAAAAGCAGCGTTATTGCTTTTGATGCTGATGTCTTGATGACGTCAATAGGGGCCCACCCGGAGGATTTGTGATGCTTTGGGCTTTGTCTCCTCTGTGCTGGCGTGGCATGGGGGACCTACCCGAGGGGGGGTCTGCTTGTGGATGACGTCAGCGACGTAAAAAGGAAAGGCAGCGGGTATGTATTGATAGTCCTATATCGGAAATACAATAGATTAAAATAATAATAAATAATATAGCTATGATCAAGAGTCACCAATCCGGTTAACCACCTTTTGAGAGGCAGCTTGTGGTGGGCAGTTGTACTATACTATAAATAATTTGTCTAATAAATTGCATAAATTGTCTGAGTTTGGGGCAACGGCATTAGAGTGATGCTTCAGGTAAAGATTTGGGTGCTGTTATGATGCAACGAGACAAGGTTGTTGCATATGCATCTAAACAGTTGAGACCGCATGAGAAGAATTATCCTACACAAGATCTGGAGCTTGCTGCTGTGATTTTTGCCTTGAAGCTTTGGAGGCATTATTTACTTGGAGGCCGAGTGGAAATCTTCACTGATCACAAAAGTCTCAAGTATGTGTTCACTCAGCAGGAGCTGGATATAAGGCAAAGGAAATGGTTGGAATTGATGGCAGATTATGATATCAGTTTGCAGTATCACCCTGAAAAGATTAATTCGATACTTAATGCTTTGAGCAGGAAACCTGTTGCTATGGTTCTTACTGAGTAGAAGGAACTTGTGGAAGCTATGAGGAGTTTGGAATTGGATGTGGTATTGCCTAGTTCTGAATAGAGTTGTATGGTGCTTCAGTTGCAGTCATCTTTGGTGGATCAAATTAAGGAGGCATAGTCTGGTGATGTGCAATTGCAGCAATTTCGAGCCGAGGTTGAAGCTGGTTCCATCACTGATATGGTGATTCATGAGGATGGATCTCTCTGCTTTGGGACCCGTCTATGTGTTCCGAAGGGAGAAGTCAGACAGAAGTTACTTGAAGAAGCTCATTGCTCGGCAAACTCTATTCATCTCGGTGGTACGAAGATGTATCGGGATTTGAAGTTGGATTTTTGGTGACATGGTATGAAGAGAGCTGTTGCAAGATATGTTTCTCGGTGTCTAATATGTCAGCAAGTGAAAGCAGAACATCAGAGGACTGCTGGACTTCTTCAACCGCTTCTTATTCCGGAGTGGAAGTGGGAGAATATCGCTATGGTTTTCGTGACTGCTTTACCTAGAAGTCCCAAGGGTCACAATACCACCTGGGTGATTGTGGATCGCTTGACGAAGAGTGCTCATTTGATTCCATCAGAGTTGGTCAGTCCATGGAGAGCCTTGCAGAGAGGTATATGCAGGAGATTGTGAGATTGCATAATGTTCCTGTCAGTATTATATCAGATAGAGATACTAGATCCAGTTCTCAATTTTGGGAGAGTCTTTAGACCAGTCTTGGGAGTAAGCTAAAGTTCAATACCGCATTCCATACACAGACAGATGGTCAATCTGAGAGGACTATTCAGACATTAGAGGATATGTTGAGGTCCTGTGTGCTTCAGTTTGGAGGATCTTGGGAAGACCATCTACACTTGGTGGAGTTTTCATACAATAATAGCTACCAAGCTAGTCTTCAGATAGCTCCGTATGAAGTCTTGTATGGTCGGAAGTGTAGATCACCGGTGTGCTGGGATGACATAGGTGAGAGGAAGCTTTTGGGGCCAGAATTGATCACGAGGACTGTTGATGTAGTGGCCCAGATCAGGAAGCACTTGCAAGTCGCACAGGACAGGCAGAGGAAATGGGCAGACATGCACAGGAGACCGTTAGAGTTTGAAGTGGGTGACCATGTGTTCCTCAAGGTGTCTCCATGGAAAGGTATGATTCGGTTTGGTGGTGGGGGCAAGTTGAGCCCTAGATTCATTGGTCCGTTCGATGTAGTGGAGTGAGTAGGCAGGATGGCCTATAGACTCGCGTTGCCGCCATTTCTTTCTAGAGTGCACGATGTCTTTCATGTTTCTGAGCTCAGGAAGTATGTCAGGGATAATAGTCATACTATTCGGAGTTATCGGTTCGACCAGATTTGTCTTGTGAGATTCATCCAGTGTCGATTGTGGACTGACGGGAGAAGATTTGAAGAATAAGGTTATCAAGTTGGTTCGTGTTGCTTGGAATCCTCACTCGCCTGGTGAGTTGACTTAGGAGCTTGAAGATGTGATTCATAAGAGGTTTCCCCATCTTTTTGAGTAGTTCTTGTTCTTTTCTTTTCTTCAGGGTTACCCTACTACCACTTGCTTAAATTTCGAGGATGAAATTTTATTGTAAGGTGGGTAGGATTGTAACTACCATTTCCGTTATTTTCATTTTCCCCCTTTTGTAATATTTTATTTGTAATTGAACAAAAATATTTGATTTTTGTTTCTTGATTATTTTAATTAAAATTTGTTCATAAAATTCTTCGTTCTTCTTGATTGAGCTATTCTTGTTGATCTTAATTTCTTTTATTAGTTGTGGGTATTTTTATTCGAACCCTATTATTTTAGATCTCTCTCTTATTGAACCCTAAAACCCAATTTCATTTATTCTTGATCCAAAACCACTATTATTGGATCCTAAACCACTAACTCAACACCCTAATTGTACCTTATAAATACAACTTTATTGCAAACCCTAAAAATTTCATAATTGAAACCCTAAGAGCCATCTATTCTCTCTCCTATTCTCTTTCCTCTTTGTTTCTCTCTCCCCATCTCATTTTTTCCGCCCAAATTCCCATCAGCCAAACCCCCCTTCCTGTGTTTCTTCCCCGGCCAAACTCTGGCCAACCTCCGGCAACCCCATCGCCCAACTAGCAACCCCTTACCTCCTCATCCTCTACCCTCGACCACACAGTAGCCCCATCGATCCCCCGACCTCCCTTGCTCTGATTTCCGTCTAGTAGTAACCCAATCGAAACCCCAGTCGACGCCCAGTTCGAAACCTCAAAGCTGCCTGCGTCGACCTCAAGCAGTCGGACCTGCAAGCGCTTTGCTTGATGTCTGTTGCTGACAATACTGTTGCTACTATCTCTTATACTATTGTTGCTGTCTGTGCTTGATTCTCTATTGCACATAGATTGCACGTTTATTTGTATGTTCGTGGGTTCGTTGCTTCAAGATCCTTTTCCCGTTATTCTTGGTATTCAATTACCGTCAATAAGGCTAATCACTTTCCCCTTGAATTGTACATTATATCAAATTCAAGTTTTATTGAAATTCTTGCAAGTAGATCCTATTCGTTATCATATCGTTGTATTGATTACCTTGGGTCAGTTGAGGGTTTACACGAGCTAACCCCAATATTCTTGACATCGTGCCACTTTTGACTCTAAAGATTGAATTTTTCATGCATTCACATAGAATTGATAATAGGGTTACACATATAATCATAACACAATTAATTATTGTAAAGATAATTGGTAGATTGTATGTTTTGATCGATTGATGTTGGATGTTGTTAGAATTATGTATGTGTGTGTTTTTAATTTTATTTATCATGCTATTACACCTTTCATGTTGATTACATAATTTATTGACTATATAATTGATACCCACCACGTTTACTTAATTTAGTCCATGAAAAATATCCAAAAACCTGTATGTTGCTTGCTGGCTGTTGTAGTCTGCTATTTTCAACTCAGTAAATGATCTCAAAATAAATTAATTTCTAAATAAGAATTGTAGCCTTATCTTTCTAGTTTCCAGAACATCTTAAGTTTCTGAATTCTGAGTTGTGTAGTAAAAGTTATGCCCGTTTTACTACAGCTGTGTTTTTAATTTCAGATTTTCAGATTCTTGTATATTTGATGTTTAAACTGTTAAAAAGCTGATCAAATGTTAAAATATTGCTCTGAAAATTTCCAGATTATTAGTTATCATGTTTAGGATTCTAATAAATATTTTTACTGAATTTATTATTGAGCTTTAGCTGATTCTAAAAATAAAATAACATGATGTCAAATTTCTGCCTGAACATATAATCTGTAAAGAATGATGTTTTTGACCTAGCTACTGTTGTCGGATTTTGAACTTTAAATATGCGTTGGAACCATGTGGAAGTCTAGTTTCTATAATTTCTGACGGTTCCAGTTTTTGAGTTCTCAAACAGTGGGAAATTACGTTTTAGTACAGACTACTGTTACTGTCCAGAATTTCACTTTTCAGTTTTCATGAATTAATTGTTCCTATATTGTAGTCTTGCATGATTTAGAGTGTGTATATCGCATTGCATGATCCTAGTATCGTATTGTCATCATTTTTATTATCCTATTCAAGTTATCATCTCATTGTTTCTCTATTGTTACAATTGTTCATCGAAATGTTCCTTAATTGCATATTGTATTGTTGCATCGATAAAATAATTAACAAGCAGAAATTTAAATGGTAATTTAAGTAGTGAACAAAGTAGAAACTGTACTTGGAGGAGGGGCCTGTATTTCCCTAAATAATGTTCCGGCTAGTGTTTTATCGTGTAATTGTGGATTACGGCCGTAACCCAATCTATCGTATACCGTATCGTTGCCGAATACCGTATCGTGCACCTAAAGATGAAAAGTGTTTACCGTTGCCAAGTACATGATCTATAGAATTCACCACTTAAGTCTACGCGAAATTGTATATATGCATCGAACCTGTGGTATGGAACATATGGGACACAGCAGTACGTGCATTAGTTAGGATTAAAATGATTAATAGATATAAGGATTGATACATCATCAATATTGCATATTGTACATCATTGTTCCTATTGATATCGAATATTATCTAAGTGTTATTGATACTGTTGAACATTGTTATCGAATATTGAATCATTGTTTATACCAATTGTATCGATTACCGTGATATTGATTATTGATTATTGATTATTGTCCCATGTTATTGATTCATATTGATCCATTGAATTCATTGTTATACTGTTATTCCATTGTTCTTTGTTTTCTCTACTTGTTATCCATGACTTGCTTTAAGGATAATTTTTCTTTTCTTTTTAGATGAAGTGTTCATAGGTAATGAAGGAGAATTGTCTGCTGGAATTGGAGAACAAACATTCTGAAGATCTTAATGCTTTCTAGTTGCTTATTGTTTTATTGAACTTAATGTATTAAGACTTGTTATTATTATGTTAAGATTTATTATTGTATTGGGCTTATGTCCTGGATTTTATTATTGTTACCAGACGTTGGTTTATTGTATTTGGATATTTCATATTGCTTCATTTCAAGTATTATTGTTCATGAGATTATTATTATTGCATGCACAATTGTTCTATATTGATTATATTGTTGAGTTGATCGGATAAACAGCTTATGGGCGACGTTAGTCATTCGCTGGGCCAATGTCATGTACTCGTATGCCGTATTTTTGGAAAACAGAGCGTGACTGACCATTTTCCTTCATTCTGTTATATCTTCATAGCAGACAGCAGACTTCTTCACCAAATCCCATACTGTTCAGAGATTTTGTTACTTGGTGGGCAAATTCACATTGTTCGACCCACCGTGAGTTTGAGAAGGGGTGTTAGATATTGTCATATATATTTAGTCCCATATCAGGTTTTATATCAGTTTAGTATTTGGTTCCCTCCTATATATATAGGAGTCATTGTACTCAGTTATAATCAATCCAACAATATTCCAATCTCTCTGTTGACCTTATCAAATGAACTTAGTTCAGCAATTGGACTCGGGACTTATGGAGGATAAATTTTTAAAGAAGCACCACTGTTTGATCCTATACATTAATATGAACCATCATTAGCAGAAATTCCAATTCAAAACGTCAATTTGTTTTGCTATACATACGGAGAAGTATGAAGGCTTTGTTGTTGTTGTTATTGTTGTTGTTGTTGTACTTACGGAGAATTATTGATCATTAGTGGTATTTCGCTAATATTATTTAGGGTTGATAGCATATTTTGTAATACTTTGATAGCATATTTTGTAATACTATGTATAGGGTATCATGTTTCTCTTGTTAATATCAAGAATTTTGTTTCTCCTTAATTTCTCATATTTACAACTTACATTAAGAAAGGATATGCCTTGCTTCTGTGGAATAAGTGAGCTATATTTAAAAGAAATATTCTAATCCGAGTTTCGCTCCACCATGCATCTTCTTAAATTAACCAACTGAAAAATTAGAAGGATAAATATTAAAGTCTGTTTCGTAGAGTGAGACGATACATATCCGATGTGTGTACATTAGTAAAGACAAAATATAGGATTTGAATAGTAACTGCAATTAGGAAGCTGATTTTGCAAAATCATATTTTCTTTTTAACATTACGGTTTCAAGTTTAATGATTGCCAGCATATTCAACAATGCAACTCATGAATAATAAATTTATTAATTTGCAATTTCAGAATTAATATAGAATAGGAAAATTAACACCATGTTATAAAAGTTATTAAAAAAATGCTATTGATTATAACTCTGATGCTGATTGTTGTTGTGCAGTTGTGAAGTGAGCATATCTAGAAGAATGGCACACAAGTAGAGAAGAAGAATGCTTCCTTAAACTGAAATTTGTCGAGGAAAGCTTTCTTAGCATACAAAGAAACAAAAGTAATTGTTTGAATTATCTATATGATTGCGTAGGCAACTCTCATGCCATCTTTATTTCAAGAAAAACAAAAAAAAAAAAAACGAATTGTTTCAATCGAAATCTCTTTGTAATCTTTTCTTTCGGATAACAGGGTTAAGTTCCAGAGCACAATTCAGCCAAGTAAAACTAAAAAACCACAGAGATAGGAAAACAGATCAATTGTTCATAGAACTACAATAAATTTCAACCATTACACAACTAAACCAAAACAAGGAATTGAAAAAGAAAAAATATGAACCATCGATCTGAACATTATTGATCACAAGGCATCTTTCTTTGTCTCAACTTGTTCTTTTGGCTTCTTGACATTCTCCTTCATTGCTTTCTTCCTTCGAATAAACTCAATAAGACCTCTGAATATGTTCTCAATATCATCACACCTCATCAGTTGCTCTGCCACCTCAACCTCCTTTATCAACCCTTCGATTTCTCCGAACAACGGGTGGTCATGGTCATTAACCTCATGGTAACTGAAAGCCAACATTTGAAACCATACACACTATTGTTAGGATTTGTGTGGAAGCTTTGTTAAGAATTTCATGCTAAGTTTATGCGACATGATCACTACGAACAACCTCCAAGCAAAATAATAGATCAAAACAAACACAACAAAGTACACAAGTTTGTCCCGGTTTGAGTGAACCCTAATCCGGGGGAGAAATAACCGAGATAATATTCAACTAGAAAAAGATACAAGAGTTATAATCACTCTCACCACGACCCTATCCCTCAAAGCCTCACCAGAAGATATTTGTTGTTTACAATAGGAAAACCTCCCGAACTCTCTTCAATGAAGTTGTATTCTTTATACAAGACCCGTTTGATATACCCTAAAGAGATAGCTACACGATAGGAGCCGTACAATCTAATCTAGAGGTGAAGATACCTGAAAACATGCATAACTACAGGAAAGAAATTGTATTAAATAAGTGATACAAAAAACAATAAAGACTACAAAACCAAACCAACATAAGCACAAGATGCCCAAATTTGCTGCACAACATTCTCTACCACACAAGCTTAGTTAAAACTTCTTGCAATACGACAAAGAGAAAGGAATGCATCTCCTAAAATCCAGGACGTTCTCTTTCTTCCTCAACCTCAACCATTCCACCACCTCCGCCACCACTCCTACCACCTCCTAAACTACCACCTCTCTTCCTTTCCACTCGGTTCCTCCCTTTCCCACCACCATTTTCATCTTTCCTTCTACATTACCCTCTTTAGAAACCTGCTCCACCGTCTTTTCAAATGTCCTGTATTCCACTCAAAGCACCCTCACCCCCTCCTCCAAAAACCTCAAACCCTGCCTTGGCCTTTCCCTCTTCCTCCTCTACCTCCTAATCAGCCTGTCACGCCCCGCTTCCCAAAATACGGAATACGAGTGCGTGATGCAGCCCAGCGAATGATCTTAACATCATTCATAAGCTGTAGGATCGACTCAGCATCACAACAAGAATATAACAAGAGAGATAAATATAAAACCAAGCATGCATGAACAATTTATTAGCAACAGAAACAATTGAAAATATAATAATAACATCCAAATAGTTTCAAGTCTGGATCAAGTTAAAACTCGGGAACATCAGCTCGTTACAAGTTCTTAAGTAGCAAGAAATAGTAATCCAAGAAAAATAAATAATTCAAGAAATAAGTATTCTAATCAAGTCCTTTCTCCACTTGAAGGCTAGAATCTTTGCTCACCAATTCCAGCGGGTAGCTCGTCTCCAAAGTCTGCTTAATAAATATAAAAAGGAAAAATAGGGGAAAACAAGAGAGAATGCCCTTAGTGCAAGCTAGGGCCACAAACAGTAAAAACGAGTACAAGTAATGGGAAACAAGAATTGGAATCAAGAATATAATAGGGTTTACAACAAGTAATGGAGATTCAAGAACTAACTAGTAGGAAGGACAACTCAAGAGACTAGATTGGGTAAACAAACACTAATCGTGGAACAAGTGACAAGTGTACCTGTAGGGGTATCTAACCTCAAGTGACAAGCATCTAGTAAGTGTCGGGTGTCAAGTTGTCAAGTCTAGTATCAAGTTATCAAGTACAAGTATCAAGTGAGCAAGTATCGAGTTCAAGTTTCATGTATCAAGTTTCACGTATCAAGTTGTTAGGTATTGTGTAAGCATGTTTTATGTTCAAGTCTTGTAGTTATTACTATCTAGGTAGCACTTCATGCATCCATACTTTTACTACATGGTTGCTACAGTCAAAACAATTTCATTTAGGCCTAGTAATGGAGTCTATAGGGCGGCATACTCAGGTATCAAGTATCAAGCAAGTCATGCTCATGAATCGAGTAATCATATAGCTAGTTCATGTGTCAAGTCATAACAAGACAAGTCATGAATCATATATATATACTAGTTCATGGATCAATAATATACTAGTCCATGAATCGATTTATAATATACTAGTTTATGAATCAAATAATATATTAGTTCATGAATCGAATAATAATATACTAGTTCATGAGACATGTATCAAGTGGGAAACACGGGCCCCCTTCCGAGTACACTTACCTATATTGTCCACCACTATGGTCTTTCCCTTAACCCCGACTTATTACTTTTTATTATTTTATCAAGCAAGCATACATGCGTGCGAAACAAGTCAAGAAATCAGGGTCATATACATGGAACAAGTTTAGGGTAATTATATGGCATATTCGAGGGTCGACGTGAATAAAAATAACACGAACCACGAAAATTCCAAATCTGGACAGCACGACGTTGCTGTACCAAAACTGTGATTCCTGTTGCTACGAAATAGAAAAAGTGGATCCGTCAGAAGATCTAGAAACTAGACTCCCGTCCGGTTCCAATGCATGTAATTACGGTTCATGAAAGTGGTGGGAACACATGTCAATACAGCGAATTACATAGCTAAAGTGTTCAGGCAGAAATTGTGTATTTGAGTATATACATGTGAAATAGTGTTGAAATAATGCTAATTAACTCTAAGAAAAATTGGGAATGTCCTATAGGGTGTCCAGCAACAGCATGTAAACTTTCGAGTCAAACGCTTACTGTTAAAATTGTTAAATTAATTTGTAACCTAAAGGTGTGCAGCAGTTTTGCGAATCTGCGTCTACCGACACAGCTGCAGTAAAACTGCAATGACTCCTAGACCGCAACTCTGAATTCAGAAATTCCTGAGGCTATCGACATCTAGACATCTAGAGCTACATTTTCTGTTCAGGACTCGGGTTCATATTCTGATGTTAAAGGGGTCAAAACAGAATAATAAGATTCAGGACAGCAACATGTGGAAATGTCTTACGAGTATAGGTTACATGAAATTTTGTTATTAGGCGTCTAGGTTAATGTGTGATATAAATACATGATAATGGTTGTCAAAACAACAAGTAATAATTGCTTTTCAAGCCAAATGGTTGCAAGATCATCAAGTACAAGATATAACATATGTCTACAAATCTAGGGCTCCTTAATTTCATGTATCCATGTGTTCAGGGAATAAAATGAGTCCAAGTAGTTATAATATAATACAATAAAATTATTGTGACTCTTAAGATTATAAAATTGAGGAGCTTTAATATTTGATCAACAACGACAGTCAAGGAGGAGTCACAATTTCTAACTATTTGCAGTATATTCAAGGGATGCTTGTATAAGAACAAAAATGTGTACAAGATGATTACTTGTCTTGATTGACGACGATTAGATCCGATTATTGGAGAAAATGGGATCGAAAATTCCCGGGGGAAGTCTCCCAAAAGCACATGTGAAGACGTGCGAAAATCAACCGTAGAGTGAATTTCCCCGCACCAGATCCGTCCCAAAACAGCAAACGGCAACCTCGATCTGGCGCGGCAAAATAGCGAACACCAAACGCAGCAAATCAGATCGATCCAATGCTGCGGATCTGGCCAGAACACGAAACGGCATCTTCGGATCTGCAGTGGGTGAACACGGGACAGCGATCAGATCAGGCTGAGTGGCACGAATCTTGGCACGATCCTATGGTCGAGATTTAATCCTGCCAATCTTCTTCTTCTTCGTTCTCTTCTTCGACGAAACAAAGAGCGAGAGAGAGGGAAGGTGTGACAGCGGTCTTCGACGGCGGCGCTACGTCGAGGAGCGACGCGGCGATAGGGTAGCGTGGCGGTGACGGGGCGGCGACGACTTAGGCAGCGCGACGTCGAGGAGCGACGCCCGGCGATCCTGTTTGTGGGTTTCAAAACAGGGAAGGAGCAAAGGAAATGGTTAGGGGGTGTTGGCGGCATGGACGGAGGTCAGATTGAGGAGGCGACGGCGAGGCGATGAGGATGAGAGGGTGAGGGGATGGTGTAGTGGTCGGAGATGGCGAAATGGATTTCGGAGGTTCGAGTAATGGAGATGGAGATTGGGTGTTGAGTCCGATGGTTGGGTGCTGTGGTGGTGGTGTTGACGAGGAGAGGGTGGCGAGGCGAGTAAGGAGGTGACGGGGATGAAGGGAATTAGGTTCTGGCATTTGGACGAAGGGTGAAGGAGAACGGGAGCGAGGCATGGAAGAAGGAGATTAGCGGCGGGTTTATTAGGGTTAAACAGTAGGGTAGGGGTTAGGGTTAGAGTTAGGGTTTATATAGTTAGGGTTTTTGGGTTTTGGGTTTTAGGGTATCCATTTTGAGTGGGATCCAACTAGAGAATTGGTCAAATTGTATTAAAATGGGGAATAAAGAGATGAATGACATCAAACAACTCATTCTTCATGAAGAACGATACAAGGAGCACATACAATTGAATTAGATAAAAGGACCAAAAATTGAGTTGAAACAAATTAGTGATTTTATTCAAATTAAAACAAGATACAGGATCTCAAATAGATGAAAGAGTACAATGGGACAAAATACAGTATAAAATACAAATACGGGGAAATAGGAGTTACAAATCCTACCCACTTAATAAGCAGAATTTCGTCCTCGAAATTCAGACAAGTGGTATATAGGGTAACCTCCAAATGAAAAGAAAGAACAACAATAAACAAAACTACTGAAACAAATGCAGAAACTTCTTCTGGATCTCCTCCTCCAATTTCCAAGTTGACTCACCCGGCGAGTGAGGATTCCATGCAACTCGAACCAGCTTTATAACTTTATTCTTCAACACCTTCTCACGCCTGTCCAAGATAGTAACCGGCGGAATCTCACAAGACAAGTCTGGCTGCATTGACAGCTCCGAGTAGTCGATCACATGACTTTTATTCCTGATGTATCTCCTGAGCTGGGAGACATGAAAAAAATCATGTACTCCGGATAGAGCCGGTGGCAGCGCGAGTCGATAGGCCATCTTGCCTACGCATTCCACAATGTCGAAGGGCCCGATGAACCTGGGGCTTTGCTTGCCTCCACCTCTAAATCGGATAACGCCTTTCCACGGTGATACCTTAAGGAACACATGGTCCCCCACTTCAAACTCCAATGGTCTCCTGTGGACATCTACCCACTTCCTCTGCCTGTCCTGTGCTGCTAAAAGGTGCTTCCTGATTTGGGCCACTGCATCGACTGTCTTGGTGATCAATTCTAGCCCCAACAATCTCCTCTCACCAATGTCGTCCCAGCACACTGGTGACCTACACTTCTGACCATACAAAGCCTCGTACGGCACAGCTTTAAGACTGGCTTGATAGCTGTTGTTGTACGAGAACTCAACCAAGTGTAGGTGATCCTCCCAAGACCCTCCAAACTGAAGTACGCAGGACCTCAACATGTCCTCTAACGTCTGAATGGTCCTCTCTGACTGCCCCTCTGTCTGAGGATGGAATGTTGTATTGTACTTCAGCTTGCTCCCCAGACTGTTCTGCAGGCTCTCCCAAAACTGAGATCGGAACCTGGTATCCCTGTCAGATACAATGCTGACCGGAACCCCATGGAGTCTGACAATCTCCTGCATATATCTCTCTGCGAGACTCTCAGTAAATTGACCAACTCTGAAGGGGATGAAATGAGCGCTGTTCGTCAGTCTATTGACAATCACCCAAATGGTGTTGTGACCCTTAGGACACCTTGGCAAGGCGGTCACAAAATCCATGGTGATATGCTCCCACTTCCACTCCGGAATGGGAAGAGGTTGGAGAAGTCCGGCGGTCCTCTGATGTTCTGCCTTCACCTGCTGGCAGATCAAGCACTGAGATACAAATCTGGCTATTGCCATCTTCGTGCCATGCCACCAGAAGTGGAGCTTTAAATCCCGATACATCTTGGTACCACCGGGATGAATAGAGTACGCTGACTGGTGGGCTTTCTTGAGCAATTTCTGCCTGACTTCACCCTTTGGGATACACAGCCTAGCCCCAAAGCGAAGTGATCCATCGGAGTGAATGACCATATCAGTCCTCGAACCTACCTCAACTTCTGCCCTGAATTTCTACAACTGCTCATCACCTGCCTGTGCTTCCTTGATCTGCTCTACCAAAAATGACTGCAACTGAAGCATCATGCAACTGCGATCGGTGCCCGGCAAAATCACATTCAAATCTAACCTCCTCATCTGTTCAATAAGCTCCTTTTGTTGAGTCAAACACATGACGGCTGGCCTCTTGCTCAACGCATCTGGCACCAAGTTCATCTTACCAGGGTGATACTGCAAACTGATGTCGTAGTTTGCCATCAACTCTAACCAGCGCCTCTGCCTCATGTTCAGCTCTTTCTGAGTGAAGACATAATTGAGACTCTTGTGGTCAGTAAAAATTTCCGCGCGGTCTCCAAGCAGGTAGTGCCTCCACAACTTCAGAGCGTAGATCACTGCTACCAACTCCAAGTCATGAGTAGGGTAGTTTTTCTTGTGCGGCCTCAACTGCCTGGATGCATAAGCAACAACCTGATCCTTCTGCATCAGCACTGCGCCTAGACCTATGCCCGAAGCATCGCAGTGAATCACGAAGCCACCCGAACCATCTGGTATAGTTAACACGGGCGCTGAAGTCAACCTGCTCTTCAACTCTGTGAAAGCTTCACTGCAGGCCTCATTCCAAACAAATTTCTGATCCTTCGCTGTCAACTTAGTCAATGACCCAGCAATCTTCGAGAAGTCCTGAACAAACTTCCTGTAATACCCTGCTAGCCCAAGAAAACTCCTCACCTCTGAAACTGACTTTGGCACTGGCCAATCCTTTACTGCAGCAATCTTGGACGGATCGACTGAGATTCCCTCGCCCGAGATAATGTCCCAAGAATGGAACTCGATCAAGCTAGAACTCGCACTTGCTGAGTTTTCCATAGAGCTTGTTCTCCTTCAGAGTCTACAAGACTATTCTCAAATGTTCTGCATGCTCTTCCCGGTTTCGCGAATACACCAAGATGTCGTCTATAAAGACCACCATAAATCTGTCAAGGAACTGGGAGAAGACTCTGTTCATCTAGCTCATAAACACTGCTGGGGCATTTGTGACACTGAAGGGCATCACCAAGAACTTGTAATGCCCGTACCTAGTCCTGAACGCAGTCTTCGGCACATCTGCTACTTTCACCTTTACCTGATGGTACCCTGAGCGAAGATCCAACTTCGAAAACACTGCAGCACCGCCTAACTGATCAAACAAGTCGTCGATCCTGGGTAGTGGATACCAATTCTTCACGGTGACACTGTTCAGCTCTCGGTAATCCATGCACAACCTGCGGCTTTCGTCCTTCTTATTGACGAACAGAACAGGAGCTCCCCACGGTGATACACTGGGCCTGATGAAACCCAAATCCAATAGACCCTGAATCTGTACCTTTAACTCTGCAAGCTCGATTGGCGCCATCCTGTACGGGCTCTTCGATATCGGCACTGTACCCGGCTGAACCTCAATGCTAAACTCCACTTCTCGATCTGGAGGTAACCCGGGTAATTCCTCTGGGAACAAATCCAGGAATTCCCGCACTATAAGAGGCGCAGCCTCACAGCCTATGTGCAACTCTATTGCACAATTTTCCTCATCTGCCACCTTCTTACCACGCCCAAGAGATGTTTCCCCAGCATGGAATTCAAACTCATCATGCTCCGGAATCCTGAATACAACCTTCTTCACTCAGCAATCAATAACAGCATGAGACTTCCCCAACCAATCCATGCCAAGAATTACATCAAATCCAGAATTGCCAATCACTATCAGGTCTGCCTTGAAATCTCTGCCCCCAATAACCAAAGGACTCTGCTTGCACTCCTCGGAGCAAATGACAACACCACCACCTGTGGTGATATTCCAAGCTGTCTGCATATCACTGCACTCCCACTGATGCTGATCCACAAAGCGAGAGAAAACAAAGGAGTGGGTCACCCCGGAATCGAATAAGACATGGGCAGGAAAGGAATGGACTAGGATGATACCTATGATAGAGTCAAAATATGGAAAGAGATGAATATACAGGATAATAAGGGATAGTAAAGACCGATGTGAAAAGAACTACACAAGGTATGATGCAAGATAAACAATAAAGTATGAAATAGATAACAAACAACAAAATACAAATATACCTGCAACGACCTCCTCTGCGGTCTCAACTTCTTCTGCAGTCAGGTTGAAGGCCTGACCTCTCCTCGGGGCAGCGGTCCTCTGACCGACGATCTGATGCTGAGGAGGAAGTGGCGGCCTGACCTGATCGTGAGTCGGTGCGACTGCAGGCTGGCCTGGCCTGCCCCCTGGACAATCTTGGACTGTGTGGTCGCTAGCACCACACCCAAAACATTGGCGGTTAGCTCGCCGGCAATCCCTACGTACGTGTCCTGAATCCGGCAGAAGTCACAGAAACCTCCCCTCCGTGGGGCAGTAGCAGGGTAGGGAGCAGTCCTGCCAGGGTAGGCTGGAGCTGGTCTCCTGATTGGCCCTCCAGTGGGACTAGCAGCAACCGGGTGCGGAGCGAACCGCTGAATGGCACGCTTTCGTCTGCTGGTCTGTTCCTGACTCCTAGCAGCCTCCAGGATATCGGCGTAGGAACAAAGTCTCAAAGCAGCCAGGCGATCCTGGATTCGATATCCAAGCCCAGTAAGAAGCGATGGCCTTTGTCCTTATCATTAGCCACCATAGATGTGGCAAAGAGGCTCAAACGGGTAAACTCCGCGGCATACTCATCCACAGTCCGATTTCCCTGATTCAAGATAGTGTCTTAGTTAAGCATCGATATATCAAAAATTGACAATGAAATTTTGCATATAAAACACTATCTGACGAACCTGAGTGAGTGCGACAAACTGTCGCTCCATCTCGTTCCTGGTGACGTCAGGGAAGAACTTTGTGAGGAAGCTCTCCCTGAAAATGGCCCAGGCGACGGGACGTTCTAGTCTCTCCATCTCAGCTCGCCATCAGATATGGGCGAGATCAACCAGCTGGATGCTTACGACATCCACTCGGTCCACATCGGCTATCCTTGTCGCGATCAACAATTGTTCCGTCCTAATGAGCCACTGTTCAGCTTCCAATGGACCTTCTGTACCTGTGAACTTATCGGGGTGTAGCCTCATGAAATCAGCTACATTGCCCGGTCTAGGCGGCAACACCCCAGGCGCAGGAACAAGGGGCTCTCTGTTGGCAGCTCCTAAGGCTGCCTTCATCATCTCTGCGTGCTCTCTCTACATTTGCATCATCTGCTGCATGTGCCTCTCATTTTGCTCTTGCTGCATCTGTAACAGCTGCATAATGGCGGGATGCTTTATCTGATCACCCCCAGACTGAGAGGACGAAGCGTTCTTTCGAGCCATGGCCTGCACAAACCCAAAACAATCAGGATCCAGATCAAGTTGATAATAAAATTTTTCATGCAATTTCATGGCCTGTTAAATGCTGAGTGAACCCTGACTAAATCAGGTCTGTCTAATGTATTAGTTAACTAATACATTAGCCAAATCTGGCTCTGATACCACTAAAAACCTTGTCACGCCCCACTTCCCAAAATACGGAATACGAGTGTGTGACGAAGCCCAGCGAATGATCTTAACATCATTCATAAGCTGTAGGATCGACTCAGCATCACAACAAGAATATAACAAGAGAGATATATATAAAACCAAGCATGTATGAACAATTTATTAGCAACAGAAACAATTGAAAATATAATAATAACATCCAAATAGTTTCAAGTCTGGATCAAGTTAAAACTCGGGAACATCAGCCCGTTACAAGTTCTTAAGTAGCAATAAATAGTAATCCAAGAAAAACAAATAATTCAAGAAATAAGTATTCTAATCAAGTCCTTTCTCCACTTGAAGGCTAGAATATTTGCTCACCAATTCCAGCGGGTAGCTCGTCTCCAAAGTCTGCTTAATAAATATAAAAAGAAAAAACAGGAAAAAACAAGAGAGAATGCCCTTAGTACAAGCTAGGGGCACAAATAGTAAAAACAAGTACAAGTAATGGGAAATAATAATTGGAATCAAGAATATAATAGGGTTTACAACAAGTAATGGAGATTCAAGAAATAACTAGTAGGAAGGATAACTCAAGAGACTAGATTGGGTAAACAAACACAAATGGTGGAACAAGTGACAAGTGTACATGTAGGGGTATCTAACCTCAAGTGACAAGCATCTAGTAAGTGTCGGGTGTCAAGTTGTCAAGTCTAGTGTCAAGTTATCAAGTACAAGTATCAAGTGAGCAAGTATCGAGTTCAAGTTTCATGTATCAAGTTTCACGTATCAAGTTGTCAGGTATCGTGTAAGCATGTTTCATGTTCAAGTCTTGTAGTTATTACTATCTAGGTAGCACTTCATGTATCCATACTTTTACTACATGGTTGCTACAGTCAAAATAATTTCGTTTAGGCCTAGTAATGGAGTCTATAGGACGGCGTACTCAGGTATCAATTATCAAGCAAGTCATGCTCATGAATCGGGTAATCATATAGCTAGTTCATGTGTCAAGTCATAACAAGACAAGTCATGAATCATATATACATACTAGTTCATGGATCAATAATATACTAGTCCATAAATCGATTTATAATATACTAGCTCATGAATCAAATAATATACTAGTTCATGAATCGAATAATAATATACTAGTTCATGAGACATGTATCAAGTGGGAAACACGGGTCTCCTTCCGAGTACACTTATCTATATTGTCCACCACTATGGTCTTTCCCTTAACCCTGACTTATTACTTTTTATTATTTTATCAAGCAAGCATACATGCGTGCGAAACAAGTCAAGAAATCAGGGTCATATACATGGAACAAGTTTAGGGTAATTATATGGCATATTCGAGGGTCGACGTGAATAAAAATAACACGAACCATGAAAATCCCAAATCTGGACAGCACGACGTTGCTGTACCAAAACTGTGATTTCCGTTGCTACGAAATAGCAAAAGTGGATCCGTCAGAAGATCTAGAAACTAGACTCCCGCCCGGTTCCAACGCATGTGATTAAGGTACATGAAAGTGGTGGGAACACGTGTCAAAACAGCGAATTACACAGCTAAAGTGTTCAGGCAGAAATTGTGTATTTGAGTATATACATGTGAAATAGTGTTGAAATAATGCTAATTAATTCTAAGAAAAATTAGGAATGTCCTATAGGGTGTCCGACAACAGCATATAAACTTTTGAGTCAAATGCTTACTGTTAACATGGTTAAATTAATTCGCAACCTAAAGGTGTGCAGTAGTTTTGCGAATCTGCGTCTACCGACACAGATGCAGTAAAACTGTAATAAGTCCTAGACCGCAACTCCGAATTCGGAAATTCCAGAGGCTATCGAATCTAGACATCTAGAGCTACATTTTCTGTTCAGGACTCGGGTTCAGATTTTGATGCTAAAGGGGTCAAAATAGCATAATAAGATTCAGGACAGCAACATGTGGAAATGTCTTACGAGTATAGGTTACATGAAATTTTGTTATTAGGCATCTAGGTTAATGTGTGATATAAATACAGGATAATGGTTGTCAAAATAGCAAGTAATAATTATTTTTCAAGTCAAATGGTTGCAAGATCATCAAGTACAAGATATAACATATGTCTACAAATCTAGGGCTCCTTAATTTCATGTGTCCATGTGTTCAGGGAATAAAATGAGTCCAAGTAGTTATAATATAATACAATAAAATTATTGGGACTCTTAAGATTATAAAATTGAGGAGCTTTAATATTTGATCTACAACGACAGTCATGGAGGAGTCACAATTTCTAACTATTTGCAGTATTTTCAAGGGATGCTTGTACAAGAACAAAAATGTGTACAAGTTGATTACTTACCTTGATTGACAACGATTAGATCTGATTGTTGTAGAAAATGGGATCGAAAATTCCCGGGCGATGTCTCCCAAAAGCACGTGCGAAAATCAACCGTAGAGTGAATTTCCCCGCACCAGATCCGTCCCAAAACAGCGAACGGCAACCTCGATCCGGCGCGGCAAAATAGCAAACACCGAACGCAGTAAATCTGATCGCTCCAATGCAGCGGATCTGGCCAGAACACGGAATGGCGTCTTTGGATCTGCAGTGGGTGAATACGGGACAGCGATCAGATCAGGCTGAGTGGCAGGAATCTTGGCGCAATCCTATGGTCGAGATTTAATCCCTTCAATCCCGTTCTTCTTCTTCTTCGTTCTCTTCTTCGACGAAACAGAGAGCGAGAGAGAGGGAAGGTGTGACGGCGGTCTTCGACGGCGGCGCTACGTCGAGGAGCGATGCGATGATAGGGTAGCACGGCAGTGACGAGGCGGGGACGACTGAGGCGGCGCGACGTCGAGGAGCGATGCGCGACGATCCTGTTTGTGGGTTTCGAAACAGGGAAGGAGCGAAGGAAATGGTTAGAGGGTGTTGGCGGCGTGGACGGAGGTCGGATTGGGGAGGCGATGGCGAGGCGATGAGGATGAGAGGGTGAGGGGATGGTTTAGTGGTCGGAGATGGCGAAATGGATTTTGGAGGTTCGAGTAATGGCGATGGAGATTGGGTGTTGAGTCCGATGGTTGGGTGCTGTGGTGGTGGTGTTGACGAGGAGAGGGTGGCGAGGTGAGTAAGGAGGTGACGGGGATGAAGGGAATTGGGTTCTGTCGTTTGGACGAAGGGTGAACGAGAACGGGAGCGAGGCGAGGAAGAAGGAGATTAGCGGCGGGTTTGTTAGGGTTAAACAGTAGGGTAGGGGTTAGGGTTAGAGTTAGGGTTTATATAGTTAGGGTTTTTGGGTTTTAGGGTATCCGTTTTGAATGGGATCCAATTGGAGAATTGGTCAAATTGTATTAAAATGGGGAATAAAGAGATGAATGACATCAAACAACCCATTCTTCATGAAGAACGATACAAGGAGCACATACAATTGAATTAGATAAAAGGACCAAAAATTGAGTCGAAACAAATTAGTGATTTTATTCAAATTAAAACAAGATACAGGATCTCAAATAGATGAAAGAGTACAATGGGACAAAATACAGTATAAAATACAAATACGGGGAAATAAGAGTTATAAATCCTACCCACTTAATAAGCAGAATTTCGTCCTCGAAATTCAGACAAGTGGTATATAGGGTAACCTCCAAATGAAAAGAAAGAACAACAATAAACAAAACTACTGAAACAGATGCGGAAACTTCTTCTGGATCTCCTCCTCCAATTTCCAAGTCGACTCACCTGGCGAGTGAGGATTCCATGCAACTCGAACCAGCTTTATAACTTTATTCTTCAACACCTTCTCACGCCTGTCCAAGATAGTAACCGGCGGAATCTCACAAGACAAGTCTGGCTGCATTGACAGCTCCGAGTAGTCGATCACATGACTTTTATTCCTGATGTATCTCCTGAGCTGGGAGACATGAAAAAAATCATGTACTCCGGATAGAGCCGGTGGCAGCGCGAGTCGATAGGCCATCTTGCCTACGCATTCCACAATGTCGAAGGGCCCGATGAACCTGGGGCTTTGCTTGCCTCCACCTCTAAATCGGATAACGCCTTTCCACGGTGATACCTTAAGGAACACATGGTCCCCCACTTCAAACTCCAATGGTCTCCTGTGGACATCTACCCACTTCCTCTGCCTGTCCTGTGCTGCTAAAAGGTGCTTCCTGATTTGGGCCACTGCATCGACTGTCTTGGTGATCAATTCTAGCCCCAACAATCTCCTCTCACCAATGTCGTCCCAGCACACTGGTGACCTACACTTCTGACCATACAAAGCCTCGTACGGCACAGCTTTAAGACTGGCTTGATAGCTGTTGTTGTACGAGAACTCAACCAAGTGTAGGTGATCCTCCCAAGACCCTCCAAACTGAAGTACGCAGGACCTCAACATGTCCTCTAACGTCTGAATGGTCCTCTCTGACTGCCCCTCTGTCTGAGGATGGAATGTTGTACTTTACTTCAGCTTGTTCCCCAGACTGTTCTGCAGGCTCTCCCAAAACTGAGATCGGAACCTGGTATCCCTGTCAGATACAATGCTGACCGGAACCCCATGGAGTCTGACAATCTCCTGCATATATCTCTCTGCGAGACTCTCAGTAAATTGACCAACTCTGAAGGGGATGAAATGAGCGCTCTTCGTCAGTCTATTGACAATCACCCAAATGGCGTTGTGACCCTTAGGACACCTTGGCAAGGCGGTCACAAAATCCATGGTGATATGCTCCCACTTCCACTCCGGAATGGGAAGAGGTTGGAGAAGTCCGGCGGTCCTCTGATGTTCTGCCTTCACCTGCTGGCAGATCAAGCACTGAGATACAAATCTGGCTACTGCAATCTTCGTGCCATGCCACCAGAAGTGGAGCTTTAAATCCCGATACATCTTGGTACCACCGGGATGAATAGAGTACGCTGACTGGTGGGCTTCCTTGAGCAATTTCTGCCTGACTTCACCCTTTGGGATACACAGCCTAGCCCCAAAGCGAAGTGATCCATCGGAGTGAATGACCATATCAGTCCTCGAACCTGCCTCAACTTCTGCCCTGAATTTCTACAACTGCTCATCACCTGCCTGTGCTTCCTTGATCTGCTCTACCAAAGATGACTGCAACTGAAGCATCATGCAACTGCGATCGGTGCCCGGCAAAATCACATTCAAATCTAACCTCCTCATCTGTTCAATAAGCTCCTTTTGTTGAGTCAAACACATGACGGCTGGCCTCTTGCTCAACGCATCTGGCACCAAGTTCATCTTACCAGGGTGATACTGCAAACTGATGTCGTAGTTTGCCATCAACTCTAACCAGCGCCTCTGCCTCATGTTCAGCTCTTTCTGAGTGAAGACATAATTGAGACTCTTGTGGTCAGTAAAAATTTCCGCGCGGTCTCCAAGCAGGTAGTGCCTCCACAACTTCAGAGCGTAGATCACTGCTACCAACTCCAAGTCATGAGTAGGGTAGTTTTTCTTGTGTGGCCTCAACTGCCTGGACGCATAAGCAACAACCTGATCCTTCTGCATCAGCACTGCGCCTAGACCTATGCCCAAAGCATCGCAGTGAATCACGAAGCCACCCGAACCATCTGGTATAGTTAACACGGGCGCTGAAGTCAACCTGCTCTTCAACTCTGTGAAAGCTTCACTGCAGGCCTCATTCCAAACAAATTTCTGATCCTTCGCTATCAACTTAGTCAATGACCCAGCAATCTTCGAGAAGTCCTGAACAAACTTCCTGTAATACCCTGCTAGCCCAAGGAAACTCCTCACCTCTGAAACTGACTTTGGCACTGGCCAATCCTTTACTGCAACAATCTTGGACGGATCGACTGAGATTCCCTCGCCCGAGATAATGTCCCAAGAATGGAACTCGATCAAGCCAGAACTCGCACTTGCTGAGTTTTCCATAGAGCTTGGTCAAATTGTATTAAAATGGGGAATAAAGAGATGAATGACATCAAACAACCCATTCTTCATGAAGAACGACACAAGGAGCACATACAATCGAATTAGATAAAAGGACCAAAAATTGAGTCGAAACAAATTATTGATTTTATTCAAATGAAAACAAGATACTGGATCTCAAACAGATGAAAGAGTACAATGGGGCAAAATATTGTATAAAATACAAATGCGGAGAAATAGGAGTTACACAGTCTCATCCTTTTCCCATCCTGCTCCTACATTTCCTCCTCAGTCACCCACTACCTCTTGTACTTAGCACCCCACCATTTTCCTCCATTGTCCACTAGTTTCTTCCCTGTCCCTTCCCAGTGTCCTCTCCTTACTCCTTCAAGTTCTTCATCCCCGAGATGAGATCTCCTCGCAGACCGGAGAAGAGGTCAGCTATCCCATCTTTAAGAACCCTCGGTCCCTTGCGCTTCCACGGTGGGGCACCAAGTAAGGTGCCGCAGATGTCCAACGACACACCAAAAGAACCTATAGATCAACTTATTAAGGTGCATACCAGAGTGGACAATCTGGGTGGCGATCCGGAGGGTCAAGATCAGAGAACTATCATTATCTCCAACGACAAGACTCCTCGCCAGCCTTATGTTGAGGGTGGTTTGCAGGCGAGATTATCTTTCTCGGAGGCTGTTAGAAGTAACTTGTCTGAGGTTGACAGTCCTCCACCTCATCCCCTAGCTGCAACTCAAACCCAGAGAGATCCTAAGGTGAGAGGTAAACATGTCTTCGTTGAGAAAGATGGCTGGAAAACTAAAATGCACATCCCCAGTCCCAAACTCCAGGTGGAGAAGGCAGTCGACCAGATTGCTCCGAAAGGCTTCAGGCGTAAATATAATGGGGAGTTGGAACCCAATTGTTTCAACTGCGGGAAATGGGGCCATTGGACGGCTGATTGCACAGAAGACACCAATTGCTTCTATTGTAAGCATAGCGGTCACCTTTCCACCGCATGTAGTCGTCGACCGGCTCATAGTGATGAAGAGGGTTCTATTTGTAGCCGCACAAGTTCTTTCAAAGTGGCTCACAAGGCCACGAGACCTCAGGGTACTTCACTTAAGCATGAGGTAAAAGCTAGAGTGCAGTCAGAGACTCCTACCCTGTTCTCACAGGGTATTGCCGGCGAGTCAAAGATGTGCAGCCCACCTTCGGTGGAGATTAAGGAGGTCGTTAGGGCGACCATTGTACCTTCGGTAGAGATGGAGGAGTTGGGGAACCGTCTACATTTTAGCATTGTTGCAACGGTGGTGTTTGGGCACCCAAACGAAGACACTATCAAGAGAGAGTTCTATTCGAGGTGGCCCAAAACGTTCGAATGGGATTGGACTATTAAACGGTTCAACAAAAATGTGTTTATCATCCCATGAACGTTAGAAGCTCGGGTTCAAATGGTGCTCAGTAAGAAAGGGTTCTCCGGCGAGGGCTTTACTGTTTCTTTTTCGCATTGGAGCCTCGGCGATGGGGAATTCAAGAGAGATAAACTCGAGTCGAAATGAATTCTAATCTCTAATTTTCTAGCGGAGTGTTGGCATAAAGGTGGGTTTCAGGAGCGGGTTCAGTCGTTTGGATGGGTTGAAGAGCTTGATCAAGCGACAAAATTCCTCAATAAATTCGACCTAGCTCGGATTCGGGTGAGTTATCTTGCAGGGGTGACTATCCCTCATTCGATCGTCACTGTCTACAGAGGAAGGACTTACATTGTCGACATTGCCGTTGAAGTGAAGAGATTTGTGCCGTGCATTTTTTCGGACGTCAAAAAAGTTGACGTCGAAATGGGTCATGGCAGCAAGAGGGATTCCAAGGTTGAAGATGAAGGTCGACTGTTGGATGGAGGTATTCCAACGGTGGATCTCGAGCCTAAGAGATTTTCACACACAAAATTCTGACTTGCCTATGAATAAGGACAAGGGCGTTGTGATAGGTGATGGGTGTGTTGAGTTGGCAAAACAGAGTACTTTGGCTTTGGACGTTGTAGCACATTCTGAGACACTTACCTCATGCAGCTCTTCAGCGGTGCTTCGAGATGTGAGCGCAGTGTCACACAAGACGTTTTTTGCTTCCAAGGTAGCACAGTACGAGAGTGGTGTGTTGGGTGTCAGGGTAGGGGATCAGATGAGGGGTCTGCTGTTTCGATTTCTGAGGCTCTACAATCTTTAATGCAGCAAGCTTTTGTACAATTGTTGAGAGGTCATGTGAGTTCATTATCTACAGACCAGTTGGATTCTTGGTCTAGTCTACTTAGAGCCTACTCTCATGGGCCTCCTAAGCCTATTCAAAAGCCTCTTATCAAACGGGATGTCAGTTTGAGAGAGATAGAGGATACGGTGCCGTCTTCCAGATAGGATGGTCACCTTGGAATGTTATTATCCAACGAAGAGTTCTCTAACGAGGCCACTTTATCTCAATCTATAAGATTGGCGAATCTTAGAGATTTCTTGCCAGATCAGGTTAAAAAAAGGCCTGTGAAGTCCAATAAAGAGAGAGACGTGGGGGAATCAAAGCAAGATTCTGAGAGAGTCAATGCTATAGCAAATCTGGATTCCCCCAACGATGATGATCTTATTGATGCTTTGAAAATATTAATGAGGACTCTCCCCTTATTACGGAAGCTCATATTTGAGACATTGAGAGGTAGGAAAGAGTCGAGGATTCTCCCATTTCTAGACGTGTTTTCACTGGTAAAGGAAAAGTAAAGGAGACGATGATAGAGGATCTCAGGCACAGTTCAAGGCAACGGGAAAGGCACGGGGATCGTCCTATTTCTAAAGATGATTTGATTGCATCAGCAGCCAAAATGAAAGTGCCTGTTCCTGCCTTGGTAGGTGAGTCTAATTTTAATTCTGCTATTATTGATTTTGTTTGATTCCTTGTTAATTAATTTAGCCAAGGTTTGTCGAGTTGACCTGAGTTGTGAGGGTTCCACACAATTAGAGTGTGCTAAGAGAATTAGAGATTGGGTTAAGAGACCCATTGGTCTTTGAATCTCTTGAGAGAATTATCATTGGTTGTATAATGGTGTACGCCCTTTAGAATATTAGAGGTTTGAACTGTAGTAAGAAACGCAGGAAAGTCATGGAAACGTTTTCCTATCATCGTCCTTCTGTGCTAGGACTGGGTGAGACTAAGATGGAAAATCCATCTTCTGAGCTACTTGGAAAACTGGTCCCTAGCAGGAATTGGGATTGGTGTTCCAAGCCTTCCTTCGGTCAGTCTGGGGGCATCAGTATAGGTTTTGATGTAGACGTCTATCAAGGCCTAGACTTCTGGATTGGTAATTTCTCTGTGTCTGTCAAACTTAGAGCTAAGAGTGAGGGTTTTTGTCACACCTCTTCTATGGTCTATGGTCCTAATTGGGCGTGTCTCAATTTTGGGAAGAACTATGTGCCATTCGTATTAAGTGGAGAGACGCATGGATTATTGGGGGGGGAGGGGGACTTCAATATTACACGGTTCATTGATGAACATCTAGATCAAAGGAGTAGTCAGTCTGAGAAGTCTAATTTTAATCGGGTTATCAATCAATTAGAGTTGAGGGAAATTCAGTTTTCCGACTGTAAATTCACTTGGTCTAATATGCAAGATAGACTTATTCTCGCCAAATTAGACCGCATTTCGTTTCAGAGGAATGGGAATTACACTTTCCCCTTGCCTCTGCCAAATCTGCCCTACGTAGTACATCTGATCATGTCCCACTGATTCTCTCCTCAGGTGGAGAGTCTCATAGAAGGGATAGGTCTTTCCGATTCGAAAAGGCTTGGCTTCATAATGATAATCTTTGACCCATCATTTCTAATTCTTGGGAGGCTCCTATAGAGAGGAGGGAGGGAAGTCGATGGGATGCTGTGTCCACTTGGAACTTTAAGATTCACAGACTTAGAAGTACTCTTAGACATTGGGCAGCAGATGAAAGAAGACATGCTAAAGGTGAGAATGAGCGCATTATTGAGCATATTCATGCCCTTGAACTTTTGGAAGAGGATGGAGTTCTAGATACGGAGGAATCTTTCGACCTGCCTAAGTCTAGAAAAGATCTAGACATCATCTTCCAAAAAGAAGATGATTATTGGAGACAAAGGTTGCGTGATCAATGGCTACTAAAGGGGGATGCTAACACATCTTACTTCCATAGGATAGCTAATGGTCAGAGAAGATCCAATTTCATCTCTGGTCTAAACATTGAGAATAGGTGGGTGATGGACCAACTCTCGGTTAGTTCCCATAATGAGAGCCATTCCCGTGGGCTTTTAGGTCGATCTAGAGGTCCCTTGTGCTCCCTAAACGAGTCCTTCTGGTCCCGGTCGCATGTTTTGGGTTTGGAAGTCCTTGAAAAACCATTTGAGATGAGCGAGATTCATTATGCTATAAAAGACTTAGGTCAGAACAAAGCGCTTGGTCCAGACGGGTTCTCAGTCTTTTTTTATACGGCCTTTTGGGATATTATCAGATTTGATCTATTCAGAATCTTCGAGGATCTGTTTCAGAATGATGAACAGGTCGAATGCCTAAACTATGCGTCCATTGTTTTAATTCCAAAAAATGAGGAAATTAAAGAGGGTGGTAATTTCAGACCTATTAGCCTCCTGAGCTCTTCCTTCAAAATTTTCACTAAAGTTTTGGCCAATAGATTGAATCCGTGGCTTAACTCTATCATCCACCCAGTCCAAAGTGGACTTATTCAAGGGAGAGACATCTTAGATAGCATAACAATGGCATATGAGACCATCTTCCAAAGTGATCGTGAGAGAGAAGAGGGTTTTATGCTTAAACTTGACTTTGAAAGGCTTATGACACTGTCGAATGGGATAGTGTTATAGAGACCCTTCAAACTAGAGGGTTTGGTCCCAGATGGATTGGATGGGTCAACCTGCGTATCAGAGGAGGTAAATCTTCGGTGTTGATTAACAACTCCCCTAGTAACATCATCATGTGTAAAAGAGGTCTCAGATAGGGTGATCCTTTATCCCCTCTTCTGTTTACTCTGGTTGTTGATGTTTTATCAGAAATGATTCAACATTGCTCTAATCAACACCTCCTTCGAGGCATTGGATGTTTGGATGGCATTTGTGGCATTCCATTCCTACAATATGCTGATGACACTCTCCTTTCGGGTGGTCTGAGATTAATGAGGTCCTTATCTTCAAGGGCATTTTACTGTTCTATGAGACTTGGTGCGGACTGAGAGTTAATTTAGAGAAGAGCAATCTCATTGGTCTTGGCAGATGCGATGAGGTGGTGCCAACGGTTTTGGCAAACGTGTTGGATTGCAAAGTTGGAAAGTTTCCCATTAAATATTTAGGAGTCCCACTGCGACCAAGTCAACTTAAACGAAGTGATTGGAACGTACTCATTGAGAGAATCGAGAAACGACTACCTGGAGGAAGAAAAAACATCTCTCGCATGGGGGTCGTATCACTCTCATTAATGATGTTCTCTCAAATCTTCCTATCTATTGGATGTCGATCTATGAATTTCCTTCCTTGGTTATCAACATGATCGATAAAATCTGTAGAGACTTTTTATGGAAGGGTATTTGTGAGGAGGGGAGAGGCATACCCTTAGCAAAATGGAGCATGGTTTGCAGAAGAAAAGAGTTTGGTGGGCTGGGGGTCCTTAATCTAAGAGAGATGAATCATGCCCTTATTTGCAATGGTGGTGGAAAATCCATTATCGTCGTTCCTCTTTCCATGGCTGGGTGCTTTATCGGAGAAGTAGACGATTCAGGTTTTTTTTTTTTGGGGGGGGGGGGGGAGGTATTTCCCCAGTTTGGAAAGGGATCATCAAAATGGCCGAGTTATTCCATTGTCACTCGCCTAATAGGTTGGGGAACGGAGAAAATACTAGATTTTGGCTTGATGTTTGGAATGGTTCCAATACATTGGCATCTATCTTTCCTGAGTTATTCGAGTTAGCCCTCGATAAGTTTGCCCTGGTTGCAAACTATTCGGTTAGGGATTCTTGGCATATTAGATTGTCTCCTCATAGTGAGGATAGTGACGAGATCAGTTGTTTACCTTTATACACTTTTTTAGAAAATTGGACGCATCCCGTTTCTAACCGTCAGGATGGAAGGGGTTGGCATCTTGCTTCCAATGGACTTTTTTCAGTCAATTCCTTGTATATTTCCCTCTCTGACGGGGGAATAAGATGTGTGGAGAACAAAGTTATTCGGAATACGAGTGCTCCGCACAAGGTCCAGGCATTCATGTGGATGGTCCTTAAAAAAGCAATTTTAACTCGAGGGAATCTTGGTATTAAGAGATTGATCACAGTGACTTCTTTTCCTAGGTGTGGAAACATGTTAGAAACCATCGATCACCTATTTCTCGAATGTGTTCATAGTAAACGAATTTGGGAGTTCCTTCTTGTGGGCTTCGGCCTTAATTGTTTTTCCCTACATGTTTCTCATCTATGGGGAGTATTTAGAGATCGTGAGGTGGGTTTTGAGAGGCTCGGGGATTGGGAATGTTTGGTTGCAGCTTCATTATGGGTCATTTGGCTCGACAGAAATGACTTGTGTTTTAGAAATCAGTCCTGTAACCTTATACAATTGATTCACAAAATATTCTTACTCGCTCATTCTCGGATCTCCATTCCAGGTGCTAGAAAGAAAGCACGTAAGGGACCTTTGTTTCCTACAAAGGAAGGCAGAAAAGGTCACGGGAATTATTGATCGGTCGATGTCTCAGCCCCGGTCTTCGCTGTCTATTGGAGAGTGTAGACGGAGATCACTTGTCACGCCCCGCTTCCCAAATATACGGAATACGAGCGCGTGACAAAACCCAGCGAATGATTTTCATCATTCATGAGATGTAGGATCAACTCAGCATCACAACAAAAATATAACAAAATGTACACAACTACGCATGCATGAATAATTTATTAAATAACAGAAAATAATTGAAACCAAATAATAATATCTCAATAGTTTTCAAATCTGGGACAAAAGATGTAACTCGGGACTATAGCCCGTTACAAGGTTCATGTAGCAAAAGAAATAAATAACTCAAAGAAAACAATTATTTTAAGCAAGTCCTTTCTCCAAGCGAAGCCTAGAATATCTGCTCACCAATTCCAGCAGACAATTCGTCTCCAAGGTCTATATATATATATATATATATATATATATAAGAAAAAACAGAGAAAACGAGACAAACGCCCTTAGTGCAAGTTAGGGCCGCAAATAGTAAAACAAGTACAAGAAAAAAACAGAGAAAACGAGACAAACGCCCTTAGTGCAAGTTAGGGCCGCAAATAGTAAAACAAGTACAAGAAATATGGAACAAGATTTGGAATCAAGAATGTAATAGGGACGCAACAAGTAGTGGGGATTCAAAAAATTAGCTAGTAAGAAAGACAACTTGAGTGACAAGATTGGGCAACAAATACTAGTAGTAGAACAAGTAGCTAGTGAGCTGGTAATGGTATCAAGCATCAAGTCATATGTATCACTTACAAGTGTCGAGTAACAAGTAACAAGTCTAATGTGTCAAAGTTGTCAAGTACAAGTATCAAGTAGCAAGTGTCAAGTATTATGTCCAAGTATCAAGTCTCATGTATCATGTAATCAAGTATCAAGTAAGCATGTATCATGTTCAACTATCATATATCAAGTCTTGTAGTTATTACTATCTAGGTAGCACTTCATGTGTCATCCTTTTATCACATTTCGTTTAGGCCTAGTGGTGGAGTTTATAGGGCGGTGTACTCAGGTATCTAGTATCAAGCAAGCCATGCTCATGAATCGGGTAATCATATAACTAGTTCATGTGTCAAGTCATAACAAGACAAGTCATGAATCAAATATATACTACTTCATGAATCAAATAATATACAAGTTCATGAATCGGATAATAATATACAAGTTCATGAATCATATAATATACTAGTTCATGATCGGATACAATATAACTAGTGTATGAAGCATGTATCAAGTGGGAAACACGGGCCCCCTTCCGAGTACACTTACCTATATTGTCCACTATTATGGTCTTTCCCTTAAACCCCGGCTTATTATTTATTATTAACATCAAGCAAGCATGAAGGTGTGCGAAAACAAGTCAAGTAAACATAATCAAGAATATGGAACAAGTCTAGGCTAGGTAGGATACAAGTTCGAGGGTCAAAACAAATCAAAATATCAAGAACAACGAGAATTCCAATTCTGGACAGCATGACATTGCTGCACCAAAACTGCGATTCTCGTTGCTACAAGATAGTAAATATGGATCCGTCAGAAGGTCTAGAAACTAGACTCCTGTCCAGTTCCAACGCATATAATTAAGGTACATAAAAGTTGTGGTAACATGTATCAAAACAGCAAACTATACAGTATTTGTGTTCAGCCAGAATTTGTAAAACTGAGTTTGTACATATGAAACAGTGTTCAAACATCATTAATTAATTCTGAGAAAATTTGGAAATGTTCTCTAGGGTTTCCAGTAACAGCATGCAAAATTTCAGGTCATTTTCTTACTGGTAGCATAGTTAAAATAAATTGTAAACCAAAGTGGTGTAGCAGTTTTTATGAATCTGCGATTACCGGCACAGCAGTAGTAAAACTACGATATCTCCTAGACCATAATTCGGAATTCAAAAATTCTAGATGTTATTGGCAACTACATACTTAGGGCTACATTTCATATTCAGAACAGCAAGTAAAGACAAGAACAGCAGCAAGTGTGAATTTCTTTTATATACAAGTTGCATGATAAATGACTATTATGAGTCTAAATTAGTGTGTGATACAAATACGGATGCATTGGGGATCAAATCAGCAAGTCACATCTATTTCTCAACTCAAAAGAATGTAAGATCAACACAATACATCATACAACACACGTCTACGAGCCAAGAGGTTCATGTTCAAGTAATTAGGAGATAAAAAGGGTCCAACTAGTTTTGTAAATAAACCAACGAAGGGTTGTAACTCTTAAGATTATGGAATCGATGAGGGATAATTTAAGATCAACAAACGATGAGATAAGGAGGAGTCACAACTACTATCTATTTGCAGTATTTTCAGTTAAACGCTTGCACTAGAACAATAATTTGTACAAGAATAATACTTGCCTTAGGGGAGTAGCCGATGAATCCGACGAAAGAATAACGGGAATATATCCCGGGCGACGAGCACGATCGGCATGGATCTCGATAATGATCAAGCTGAAGATGAAGATCAAGTGAATCCAACGGTCGAGATCGAACATATAATATATAAGAATTAGAAGAGTACCAAAAGAGTAAATATACCGTGATTGACAATTAATGAATAAGAACAAAAAGTAGATCAAATGTTTAACTCACCAAGTAGAAGTCAAACGAGACGATCGAGACGATCAAGGGCCGGGATCAAGTGTGATCGATCATCGGACAGCTGAGATCGAAGATCAAGATCAAGATCAAGATGATGATTACGATCGCAATGATCAAAAGAGATCCGATGGTCAAGATCAGGATCTTGATGATGATGGAAATGATGATCACGATCGCAATGATCAACGATTGGATGGCCTAGATCCAATGGCTTGGTGATGATCAAATGAAGGATCGGACGGCTGTGATCAAGAGCTGATGATGATGATCCGATGATGGCTGATGAGATCGGATGGCCCAGATCGAGAGATCAAGATGATCTGATCAACGGACGGCTCAGAATGCTCTGATGGAGATCAAGTTGATCGGATGGTTCTGGATGGCTTGATCAAAACCAACAGAACTAGGGGTGCTCTGCGAGAAGGAGACGACGGTAGCCAGGCGGCAACTACAGCGCGACGGTGGCCAGGGGAGAGGCGCATCGACGACTGGGGAGCACAGCGCAGGGAGGGGTGTTATCTGCTATTGGAGGGTGACAGCACCGGGGAGCGGCGCTGGCTGCATCGGAGGTGGTCACGACAGGAAGAGCGGTGGTAGGGAGTCGCGGCGAGGGCGCGACAGGGAGGACGCGCACAACGGGGTCTGCACTGGGGAGAGGTGGAGGCGCTGCAGGGGGGTCGCGACAGGAAGGAGTTCGGGGAGCTGCTGCGATCAGCGCAGGAGGCGCGAGGTGGACGGGGATGGCTAGCGGCGGCTAGGCAGCGCACGGGGAGGAGCTGTTGTTCTGGCTGCTGGCGGCGCTGCAGCTTTGCTGCGTCACGGCTGCATCGCGAGGCAGGAGGAGACGGGGACCAGGGGGTCACGGCTTCAGCGGCTAAGGGGAAGGCCGAGGCATGGCTGGGGTGGCCAGGGGGAGTCGCTGAGAAGGAGGGGAAGGCTCGGAGGATGGGAGTAGGGTTTCAGAGGGTTGAAGAGAGCGAGAGCGGGAGGACGATGGGTGAACAGAGAATTGGAGTTTGGCGGCTGAGGTTAAGGGGTAGAATAGTATATTAGGGTTATGTTTAGGTTTAGGGTGGTTTATATATATAGGGTAATTATTGGGTATTGGATTATCCAATAAGAAAATGGGTTATGGATTTAAATGGGGTATTAAGATCTAAATGAAAAGATCCAATAAAATAGATAAAATAATAAATAAGAAAAATTAGGATTATATAACAAAATATATTTGTACCACAATATGGAAATTATTTGAAATGATTACAAATACAATTAACGATAGAAATCAATTTTTAAATTAAAATCAAGGGTAATAATATTAATAGTAAAAATACTAATAATAGTACAGATAACAAGAATAATAAAAATGATAATAATAACAATAATAATAATTTGATATACATATCAAATAGGATTTGAGATAAACAAGTTTATAAAAATCCAAATAGTAATAAAATAAGATACAAATAGCCAATCACTTAGAAAATAAACAATAAAGTCAGAATATACTTTTATTCGAAGTAAATATAATTTCCGGTTTGAAAAGTTTTTAATAGAAGGACCAAGTCGAGTTTAAAATAATAACGAATTTATAAATAATTAAAATACGGAAAATATTCGAAAAATATGTATTTACGGAAACAGGGTTACATCACTTGTCGCTTTTGGGTCATTGCTTGGGGTGATCGTAGTAGTCTATTAGTGTTTGTTTTGGAACCACATGTATTGGTAGTCTATGAGTATTTTGAGTTTTTTTGAGCCCCTTTGTAACTTTGATGTATCTTTGTTATAACATGTTGAGATATCTATAAGGGGACGTTTGGTACGCGGGTTTGTATTAGGGAATCTAGGATTACCCTCTTGATTACCTGGTTTGGTAAGACACATGTATAGTTTTGTAAATAATCTTAAATTTTAAGGGTAATCAAAATAATTAGATTGGAAGGATAAACATTTCTCTTGAAAAGGGTGGAATTTGTGGATTCCTCCACATAAAAAATGAGTGAAATTATTGCATACCCAAAACACCCTCCACATTTCTGAATCCCGCCCAAATCCTAAGACCCACTGTTCATCTGTCTTCCCCACCATCCTCCGGCCGTTTCCGGCGACCTCCCTGTTCGTCGATCTCCCGTCGTTAACCACCCTTCGTCGACACCCCCTGTCGACGTCGGTGCCACCCAGAACCCCCCCCCCCGACCTCTTCCCTGTCCTCGACAAACGCCAGTCAAAACCCCAAATCCCAATTCTCCCTCCTCCCGGTCCCGTCGCGCCTCCACCGCCATCAACAAATCCCACCACCATCACTATCAACACCGTCGTCATTTTGTTACAGACAAGCCAGTCCTATTCATCTCCCTCCTTTCTCTGTCACCTCCCACTAAAACCTCACTTTCCTTTCTCATTCTCACTCCACTTCTGAATCAACCTCTTCATGGCAATCTGCATTCACGCTCGGTACCCAGTTACTCATACCCACCAACTGTTTGCCAAAATGCCAAGCTCACTTTTGTTGCGTCTTTCATTTGCAGGGGCTCAGGCGAAGATGGGCCGCTGGGCATAGGCGACTGGGAGGACAGGGACTAGGTCTCCACCATCGACTCCCTCCGGTCCCAATCCGTCTCCTCCGTTGTTGCTGGCAGCTGCAACTCCCTCTCCATCTACGACGATGGACCTGTAATTATCTCTTTCATTCGTTTCATTATTTAGTTCCAATTCAGTTGGTTTTAATGGGAAGTTGATGTGTTTGTAGCTGTTTACTTGGGGGTGGAACCAGAGAGGCACACTAAGTCACCCACCGGGAACTAAGACTGAGATTGTTCCCGGGCTTGTTACAGCACTAAGATTGTTCAGGTGATGAACTGATGTTTGAGATGCTTTTTTTGATTGATTAATTATATCGACTCATTTGAGTTTGGATGGATGTTGATATTTGTTTGTTTGTTTTCAGGCTGCGATTGGTGGGTGGCATTGCCTTGCGGTGGATGACTAAGGGAGAGCTTATGCATGGGATAATAGAAATAAAGATTAGAGAATAGCATTGGTTGTTTTTGGGACACTTACTGTACATGTTGTTTGTTTGATGGTTTGCAGGTGGGAATGAATATGGGCAGTGTGGGGAGGAGCCTTTGAGAAGGGACATTGCAATTCCCCAACTGTGTGCCACTAAGCTCACTGTTCGGCAGGTAACTGGAACAAATTTTCTCATTTGTGTAGGTTCCTTCAGTGCAGAATATACTGAAAGTTTTAGTTAAGAACAACTGTTTGAGGTTATGCAAATTCTTATTCTGTTAAGTGGTATTAGTTGTATTGGTTCTACTTTTACATCAGTGCATGTATTTTGTGAATGGGCATATTGCAATTAGAAAGTCTTAGAGATGCTTAATGAAGGGTGGGAAAAGGTGGCAAAAGGTCTCTTCAAATATACTACAGTTCATAATTTATGTGTAATAGTTCACCATCATCTATGCTTCCAATCAAGTTGGAACTAAGTATTACTTATCTAAGCTAATATGTTTTAAAATTTTAGCACTAAACCTGTCATCTGCCATCCACTACAAGACACTCTCCATTTAGAACATTGGGTGAGTGCTGACGAAGATTCACTTGGTTTCTTTTGAGAATAGTGGTATGAGAACAAACAAATTTAATGATATATAAATTGGACACTACCCTTTTTTACGAGTAAGCATCACATCTTAAAGTTTATGGCTGGTCTTGAGAAAAAGAATAGTGGTGCCATGTGCTTACAACAACAACAACAACAACAACAACAAAAAAGCATTTTTCCCAACTCTGCATTGAATTATGGTTTTCCATTCTGTTCGGTTTAGCACAATATCTTATGTAAGGCCACAAGTTATCATATATTTTCTTATAGTTTCTTCCCAAGTAAGTTTAGGTCTTGCCCTACCTCTAACTCTACCCTCAATATTTATCAAATCACTCTTTCTAATGGGTGCACTACTAGGTTTACGTGTGACACGTCCAAACCACCTTGAGGCGATTCTCTCTGAATTTATCTTGGATAGGAGCTATCTTTACCCTGTCTCATATATGCTCGTTTCTAATTCTATCATTCCTGGTTTTACCACACATCTATCTTAACATTCTCATCTCCGCTACACTCATTTTTTGGACACAAGCATAATTAATAAATTTGTTTGCATCACAAAATGTCAGAAACATGACTAGAACTGGTAATGGAGATCTCAATAGGTTTGATGGAGTTTGAGTATATGTACTATTCATATGCTGATGCCAGTAATAAAATGAGATGATTAATTATTAAATATTGTTCTTAAGAAGGAAAATTACTGATGAATTTGACATGTTCAGTTAATTGTGAAGAATTGTGGGCTACTGAATAAATTGATCTTTTGTTTGTTTGTTTGTTTGTTTTTTCTTTCTTTCTTTCTTTTTCCCTTCATCGAATTGAACTGGTTACTAGTGAGTTGCATTCATTTTTATCCTCATAACTTTGTTTGTAGTTTGCTTTTCTCAGCAGTTGATTTTGCATTGTTCATGTGTGTCATAGATTCTGTTAGGTATTATAGCACTGTCTAACACGGATTTTATGTCTGCCACCATGATATGCCAACCAATCACACTTTCTTCTTCTTCTCAAACACATTGAAACTTTGATATAGTATGGTTTGTTTCAGTTCTTTTGTACAATTAATATTTGCAAATATCTCTGTGGTAGTCAACTCCGCAAAATATATATTGTTTCAATAACGTATATTATCAAACTGAATTCATTCGAAACTGATAGAACCAACATTACAGTGTCACTAATTTAGCATTTATTATGTGTTTGTATCTAATCCAGGTAGCTGCTGGGGGTACACACTCTGTGGTGCTCACAAAGGAAGGTAATGGAAGGTTTGTAAGGTTAAGGAAAGTGTTCGGATTCGGGTGGACAGCTGGTGGCTGTATAGGTAGAGACCGACCATGGCGGCTGTATAGGTAGACCTTCGTGAATTGTGAGCCGTGAGCGTCGACGAGGAGGGTATTTAAAGGGTCAGAAATGGAGTTTGAGTGACTTTGAGTCCGAATTGAAATCTAATGTTATTTTTATTTAAAACTTGTTGAAATATGTGGAGTTGAAATTTGCTTCTATGAACTTTATTGTTTCATTTATATATATCAGTATTGCTTTTACACATGCATGCATATACATCAATTACTAAATTAGATAGCTTTTATATTTATTTATTTATAAAAAGCCAAAGGATATTTTCGGTAATGTCTACTATAGAGATGGATTGATGGGAATTAATTGTTCTGTACCAAACACGGTAATAAAGTATTTCCAGACATGTAATGTCATATACCAAACAGTGTATTGCAACATTCCGGGGAATCTTCATTCCCACCCCCATATTCCTGGGAATCTACTAATTCCTGAGAATTCTTCAATCCGCGTACCAAATGCCCTCTAAGATTACCAATGGCACCTCTCATGCCATCTTTATTTTTTTTTTAAAAAACATTCCCTACCACACAACATAATCTTGTACTCGCTCTAACGCCCCCTACATTCTTAGGGAAGTGGATTTAATCATGTACGCTGCACATATATTTACCTGAAGCTTTTACATTCATAAGGAAGATGTCTCCATATAATAATATGAGCCGGACAACACGTTAAAACACATGCACATAGTACAACAAATTGAAACATCAAGAACACAGATAACCCCGGACATTGTTCATCAAGTATCTCAAATTGCTTTAACAAACAATATTCAGAACCAGTGTCCAGTACATACCGAGCCATTCATTAGTTTCAACTTTCAAGAGAATGACATCTGATGTCAACGAAAAACATCAGTATGAAACCTTCTCCATTATTGTGAAGCTCCCTCCACGTTTTCCCATCCGGGCTTGGGGCAGGCATTGCCAGCGTCAAGCCAATAAAATTCAAAAATCAAACATTAAGCAAGTGTCGAGCAAGTGTCAGTATATGGTTCGCTGGTAAGCGGTGAGCAAGAGAACAGGAGTTTGAATTTCGCTTGACAAAAAAATCTCCAATTAATATGTATTTAGGGTAATGTGTGGGTGTGGATGGTTGCGGCCTTATTCAAAAAAAGAAGGGGAAAATAATCAAAAATCAGAAACCTCGTATAAATATAACTAACAACCACATACAAAGCTTCTGTGTCGGCTCTTCAGTTTGTGCACAGTTAAGTTTCGACTTCTCTACGCCATCCGCGGTGTAGGTAGTCAGGCTTTTCATTTTGTGTTGCTAGAGTTTCCTTGAGCTTCTGTCTCATTTCCTGAACTGTTAGTCCAACCTTCCCCTTTTTTGTGGAGTGCCAGGTGTAGTTTGGTGTTTCCGTGTGGGGATGTTTAGCCTTCTTTTTCATGGATCTGTCTGTTGGTTCGGATTTCACCTTTATCGCTCAAGTTGTCGAGTTGTTGGTGCTCCGAGACTTCACTTCTTGCTCGTGACAGTCCCTTGTACCTTGCGGTAGCGAGCAGCAGTGTGAGTTTGCACTCCTCATGGGTGCGGCTGGGTGCTCCTATTCTTGCTCAGTTTTCCAGGCTTCTGGCTCAGTCTCCCTTTTCGAAGTTTTGTACTACTTTTGTATCGTAGTTCTCTTATTTGCGTGCTAGTCATTCGTTTATTGATTTCGTTGTTGTTCTTTTCTTCCCGTTTTGCAGCTTGTAAAACTTCTGTACTTTTATTTGTAATGATACTGTTTTTATTGATTAATATATTTTTTGATGGCTGGAGCCTCTTGGCTCTATCCAATATATAAAAAAAAACAACCACATACAAAAAGTTAGTCAAAGTAGCATTCTTGCTAGGATTTTGCCCAAGTAGAAAAATCAGGACGAACAGATTCAGACCCAGGTGATATTGTTTATGATGCCTGACAAGAAGTAGAATATAACTACTGATGTGATCTGATGGTAATGGAGATTTTTACTGGGGCTATAACTCAATAAACATAAACCCCGTCTAGAAATCATCAACAGTCCGATTAAGAAACCTCATCAAGTACGCAGCATTTATTTGAAATTTCACATAGTCCAACCATAAACAACAAATTCTGGAGTTACAACATTAGAGATAAGAGATCTCTACAACCACCACTACCCTCATTCCTAGTCGAGCACCAGGGGCGTAGCTGGTATGGACCCGGGGGTGCAGCTGCGCCCCCTGGTTTTTAAAAAAAAATTCGAATTTTTTTTAGTAAATTTTTTTAAAATAAGAGTTTATGTGCAAAATTTCAACCCATTTAGTTACTCAATCTTTCTTCCTTTCTTCCTTTTCTCTTCTTCTTCTCTGCCCTCATCGATGCCCCAAACCCTGAAGTCCCCACACTCAGGGGCGTAGCTGGTATGGACCTAGGGGGTGCAGCTGCGCCCCCTAGTTTTTTAAAAAAATTTCGAATTTTTTTTTAGTAATTTTTTTTTAAAATAAGGGTTTATGTGCAAAATTTCAACCCATTTAGTTACTCAATCTTTCTTCCTTTCTTCCTTTTCTCTTCTTCTTCTCTGCCCTCATCGATGCCCCAAACCCTGAAGTCCCCACACTCTCAAACTTCTCAAACCCTGAAGTGCATTGAATCTCACCACGATCCCGAGTCCTCAACATGCCTTCAATCTCTCTCCATCTCCTCAACTTCTCGCCATTACCAACCCCTCCAAAAACCCATCCAAGAACCCAATTCAGATGCAAGCTTCAAACCCTCGAACCCAAAAGGGTCAAAACTCTGAGCAACGACAATATGAGCAAAAATGAGATTGTTCTGTTCAATTCCAAGTCGCCCCCGTTGTCGGAATCGGCGGAGAAGGATAGCAATGGTGATGGGGGAAAGACCGAGAGGCCGGTGGTTTTGGGGTTGCTTAAGAGGTTGCCGAAGGAGGTTCTTGCGGTTCTGTCGAATTTGCCGTTAGCGATTGGGGAGATGTTCACGATTGGAGCCCTCATGGGTTTGGGTAAGTCGAGAAAATGACCCCGAATTTTAATATGGTTTTAGCAACCTGATAGAATATTTCTTGATTTGATTTGGTTTATTATCATTGCAATTCTGACCTCGAAGTTTAATTGCGTCTGCACATTAATTGGTTTACTTGGAAAGCTATGAATTAAGAAAGATACGATTCATTCCGGTTAATCTAAATGCTGACCAATGCTAATTCTGTGTAGTTGTAGGAATGAGCCAACAAGTAGAGCCTAATAACCTCCAATATATAACAACCAAAATTCAACTTTCAACTGAAAAGAATACTTTACCAACTACAACCGGCGACTTTCTTATTTGTGGTCTATTGTCATCAAGGTAGTGAATTTTGGAATTTTTGTGGGTTATAGTCCATTTATTGCCAATTTTGAGAAGTTTGGAATTTTACCTTTTAAGTCATCTTTTGTGGGTAATAGTCCATCGTTTTAAGATGATTTAATGAAATTCTTAATTTAATCATTTTTTAGCCAAAATTTGTGTGTTATGCCGATTTTGGCTGATTTCGAAAAAAATTTAAGTTCACATTTTGAGCTAACTTTTGTCGGTTATATAGTTCACCATTTTTTTTTACCAATTTGAGAAATTATGAATTTCACGTTTTAAACCAACTTTTGTGGGTAATAGTCCTCTATTTTAAAAAAACATCGTGCATATCCGTTGGTATATTTGCTGTTGAAGTTGGCATTGCTATTACTCGTTGCAACCGCAACAGTAGAGAGAGTATTTTCTGCAATGAAAATCATCAAGACGTCATTACAAAACCGATTGGGAGATGAGATGATGAATGATTGTTTGGTTGCATATATTGAAAGGGATGTATTGGATGCAATTGACAATGAAGATATCATTCAATATTTTCAGAATATGAAATCCCGAAGGGTTTTATTGCTAAAGAAAAATGCTATTTAGTGATTGTAATAGTTTGTATTTTTGGTAGTAATATATGATATTTTGAGGCTTGCAAATGTGTTTATTATTAAAAAAAAATTATAGTAAGTGCCGCGCCCCCTAGATGGAACTCCTGGCTACGCCACTGCCGACGAGCACCATTACTTCGGTCACTATACGATTAATGAAAACTACATCCACAACTAACAAAACCTCAAATCTTGATATTGGTCATCACAGTGGCACTCAAATATCTAACAGAAAAATTAACAAAGAACTATGATAATAGATTTCAATTTAAAAAACCAAAATAGATTTTCATACCACAAATCAAAACCTCAACTACCATGTTGCAATGAACAAATTCAACAAACAAATGAAAATAGAAATTCTAGTCTCCACAAAAGCATATAGCAAGTTCGCAGCCCCACCCTCACAAGCAGGTAACAGACAAACAAACATACATATACCTAAGAGTTACTACTTATTCAAAAGAAATGCAGCACACGCAATGATGTGTAGCAGAAAAAGAGTCCAGTTTTTCTAGATTTTCATGAAGATTCATTTGTTTTTCCTTATAAAATACAGGAGACTATAATTTCCTTGGGCACCAAGGAAGCATGTTTCATTAACGCTTCATTAATAGAATGGTGACGATAGTCACCTAATTCGAAAAAAAAAAAAAAAAAAAGAAAGAAAGAAAGAAAAAAGAAAGGAAGCTTGATTATTTTTTTTATAAAAAAAACAACTGGAAGTCAAATTATGATTTAAAATGTTTATATGGCTTGTGGCATGTGGTGGAATCCCTGCGCATGAATAAACACCCAATATTATATTACAACAGTCACTCACAAATCTAGTTTTGTGCGGGAAATGGTACTGTTTTCCCTGGTTAAACCATAGAAAATGATCAAAGAAAAATATGAACCAGTTAAGTTCATATTACCAACAACCTTACCAATCCATGTTCATCCTAGTAGAAGGAAGCTTATGGAACATCAGTAGTCACAGTCACAGTCACAGTTATTTAAGCATCTTCTTGTGAGGGAGGAAGAACATCAATCAGTAGTCACAAGCTTATGGAACACACACAATTATGAAGCACAAGGTAAACGTGGCATCACCAGAACAATTTTTCCGAGAGGCCAAAAAAAATTCTCTTGGAGCATTCACAGTCGTTTTTCTCATTTGCTATAATATGACAGCTACAGTAATAGCAAATACGATCGTTCACTGCAGTCGTCGTTTGCTATATTTTTTCTATTTTTTAGAGAGACGGTATATGATACACCGTCCGATCGTTTCAAATAAATTAAAAAAGTTAATTACTTATTAACTATTAAACTATATTAATTAACTAAATTAAATAATATAAAAATAACTAAACCTAATTAATATACTAACTAAACCTAATTAAGGATACTAACTACTCCTAAATTGTACATGTGCAGCATTAATGGCAGCATTTCATGGACGGGGTATCATACCCCGGACGGGGTATGTGTCCCCGTCCCACCCTTTTTTTTTTTTTTCATATCGCTCAATCGTGGCCGTTCGTTTTATTTAAAAAAAAAAATTAAAACAAATAAAAAAAAGGGAGAGACGGGGTTTGATACCCCGTCCGACCTTTAAAAAAAAAAATTAATAAAATAGGAGAGACGGTATATGATCTTCCGTCTGAATCGATTAAAAAATTATTAAATTGGAGAGACGGGGTATCATACCCCGTCCTTTATAATTTGAGAAAGTTCATTTCGTTTCTCATATTTGAGAAATGAGAATAGAACGTTTGCCAAAAAATGGGAAAATGAGAAACGACTGCAGCGCTCGTTTGCTATTCGTTTGCTATAATATGGCAAAATGGGATATATAGCAAACGACTGTGGATGCTCTTATGGCTATATATACATATATATAAGGATTTTTTTTATAAATTTTAGGAGGATCAAACCACAAAACTTAATTTTTTGGAGGGGCAAATTATAATATTTTTTTTTGGGTTTTTTCAATATTTTCAATAGTATGAAGGGAATTTTGAAATTTAATTTTTTTTTTGGGGGGGGGGCCCTCCCGAACACTCACTAAGCTCCGCCCATGCGTAGCATAGGCAACAATGGAAATTATCCATCTTAGAGCATCTGTAGTCGTTTGCTATTTATCCATAATATGCATTTTTGGCTAAAAAACCCGCTGCAGTCGTTTGCTATTTATCCATATTATCGATAAATCGCTACAGTAGATTGCTATATTTGAGAATCCGCATAAGTTATATGCATATATGAGTGACGGCACATCATGTGCCGTCCCACAAAAAAAATTAATATTTTTTTCGTCGGACGGCACATAATGTGCCGTCCCATTCATAAACTAATTAGTTTATTCAATTAAAAATCCCTAAATGAATTAAAAAATCCCAAAAATCCCCCCCCCCTCGGACGGCACATGATGTGCCGTCCCATGGTTTTTTTTTAAAAAAAAAAAATTTAAACATCATTTTATCGAGACACCAATCAACATCATTATCCATGGCATTTGATGCTATATATTTCAAACCAGACCCCATTACTGCTAATTATTATTATTATAATGTCACTGTACTTTTAGATCATATTAATCACATATCCTTATCTTCTGTTTTCTTTATAAGTATGCATGAAATTTTTTTTTAATTTTTTTTTTCTGTTCGGACGGCACTTCATGTGCCGTCCCACCTATAAGAAAAAATAATTTATTATTTTAGCGTTCGGACGGCACATGATGTGCCGTCCCACTTAATTTGTTATTTTTTTAGTATTTTTTTATTCTCAGACGGCACTTAATGTGCCGTCGCTTATTTTTATATTATAGAAAGCTAAAATATAGCTTTAAACGACTGCAGCAAAACTAGGATTCCTATTTCTATTTATCCATATATCCATATTTTACCATTCAACGACTACAGATGCTCTTACCAATCACTAGGTAAAAGTTGTTGGGGTTTATGTCTTGCCTACGATATTGGATAAGAAGACGTTAAGACGATGGAGAGACAAAGGTGATTGGAAACGGAGTGGAGGCAAAAATTAGTCAGCAGCAGCTATAGCAGAAGTTGCGGTCGACCGTCCCATGAAAGAAGTCTTCCAGAGGGGAGGGCAGTCGACCGCCTTGTTGGTGCTGTCGACCGACAGCCGCACTTATGGGTTTCGGGCTTGAGTCTAGGTAATTCGAGAAAAACCCAACTTGCTCTTCAAGTTAGATCGTGTGGCTCCTATCGTAGGGTTATCTCTTATGTACAATCCAATGGCTAATGTAACAAGATATCAACTTAGGGTTTGTCTCTAGATCTATATATAAACAATTGTAACGGCTCATAGATCCAAGATGATTCTATTGAGTGCCGAATAGAAGAAGACAGTACTTCATCTGAGAGGGTGAGAGAGTTCTCCATTGTAAGGAGCATCAAGTTCCATTAGGCTTGAGAGAGGATCGTTGTGAGAATTGTAATATTCTTGTATCTTCTCTAATTGAATAATATCTCGGTTCTTCCTCTCCCGGATTAAGGCGAAAGTCCCAACCGGAACAATTCTTGTGTGTTTTGTGTGTTTTGTGCGATCTAGTCTTGCTTGGTGGTTTGTATTGATTGTGTCAAAGACTCATATTCTCATAATTCCTAACAAAAGTATAGCACAATAATTTTTGTCACAATAAAGCACATAACTATAATTTAAATTATACAAACAAACCTGAATATGCAGGAACAAAATTTTTGCTACTTAATAGTCAAACTTGGTAAAATAAGAAAACTCATCATCAATAACCAAAACAAATTGTCACTATTTTATATATATATATATATATATATATATATATATATATATATATATATATATATATATATATATATATATATATATATATCTATATAATAAAACACAAAGAAAGCTATCAAGTGGTTCTCCTTCAATTCCTCCAAAAATCAAAGGTCCAGATCTAATCTTACAAAACATATTTTCCCTCCAAAAGTTCTCCCCAAAACTCAAATTCAAATCTCCCACAAAAAACAACTCCTATATTTATTTAATTTTTTTTCTCTCTCTCCCTCCCTCTTTTATTAAAAAAATTAAGAAAATAAAAATTTTAAAAATATTAAAATATTAAAAAATTTAAAAATTTAAAAATTTAAAAATTTAAAAATTTAAAAATAATTAAAAAAAATCAAAAAAATCATATAATATGTTTTTTGCTTTATGTTTACTACTTCGATTAAATTGCTGGACCTCCAAAACTATTTTATATGATCAAATAAGGTGCACCGTTTCGAAGACGTGCCGTAGGCACGTGTCAACGGGCAAACCTAGTATATATATATATATATATATATATATATATAATTTTTTGAAAATAAAAGTGACGATGTCACTGGTTTCATTAATGATAGATTAACGAAAACAAAGAGAACCCAATACAAAATAGACCTACTGAAGTCTATTACAAAATAAAGTTACACCAACAGAAAGTTACACCAAAACGAAACGAAAGTACATCATCAAATACATATTAAGTTCCCCCAAGAATCCAGGCTGTACCCCCACTGGTAGCTGAGAGCATCCCCGAGCTAGTCCTACATGCTCTACTACGCTCCCTCCAGCCTTGGTTTCTTCCATATACCTGCTTGACACGCCCAAGCTTCTATTAGAACTATAATTTTATGCAATAACATCTGAAAAGTGCATCTACTATTACTAAAGCAAAACTGATTCCTATAAAGCCATAGCCCCCACAAAATAGCCCCGACCATAATATTCCAAAGAACCCTACGTTCTATGTTGATGTGCCTTGTCCTCCATTCCCCCCATAGATCATCAATGCATTTTGGGATTGCGACGGTGTGAAAGCCCAATCAGATGACCTCCCATACTAGACGAGCCCTAGGACAGATGAAGAAAATATGATTAATGTACTCTACTCCTATATTGCAACGTTGGCACGTATCATCGAGCAAAATGTGTCGTTTCTTAAGGTTACTCTTGGACAGAATTCTGTTATTTAACACCAACCAAAGGAAAGCCTTAACTTTCGGAGGGGCCTTGGTCTTCCAGACGTTGTTTGCTAGAGGATTCCTTAACCCACCATCATTAAGGAACCTATACATAGAAGAAACTGAATACGTTTGGTTTTGTCCTAGTCTCCATTCTCTGTCATCCTCTTCTAACCTCTCTTGTGTTCCTTCTTCATTTAGCATCAGATTGAGCTTCACAAGTTGCTCCTGCGCGGCAATCGATAGGGTACCTTTGGGTTCCAGTTTCAGCCTTCTATTCCTCCATATGTTTACAACCATAGCGTCCTCCCTCTTAACTGAACACGCGAGATCGGGATAGAGGGATTGTAACGTGTTATCTCTGCACTATTTGTCCTTCCAGAATCTAATGTCGTTTCCCTTCCCCAGCTTGCACTTTGTGTTCATATGGTAGATATCTCCTACCTTTGCGATGCCCTTCCATATACCCGAAACCCTTCCGTGCTTACATTTCCCTCCGAATCTGACCACTTTCCTCCTTCTGTATCTCATGAACGAATTGCTCCACCACGCTTTCCGTTGTTTATGCATCTTCCACCACTATTTGGACAGTAGGACCTTGTTCATATATCTGAGATTGAGGATCCCCAGCCCTCCAAACTCTTTCCTCTTGCATACCCTGTCCCATCTAATTAGATTAATACCCTTGTTATCGTCGCACATTCCTTTCCACAGGAATTTTCGTCTACATTTATCGATTCTTTCAATAGCCCAGGACGGGATCTCGTAAACCGACATAAGGTACGTGGGAATGCTACTTAGGACGGAGTTGATGAGTGTAATTCAGCCCCCCAGGGATAGAAATTTTCCTTTCCATCCTGCCAGCTTATTTTCAATCTTTTCCACCAAAGGGATCCAATCTTCTTTAATCAGCTTTCCGGGCCTGATCGGCATTCCCAGGTACTTGAGTGGGTATTCCTTTGTTTCGCACTGAAGTAAAGTTGAAGTAACTTCCGTTGTTGTGGCGTTGTAGGTGCATAGAGCAGGAACACTACTCTTATGTAGATTGACTACCAGACCAGACCAGAATTCGAAGCATCTCAGAAGGACACGTACTGCCAAAATTTCCTCCACCTTAGCCATCCCAAATACTATGGTATCATCAGCATATTGTAGGATTGACAACGGTTCGGAGATCCCTTTAACAGTGATCCCTTTAGTCAAACCTGCCTCTAATCCTCTCTTATTCATCTCAGCCAGCCCATCAGCAATAATTGCGAATATGAGTGGAGACAGCGGATCTCCCCGTCTCAGTCCTCTCTTACATCTGATCTCCCTTCCTAACAATCCATTGACTAGGACGAATGATTTCCCATTCCTAATACACATCTTCATCCATAGTCTCCATTTATGTCCGAATCCTTTCAGTTTAAACGCCTCGTCTACACACTCCCATTCGACCGTGTCGTAGGCCTTTTCAAAATCGAACTTTAGAAGGAACCCATCTACTTTGTCTTTGTTACCTCTGAAGACCATTTCATGTGCCGATGCAATGCTATCGAGGATGTCTCTTCCTTTAACAAACCTACTTTGAGCCTTTCCAATAATATCATTTAACGCTGGGGCTAATCTATTGGCCAGTGCCTTCGTGATTATCTTGAACGAGCCATTCAGCAAACTGATTGGCCTGAAGTCCTTAAATCTAAGGACTTCGGTCTTCTTCGGGATTAGGACCACGTTGGCGTAGTTTAGTCTGTCTATCCGTGCCTCCCCCCTCGAACAATTCGTCAAAAATGTCTAAAAGATCTTTCTTGATGATGGACCAATATTTTGTGTAAAAACAGAGCGGAAATCCATCTGGGCCTGGGGCTTTGTCTTGTCCCAACATCTTGATAGCCTTACGTACCTCATCCTCCATGAAGGGTTCCTCTAATCTCTCACTTCCCTCAATAGCCCCCTCACTCCACATGTCCGGGCTCAGCTCTCCTCTCAGTACTTTCTTCCTTCCCAAAAGGTCTCTGAAAGAGCTATCAATATGATTTCTAATAGCGGACTCATCCTCTGTCCAAACATCTTTCACAAATAATCCCCCTATTTGATTATGTCGCCTTCTGCCATTGGCTACCTTATGGAAGAATGCAGTGTTTGCATCTTCTTCCTTGAGCCATTGAACCGTCGATCTCTGTCTCCAATAGCATTCCTCCATTTCTCCAATTCTATGGATCTCTGCCCTACTGGCAGCCAGTTCCTCGAATTCCCTCGCATGGAGATCTCTATCCTCTTCGTTTCTTTCTAACTCATGGATTCTCCTACCGAGCCTCTCTTTCTTTTCTTTGACTTCCCCAAATTCCTCTTTGGCCCATCTCTTTAAGCATTTCCTCAATCGTCGTAGCTTGATGATCCACCTAGAGATTGCGTCGTTGGCTAGAGTCCGCATTTCCCAGGATTCCTTAATGACAGTTGAGATGCTAGGGCTCATCATCCACGCCTTCTTGAATCTAAATTGGCGTTGTCTTACTCTCCTTTCATTCTCCCATTCGAGCACCAGTGGTACATGATCCAACGTAAATCTGGAGGATGATCTCACTGTTGCCATCGGAAATAAATCCTCCCACTCCGTGGACACCAGAATTCTATCTAGCTTAGCAAGGGTTGGGTTAGCCTGCATGTTAGTCCAGGAGAACCTCCTGTCACTCGCCTGTATTTCGATAAGGCGAAGGTTGTTGATAACTCTATTGAAATCATGTCTGTCGCTTTCGTTCGATCCCCTACCCTTGTGTTCGTGCGCGAATCTAGTGATATTGAAATCTCCCCCAATAACCCATGGTCCATTCCATCTATCCCTAATAAGTTGCAACTCTACCCAAAATCCCCGTCTTTGAGTCGGGTTATATGAGCCGTACACCGAAGTAACCATGTGTTCCCATCCGTCTCTTTTATGCTTGATGACAACGGTCATTGAAAAATCATCTACAAAGACATCTATGATATCGAACACCTTGGAGTCCACTCCTAACGCAATACCGCCGGACATTTCCCTAGCTGGTTTAACCCGCCAATCGAAATCTCTTATCATCCTTACCCCCACAAACTCACCCATGCTGGTCCGCGATCTTCGTTTCTTGGATTGCGCACAGTATCGGGTTAATCTTAGCAATAGTGTCATTAACTAATCTACTCTTGACCCTTGATCTCATCCCTCTCACATTCCAGAACATGTAACTCATGGGGAAACTAAGTTTAAAGACCAGCTATCCTACCTAATACGTCAGGGAATCCCTATAAGCAAAGCCTATAAGCTTCTTCTCTAAGAATTCTAACTCTACTGCTTTGTTCTATACCCGACGATCCCATATTTAAGCCAAACATAGTAGCATAGTAAAGTAGTAAGTCATCAGGAATAAAACTTAAAATTGAAAACGAACCTCCGCATGCTGACATTGGTTCCTTTGCTTTAGCTACCGCTCTAATCAAATCCTCCTTACTAGGTCCTTTAGCTCCCTATCTGTCAATTTGCCTCTTACTCTTTCTTTTTGATTCCTTAATGCCCTTCACTGCTTCCCCACCATCTGTCTTTGTACTATCCTAAATAACTGGTGTTAGAGCCTTCACCTTGTTATCCCACTTCTCAAATTCGCCATCTGAGTCTATTATCTCCTTACCCACATCGTCTAAAGCCCCGATTATGCCATCTACTGTACTGAAATCCTCCAATAACTCTGGATTAATCTCCCCTTGAATTTGTTCTCCTCTTTCCTCATACCTAGGTTCGGTTTCCTCCCCCAAATCCTCTGCCACTTCCCTCCCAATCTGCTTGGGATCATCCCATTCCAGAATGCCAGTATTGATGTGGGAGGAGCTACTCGTATGAATCGTTTCTGTCGCCAGGGGTAAATTGACCATTGCGCCTGCCGCAAGGGGAATTTGGTCCATCGCCCATGGGCCGAGCCTATTAAGGAGAGTTTGGGTGATGGACTTAACAGCCAAGTCCAAAGCCTCCTTAAACTCTGCTAAAGACAAATTTTGAATTTGGGCCTGTCTAATCGAGGGCCCCCCTGAGGAGAGCCCAGAAATACCTTTTCCCCCCTCACACTCTGCGCTACGTTCAGCAAGAGCAGGCACCTTTTGACCGAGGCTTCTGCCATCTCTCTGACGCATAACATGTGATGAGTGGTCACCATCTCCCAGCTTTTCCTCTTCCCTTTCCTTGTTTCTATCACCTACAGTACCTAGTATCTCGATCGAAGAGCCAACGACCTGTCCCTTTTGAACCTCTGAGCTCCGAACATGATTCCCATCCCTACGGCTGTCACTAGGATCCCGTGAGGCAGGATACAATGTTTGCTGTATTGGGCGGTTCAGATCAGATCGCTTCCTATCAGTTGGATGTACTTTAAGGTTTGGTTTCATCATGGATTGAGCTCCCATCTGACGACTGGGATTGGCTTTCGAGTGATCCAACGGTGGGGGATCGTCTTCTTCCCTAGCCCTCTGTTTGAACCCTACTTCTGAGTTTGATCCTGAGAGCTCCGGCGAATTCCGAAATGAGAACTTCTTCTTCCTCTCTACTATCACCTTGATCTCGAATTTATCCTCATCGAATTGTGCAACGATCATCGATGGTATAAGGCTCACATCCTCCACCACAACTTGAATCCTAGCGTACTCTCTTCTTAATAAGAAATTTGTGTTCTTGTCGATACTGATGAGGGATCCGAAGCTATGAACGAGATTTTGAAAATCAGATCTTACCCAGTATTGTAGCGGCAAGTTGAATAGCCTCAACCAAATGGACGACCGCGCGTCTAACTTCACCGCTTCGAAGGATCTCGACCACCGGCTTAGAGTAATGTAGAAGTCTTCCCCTTCTAAGCTTCCAATGGCTAGGAGCTCTCTCGTGATTTCATCGGTCTTGCAAAACACCATTAGAACATCTTCTTTAATCTTTTGAATGTCCCATTCTAATCTTGAGATTGGCCGCACACTATCGGAGAGGAGCTCCTTGATGGCCTCGAATAAGGGGTACCCTGTGTGGACTTTAAGTAGAATGGAGTTAGAGAATCTCCTCTCAAATTCGGCCATTATCGGCATAGGGGTAATCACTTCCCTAATCACCTTGCGTCTACCGTTGATGCTCTCCTCCGATCCGGCCATTGCTGGCTTGCTACAACCCCCAACGAAGGGCACGTCGGTGCTGGCTTTCGATTGCGCACTCTCCGACCTCAAGCTACGAGGGCAGCTCTTGGAAATATGACCGGACTTCTTGCACACATAACAGAACCAATCATTAGGGCACTCATGAATGGTGTGTCCCCTACTCGCGCACTTGTGGCACAACGCTGACTTCTTGGCTGTAGGAGCTCCTGAGGATGCCGAAGATGTCGACTTCTCTGCTTTCTTCTCTTCCTTTCTCATGCGCTTGGGTTTGACGAGGATCCATTCCCCATCATCATCTATCTTGGTCACCAGAGCTTCTCTTTCCGGTGCTCCACCACCCCTTCGTTGTTCTCTCCTATCGGTATCCCCTAGACCTCTCTTAGTTGCCTCCAAATAGGACCTTCTATAGGTCGAAGAGGAGTGTCTCCCACCTCTCTCCCTCTCTGTCGTAGATCGATCCTCCCCTTTCACCGGAGCTCTATGCTCCTGGTGATCAGCACCACTGTGCGCCAGGCCTCTATGGGCTGGACGTGATGGAACTGAGATGATTCTCAGGACTACGGATTGGTGTGCGTATCGATTGTTAAAAATTAACAGATTAAATACGTGATTTAACCCTATATAGCGGAATCTAGGGTTCACGAATTATACCTGCGATGAGAAGAAGACGACAGTGACCCCAAGATCTTCTGCACGTATCCCTTCCTCGGGTTGGACGTCGTGTGGGCGACGATCTCCCAACCTTTCTTCTCCTTGGCTGACCTCTCTTTCTCTCCTTACGTGAATCACGAATTTAGAGAAAAAATCTTATATTTCCGATGATCAATCACGGCCAGAGAATAGAGGATATATATAAGGCTACGGCAGGGACCTATGAGGAGAAATTAGGGTTAGGTCTCCTAACGAACCTGGGTATCCCGTGTTCAGCCCGAACACACAATCCAGGCCCATTAACAATAGCTCGGTCCACTAAAGAGCTATTGTTGCACTACCTTCCTAATCCCAAATTATATTTATGGGCTCCTTTTATTATATGCTCGTTCAACTCCCCATGTTAAGATATCGAATATCCGTCGATCAAATTAAGTTACTGACAACTATATTGATCAACATCTTTTATTCTTAAGTAGTACCACTCAACTTTATTTGTCATGTCGGATGTAATCCACCTGCAGGGTTTACATGACAATCCTTATGAGCTCCTTAAGGGGACATCATCAACCCGACGTATCGGGACATAGATTCCTTTTACAATCAACAGCCCATCATACATACAATGCTATTACCCAATTCATAGAGGTTGTTGATCCATAATGAATCTCACTCTTTTATGAGTCAAAGTAATGCACACTGCATATACATGTCTGTTATTATATCTGGATTAAGAGCATAAGCATCCATAATAACAGAGGTGTTTGTTCTCTTTTGTAGTCAGTACAAAGAGAACAACTTCAAGTGGTCCTGTTCAATACACACAAAGTGTACTAGTGTAAACCTATAGTCAAGACAGACTAATACCAGATTACACTACAACCTTTCCAATGGATTGTCCAAGTCCGTCTAGGTTGTGAACTATTTATATATTCCATAGGAAACTGATAATATGATCTTCTGTGTGTCACCTCACACCATATTATCAACCTTATAGAATATCAGATACTTGCATTAATATTATAATAAACACAATATGCAAACATATACCCATATGATTCTCATTCAAAAAAATAAGGAAATAAAGTTAATACAAAAGTGATGCTTTCAGTATATAACCCTAACAGGACGCGACTCTCGAAGTGGCGACGGGCGTCTGTCTCTGTGCTCGACTCTGGCGAAAGCCTCGCTGTGGTGGCCATGCTCCCTGTGGTTGTAGTCTTCATCTTCTCTGACTCTCTTAGTCGTGGGTCTTGAGGGGGCGGCGGTTAATTGGTGGTGCCTGTGGTTGCTTTTCGCACTCTTGTCCATCCTCTCTCCTATGTTGTGATTGAATAGTTATAAGTCACGTTCAATGAGACTTGAGCCAATGAAGTATATATATATATATATATATAAAATTACCTTCTCATTGAATTGGTCTCTCAGTTTGGTCGCGTGTAAGTAGGCTTCCTGCCTAACACTATCAGCAACATTATGCACTTCTTTCAATTTCCTCAGAAATTTATCTTCTTTCATATGTCTATTCCAAGCATATTTTGGGCTGCTCTCCGCTGACGATCAAGCAGCTCTACATGAGTCCAACTCCTTCAAATTCTACACTCGTGAGAACAATAGATACATACACATTAATTAACATATACAAAACATATATAATTTAAAAATGTGATAGTGAAATACAATTTTATCTTTTTGGCTAAGCACCATATCAATTTGGTCCTGTGGGGCTTTTTTTGATAAAAGTTGATCGCGAACTTTCTTCATCTTATTGATCTCGTGAATATATTGTTTTTCTTCCTTCAAAGTTAAGGTCTCATGTTTTCTTACTGCTGCGGGCGACGGAGGCGATCGTGCGATAGTTGGAGAGGGAAAACGATGTACAAGCGAGGATCTGAGTGAGAGAGTGAGCTCAAATTGGCACGGAAAATTCGTTGTGGCTCGGTCGGCCGATCAATAGGATTAGATTTCGTTCTTTTTGTTTGTTGGTTGGGGTGTATAAGTTCCGGAACCCAGTCTGTTGAGATCTGAGTTTCATAAGCCTTATTTTTTGTTGTATGTTTTCTTAATTCCTGATGCGGTTTGTTTTTGGGGGGTGGCTGCACCAAATGTGAGTTCTTCTCGATTTGTATTTTTGCGGAAGGTTCAGTACGGATGGTACGCTCGACCCTCAGCCAGGGGGGACAGCTCGGGTGTAGAGGCGGGAGCGAGGTGGAGGTCAGATGCTCGGCTCGGAGCTGGAGGCTCAGATCCGAAGGTCCCGTGTAGCTGCACTCGGCCTTGGAACACCGGGGTTAGTCCCGGTGACAGGCCCTCCAACGGTCTAGTTAGTCACTGAAGAAGAGTAACAGTAACTAGGGTTTGAGAGGGGAAAGATTGATTACCTCTGAAGGTGGGAAAGGGCTTGGTAATTATTATATTTAAGCCAACCGGTTCTGGACCCATTTAGGGCCAAGTCTGGACCCGGTTGCCCGTGGGCCTGACATGGCAGAAACCCAAGTGGTATAGAGCTGACGTGGCACGGGCCCTGGGTGGTTTAGGGCTGACGTGGCAGATCTTGATGATCCGGTGGTGAACGCCTTTTGAGGGTATCCTGTGGCCCAGGAGGGGCCACGTCATCTGACCCATATCAGGAGCCCCCCACTCCTGGAGGGCTAGGTGACCCAACCGTGTAGGAGTGGCTTTTTTGCCTTTGTAGGAAGAGTGGGGTGGTGTGTACGGAGAGGAATGAGATCTGTATCTTCCAGAAGAGGTCAGTTGGGTAGGGTGAAGGGATCCCCTATTGGAGTCATGCGGAGTGTTGGGCGCACAAGGGTCGGAGCTCGATTTTTTGAGCATCGGGGGTCGGCAGATGAGCCCCCTCGCTTGTTGGAAAAGCAAGGGACCGAGATCTGTAGAGTAGGAGGTCTTCTTGCTGAGCGTCGATGGTCGGTAGACGAGCCCCCTCACTTGTTGGAAAAGCAAGGGGGACGCCGAGATCTGTGGAGTAGGGGGTCTTCTTGCCGAGCATCGAGGGTCTGTAGACGATCCCCCTCACTTGTTGGAAAAGAAAGGGAACGCCGAGATCTGTGGAGTAGGGGGTCTTCTTGCCGAGCGTCGAGGGTCGGTAGACGAGACCCTCACTTGTTGGAAAAGTAAGGGGATGCCGAGATCTGTGGAGTAGGGGGTCTTCTTGCCAAGCGTATGGGGTCGGCGGTCGAGTCCCTCACTTGTTGAAAAAGCAAGGGGGATCATAGCGGCTCGCGGTACCATCCGAGCGTCGAGCCTCCTATGGATTTGAGGAGATTTTTGGGGCTCACGATTCCATTCGAGCGCCGAGCCTCAAGTTGAATAAGGGAGAATTTTGGGGCCCGCGGTGCCATCCGAGCGCCGACCCTCAAGGTGAATAGAGGAGATCTTTGTGGCTCGCGGTTCCATCCGAGCGCCGATTCTCAAGGTGAATAGAGGAGATCTTTGTGGCTCACGGTTCCATCCGAGTGCTGAGCGTCAAGTGGATTTCAGGAGATTTTTATGGCTCGCGGTGCCATCTGAGCGTCGACCCTCAAGGTGAATAAAGGAGATCTTTGTGGCTCACGGTTCCATCCCAGCATTGAGCCTCAAGTAGATTTGAGGAGATTTTTGTGGCTTGCGGAGCCATCCGAGTGTTAACCCTCATGGTGAATAGAGGACATCTTTGTGGCTCGCGGTTCCATCCTAGCGTCGAGCCTCAAGTTGAATAAGGGAGAATTTCGGCGCTCGCAGTGACATCCGAGCGTCGAGCCTCAAGTTGAATAAGGAAGAATTTTGGGGCTTGTAGTGCCATCCAAGCGTCGAGCCTCAAGTTGAATAAAGGAGAATTTTGGGGCTCGCGGTGCCATCCGAGCATCGAGCCTCAAGTTGAATAAGGGAGAATTTTGGGTCTCGCGGTGCCATCCGTGCGCCGACCCTCAAGGTGAATAGAGGATATTTTTGTGTCTTCCGGTTCCATTCGAGCGCCGAGCCTCCTGACTTGTTGGAAAAGCCTGGGGTAGCTTATGAGCGGCTGGTCACGCGTTCCGAGCTGTGGTGTCAGCCAAGAGGGTTGAGGGTAAAGAGGTAATTTTGTGCCACATGCTGACGTCACATGCACAAGAATCGAAGCGACTCAGATCCTAGTGGCCGTTGGATCTTGATGATTAAGATCCAACAGCTAGATCTTTTTGCGAAAATCGAGGAGTCTCTTCCTCTGTTATAAATCTCCCCTCCCACTTTTTCTTTCCTTCATTTTCTCACTTGTGTTTTCAAACTTTCAAGAACAGGGGTTTTTTCTCGTCTGCCGTCGATGACCTTTTTTTGGTGATCTTTCCGTTAGCGCGGTACTTTCAGGTTAGTATTTTTGATTCGTAATATCGCGCTCTCAGTCTGACTCCGAGGCAAGCTTATCAGGTCGTTCCGTGAAGGAAGCTGAGTCACCCTTGACATCTTGGTCCCTGGGCGATTATGGAATTAAATAGGAGATTCTGTCAGATCCAGGGTCGGATGGCGGGGATGAGGTAGTTTTCGTCGTGCAACCCTTGAGATCCCGTAGGCCAGGGAATGAGCCTGTGGATGAGGATGAGGAGGAAGATTCTGAGGGTAACCAGGGGGAGCCTGATCAGGGTACCGGGGGAGATGATTTTCGAGGAGATGCGGGGGAAGGTACTGCAGGAGGGGTAGCTGAGGGCGAGGGTGATCTCCCTCCTCTGCCACCATTATCGGCATTGTCTCTGGAGAGGAAACATCATCCTCGTAAGAGGAAGAGGAAGTGGATCCGTTCAGATAGCCCCCCTCGCTAGATAAATATGCCCCTAGACTGGGGTTCAAGTTTTCCCCTGTCACCTTCAAAAATCCCAGGTCGATTAGGATGTATCTTGATGATGTTAAGGATCTCGCTCCGCTCTCCTCCTTGCCGGGTGACGAGAGTCGGGTGAAGATAAGAATGGACGGTATCCAGTGTGTCCTGAGGGTGGCCTACTTTATCCCCAAGGAGTTCAAACTCCTGATTTCAAGCCCCGGTATTCGTCCAACCACCACTCTTGCGCCGGGCAACTGCATTTTTTCCGAGGATACCTTCATCTCGGGACTTAGGCTGCCATTGCACCCCTTCATCAAGAGGGTCTTGAATTGGACGAAGTTGAGCCCGATGTAGTATGGCCCCAATTCGTGGAAACATTTGGTCTGCTTTATCTTGAAGTGCCAAGAGAAGGGGGTCAAGCCGAGGCTTACGTACTTCCGCGCTATCTTGGGGATGAGCTCATTAGGTGATGCAGAGGGAATTTTCTATCTTTCACCGTGACCTTATAAGAAGGTGATGCATGGCCATTTGGACTCCATCAAAGGATGGAAGGAGAAGTACTTCATAGTCCGGAGCGAGAAGCCTTGGGGGATTCCGACTGCCTGGAACTTTTTAAGCCAAACCATAAACCTCCGAAGCGCAGCGAGTTGACAGAGAAAAAATGGGCAAAGGTGGAGAAGATCGTTGGGGGGCACAACATATGGTGGCCCCGAGTGATGGAAATGCACCTGGCCCGAGCCGGACTGAGCCCAGCTGACCCTAGTACGTTTTTGTTCTGAATTTTTTTATCTTTCTGCCTTCGTGTTAACATTTGCCTCCCTTCTTCCATTTTGCAGAGATGATGACCAAGTAGCTCGACAATAGGCAGGCCTTGTTGGCCGTTGCTGCCAAGAGAAGGGCGGACAAGGAAAAGAAGGCAGAGCAGGATAAGGCGGCTACCCAAGGCGCGAGGTCCAGCAAGGGGCTGGCCTCGGAGGATGTGGAGGTGTCCCCAAAGAGGGTGAAGAAGCATCACCACACGCCGAGGGCGTCTAGGGAGGCGGGGGGAAGCTCCGGTAGCAAAAAGACCTCCGAGGTACCGGAGCAGAGGCTTCCCCCACCTCGGCCCAGTGCCGAGCAGATGGTTGGGCAACAGGGACTGAGGCCACATGCCCCAGATTGGTCGGTTCTCACAGGAGATTCCCTGCTTGAGGGTCTAGTGGCCATAGAGGTGGTCAAGACCCTTGCCACAGAGTGAGAACGTATGGCTCTAGCGACACAGACGTCTGAGATGGCCTTTATGCGGTGGTCTCAGGCGTAGCTCTCGTTGAGTGCTCGTAATTTTGCTTTGAGTTTAGACTCCAGAATTTCTTTTAACTTTTTCTTCCTCGGACAGACGATGCTTCATGAGCAGCACTTTCAGAAGTGCTTGGAGAAGGAGGTCTTCATTGAGAGGAGGAACGTGGAGAAGTATGTTCGCGAGTTGACCAAGTTGTCGGACGAGCTGAAGGAGGCTCAGAGCATGGAGGAGTCCATGAGGCCCAGATGGCCTCGATAGCCGATTATTATAAGAAAGAGGTGGATCGCCTCAAGGAGAAGGTCCGGGAAGAAGCTGAGAAGGCACGGAAGGTCATGAAGGAGGTAGAGATCACCATGGCGGATACCCTGATCCTGACGCAGGATGAGGCCTATGATAAGGCTAAGGAGCATTTTCGGTTGATCTATCCGGACAAGAGGGTCGACTACCTCCACTACAACTGGCAGCCCGAGCATCCGCTGACACCCGGTGGCAAGGAGATGGGGGACCCTCGCCAAGAGGAGGTCGGGGGTGACCCTACTGACGAAGAGGTGTCACCCCCCCCTCAAGCATAGTTTAGGTTCTCCCTTTTGATTTTGTAAACGCCTTGCACGGACTGGCCACCGCCTTTTGTAGCACAAAAAATTTGAATTTAATGCAAGATAATTTTTTGGCCGATGCTCCATGACTTGTACTTTTTTAGTCTCTTTTGTGGCTTGTTGTTTTTTCCGTCCTTTTGATAGACACATGAGGTCCTCGGTGCCGACCATATTTCCGCCAAGGTCTCCTTGGTCCGAACTGGGCTGGGGGCCATGGAGACTGCTCTGGCTCGCCAACGAAAGCAGACTTGGGACCGAGCGGCCGCAATGAATTACTTCATGAACAAGTCTAGGGAGCTTAGCTTGGAGGTTGCTCGTCTGAGGAAAGCCATAGCCGACCGGGACTGGTGGGTAATTGAGACGAACTGGTCGATCTCGGATGCCTTGAGTGGGCGGTCGGCTTCGGAGTCTTTTCTTCGTGAGGTCGTTATTGAGAAAGAGTTGGACATCCGCAGGTTGAAGCTAATGCTAGGCGACGGTTTGATCGAGGAGGCGAGCAATTCTGTACTAGGACCTTCTCTGACCTTTTTCTTGGAGGGGGCCCAGCCTGACGATGCGGAAAGCTCAGTCGCGGGAGAGCCTTCCCCGATCGGGCCGGCCGAGCGTGAGAAGGAACCCGAGGGAAGCGCCGAATTTGAGTTTTAAGCCGAGCATGAGTGATTTGTAAGCTTTTCATTGTACTTGTGCTGCCATTACTGGCGCACGATGAGTAATAAAAAAAACTCCCGACTTCTTTAACTTTGACGATTCATTGAGTGAGGATTGTTTTCGAGCTCGGCCTTGTAAGGGGTCGCCGCCGAGGGAAAAAGGCCGCATGGTAGCTTCATGCAGGCAACACATAATTAGTGGCGTTTTGCCTTCCGATAAGCATTAATGGTGACATTTCGCCTTTTGTCGTTTGGGCTTCCCTGATGCAATAACTGCGCTTCTCGGGGGGCTGTATAACCCCCATCCCCTCCTTGTTTTTTATCAGGAATTAGGATTGGCTTATCCGCCATACGATTGGGTGCCTGCCGAAGGCGGGCATCCTAGAAGTAGAACTTTGGTCCGAGAGTTCTGGATTGGTGGCGCACCAATCACCCTCGAACAATTCAGGATTTTGGCCTTGAGGGCCGTAAGCCTCGGGTTGTTCGTTGGTGAGTGGTGGGCCGATCAATTGGTTCGGAGGCTCGGAGAGAGTCCTGGGTCGGTGGCTCCCCTGCCGCCCTCGAACAATTCGGTGTTTTGGCTCTTGAAAGTCGCAAATCCCGAGTTGCTCGTGGGTGAGAGGAGGGTCAACCAACGACCCGAAGCTCAGGGCGTTTGCCGAAGGCGGGCGCCCTAAATCTTAATGAAAACTTTTTAAAAATGGTTGTGGTTGAAGGTCGTGGCCGAGCGTAAAGGTCGCATGGCTTTGAAGAATGCCAAGACCTTGCTCGAGGTCGACGATGAGCCCCCACACTTGTTCTTGGATAGGTAGCACGGGTGTAGCTGGCGGTTACCGCCGAGCGCATAGGTTGATGGGTTTGAAAAATTCCAAACCATGCTCGGAGCAGATGCCGAGCCCCCATACTATAGAGAAAGCCAGTAATAGACGTAGCTGAAGGTCGTGACCGAGTGTAAAGGTCGGGTGGCTTTGAAGAAAGCCAAGGCCTTGCTCGAGGTCGATGACGAGCCCCCACACCTGTTCTCAGGTAGAAGGTACGGGTGTAGCTGGTGGTTGCCGCTGTGCGCATAGGCTAATGGGCTTGAAGAAGCTCAAACCATGCTAGGGGCAGATGCTGAGCCCCTACATCGAGGAGAAGCCGTTATGAGCGTAGCTGGTGAACATCACTGAGCGTTAAGGTCGTATGGCTTGAAAAAGCCAACGCCTTGCTCGAGGTCGATGCCGAGTCCCCACAATTCGTTCTCAGGTAGACGGTACGGGTGTAGCTGGCAGTTGCCGCCATGCGCATAGGTTGATGGGCTTGAAGAAGCCCAAACCATGCTAGGGGCAGATGCCGAGCCCCCACACTAGGGAGAAAGCAGGTAATAGGCGTAGCTAAAGGTCATCGCCGAGCGTAAAGGTCCCATGGCTTTGAAGAAAGCCAAGGCCTTGCTCGAGGTCGACGACGAGCCCCAACACCTGTTCTCAGGTAGACAGTACAGGTGTAGTTGGCAGTTGCCGCCGAGCACATATGTTGATGGGTTTAAAAAGCCCAAATCCTGCTCGGGGCAGATGCCGAGCCCCCATACCATGGAGAAAACCCTAGGTTTGTATGAGAAGTTTTCGTGCCTCGCAGTACCATCCGAATGCCGAGCCAAAAGCTTGTAAGGGAAGCTTTTTGTGGTTCGCGGTTTCTTCCAAATGCCGCGTCCTAAGCTTGTAAGGAAAGCTTTTTGTGACTCACGGTTTCTTCCAAATGCCGAGCCCTAAGCTTGTAAGGGAAGCTTTTTGTGGCTCATGGTTTCTTCCGAATGCCGAGCCCGAGACATATTTTTAATGAGAGCTAATACGAAGCCAAAGCTTGTTTCAAGAAAGCTGACATAATTACAGCATACTTGAATCTTACAAAAACAAGGCACGGCATGCCGATTACATTTTTCATAATTTTGCATGGGCCGTAGGGGCTAACCCTCACCTTCTAGGAATTTAATGAGGTGCTCTGCGTTCCATGGCCTCTTGACAGCCTTGCCTCCCGGATATCTGAGGTCGTACGCTCGGGCACGTACCACCTAACTGACCTCAGATACCCTGGGCATATGGGCCTTCCCAGTTTGGGGCCAGTTTCCTCTTTTGGCCGGGGTTGGATACCGCCAGCTTTCAGAGGACGAGGTCCCCGAGCTTGATGTTGGTGGGATGCACTTTTTTGTTGTAGAACCTTTCGATCCTCTGCTGGTAGGTGTTCCTTCGAATGGCAGACTTCTTCCTGACCTCGTATATGAGATCCTGGCCGGCACGTAGCTGTGCCGAGTTGCTTGCTTCATCGAAGGCCATGATCCGGGGCGAAGGGATCCCGATCTCCAGGGGGATGATGGCCTCCGCACCGTATGTTAGGTTGAATGGTGACTCTCCCGTGGAAATTCTCTTTGTCGTTCGCTGGGCCCAGAGAATGCTTGGCCGCTCATCGACCCATAACCCCTTGGAAGAGTTATCGAGTCGTTTCTTGAGACCGTCAAGGATTTGGCAGTTCGCATTCTCAGCCTGGCCGTTTGACTGCGGGTGGCACACCAAAGAAAAATGCTGCTAGATCCCGAGATCTTTGCAGAACTTTCGGAAATGTTTACCCGTGAATTGGATCCCATTCTCTGTAATGAGCATCTGTGCGATCCCAAACCGGCAGACGATGTGTTTCTAGAAAAACTGTTGGGTCTGCTATTCAGTGATCATGGCTAGTGGCTCGGCCTCGATCCACTTCGTGAAGTAGTCGATTGCCACTATGAGAAACTTTCGTGGGCCTGTTGCCTTCGGAAATGGGCCTACCAGTTCCATTCCCCACATTGCAAAGGGGGTCGGACTGGCTAGGGAACGGAGGTTCGCTTGCGGAGCCCTTTTCACAGGGGAGAACTGTTGATAGGGGCCACACTTCTTGACCAGGGCGAGGGCGTCTTGTAGCATTGTGGGTCAGTAGTACCCGTAATTCAAAGCCTTTCGCACGAGCGAGCGGCTTCCCATATGGCACCTACCGATTCCCTCATGCAGCTCCTTTAAAGCATACTTTGCTTCATCGGGGGTTAGGCAGCGGAGGTAGGGTATTCCGTCCATCGTTGTGTATGACCTTTTGAAGAGGGTCTCGTTGATCATGGCAAACCTTTCTGAATAGACCCGACCCACCTTGCTTTAGCTCGGTCTTCGGGGAGCTCTCCCTTGATTAGGAACTTCTTGATAGGAGTGGTCCAATCATCAGGATGAGCTCCGTCTTCGATACAGAGAGTCTCGGGGAAGTCAGTACTCGGCTTTAGGAGTACTTCGATCAGGATGGTGCGATCGAGGCCCTTGAAGGATGAGGAAGCTAACTTTGACAGAGCGTCGGCCTGGGCGTTCTGCTCCCTAGGGATCCTTAAGACAGCCGACTCGTCGAAGGACATCAATAGCCATTGGACCATGGCCAGGTACCTGATCATCCGATCGTCATGGGCCTTGTACTCTCCGGTGATCTGGTTGACCACGAGCTGAGAGTCGCTGAAGGCCCTAATTTGTCTGGCGCCAGCATGATGCGCCAGGGTGAGTCCAGTGATCATGGCCTCGTACTCAGCCTCGTTGTTAAAGGACGAAAAGTTGAGGCGGAGGCAATATTGAAGGAGGAAACCGTCGGGACCACGCAGAATGATACCCGCACCACTCCCTGCTTCGCAGGAGGAGCCATCGACATAAACTTCCCATGTCTGGTCGGCCTCCTTGCTTTCGGGTTGCTCAGAGATGGTGCATTCCGTGATGAACTCGGTAAGGGCCTGCCCTTTGATGACCATCATTGGCTGATAGCGATGTCGTATTGACTGAGCTCGATTGACCATTTGACCAATCGTCCGGAGCTCTCAGGCTTGTAGAGCACGACCTTCAAAGGCTAGTCCGTGAGCACCTGAATCGAATGCGCCTGAAAATAGGGACGAAGCTTCCGCACGGCCATGACCAAGGCATATGCTACCTTTTCCAATCTAGAATGTCTGGTCTCGGCGACGAGCAGAACCTTGCTCACATAGTACAGTGACTTTTGGACTCCGTCCTCTTCTCGAATGAGGACAGCGCTGAGCACGTTTTCTGAAGCCGAAAGGTAAAGCCAGAGGGACTCACCTGGTTCAGGCTTGCTGAAGAGAGGAGGGTTGGCGAGGTTCTCTTTCAATTGGGAGAATGCCTCCTCCTGCTGAGTGCCCCATTCAAAACCTCTAGTTTCGCATAGAGCCTTGAAGAATGGGAGAGACTTCTCTCCAGACTTGGAGAGGAAACGGTCGTTGCTCGCTAGTCTTCCCGTGAGCCTCTGGACTTCTTTGATGTTTCTAGGAGAGGCCATGTCTATTATGGCCTGGATTTTTTTGGGTTCGCCTCGATGCCGCACTGGCTGACGACGAACCCGAGGAATTTCCCCGAGGAGACACCGAACGCACACTTCGCCGGATTGAGTCTCATATTATGGGTCCGAAGTACCCCAAAGGCTTCTTCCAGGTCGGCGACGTGATCCTGTCCCTGCTGGCTTTTGATGAGCATGTCGTCGACGTACACCTCCATGTTGTGACCAATTTGATCCTTGAAGACTCAGTTAACGAGCCTCTGATAAGTAGCACTGGTATTCTTCAGGCCAAAGGGCATAACCCGGTAGCAATAAAGCCCTTGGTCCATGACGAAGGACATCTTGGCTATATCAGGTAGGAACATTCGGATCTGGTTGTAGCCTGAGAAGGCGTCCATGAAAGAAAGGAGCTCGTGACCCGATGTAGCGTCGATCAGAGCGTCGATGCTGGGGAGGGGGAACGGATCTTTGGGGCACGCCTTGTTGAGGCCAGTAAAGTCTATGCAGATCCTCCAGCTCCTGCTCACCTTTCTGACCATTACGTTGTTCGCCAGCCACTTAGGGTAGCTGACTTCCTGTATGAAGCGAGCGGACAAGAGTTTGTCCACCTCTGCTTTCACCCCTGCTGCCGCTTTGGGGCGAACTTTCGTCGCTTATAGACGATCGGCTTCGAGCCAGGGATCACGCTGAGTTTGTTCATGATCAGGCCTTCAAAGATGTCAGGCATATCGGAGGGCTTCCTAGCGAAGAGGTCGACATTGCGGTGAATACAGTCGATCAGGGAAGAATTGAGGTTGGGAGTGAGGGAGTAGCTCACTCGGAACCACTTCGACGCGTCCCCTGTCTTGAACGAGACTTCTTCTAACTCGCCCACCGGCTTAGGTTCTGGCTGGCTTCTTTTGGGATGCAGCTCGACGACATCCAGGGGGAACACACCACCCCCGATTGCCGTCATATAGCACGATCGTACCGCTTCTTGGTTTCCTCGGATAACTCCGATACCTGACTTGGTGGGGAATTTCAGCTTTTGGTGGTAGGACGAGGAAACCGCCTGAAGGGAGCAGAGCCCAAGACGGCAGAGGATGGCATTGTAGGCTGCCCTGATGTTTACAACCATGAAGTCCATCGACTCGGTCCGCCTGTGAGGGGTCGTACCGGCGGTGACGTCTAAGGTCACGATCCCCTCGATTGGCACCGGGACGCCGGAGAACCCGTGTAGGGTGTACCCGGCTGGCTTCAGCATATCCCGGGAGAGCTTTAGGTTCTTGAATGCCTCAAGGAAGAGGATGTTTACCGAGCTCCCATTGTCCACGAGGATCCGACGAGCCTCGACATGCTGAGGCTAACGACGAGCGCATCGCAGTGCAGGAGCCGAACTCCCCCCAGGTCTTCCCCAGAGAAGGAGACAGGGAGTTGCTGGACCGGGGGGGAGAGGGGGCCCTGGACGGCATTGACCCCTCGGACGAATACCTTGCGGGAAGTGTTGGAATCCCCTCCCATGGGCCCTCCATGGACGCAATGCAAGATGGCTTGACCCTCAGGTTTTTCAGGCTCGGGGTTCCGCTCGGGACGCTGTTAGAGTGCTCGAGGAGGAGGGGAAGGCCTCCGATTCCTCGTGTTTCTTTGGTCCCGGGCGTCTTCCCGTTTGAACTCCCGGAGGTACCCTCGTTGGATGAGGGCCTTGATCTCGTCCTTCAGGGTGTGGCAATGGTCGGTGTCATGCCCGTTGTCTCGGAGGAAGCAGCAGTAGAACTGCTGATCCCTCTTTTCGTTGTTGTTGGTCGGTCGAGGAGGGAATTGGACGAGGTCCCTGTCTTCGATCGCTAAGAGGATAGTTAATACGTTCTGTGTCAGCGGAGTGTACCTCTCAAATCGGGAGACCGGAGGGACCCTTTTCGCGATGCCCCCGTCTTTTGGGACCTTCCTTGCCGGTTCCGCCTCGTCGGCCTTGCATTTTCCCTTCTCGGGGACTTCTTTGGCATCTTCCGGGTTCAGGGATATATTTTTTGACCCGATTGAGGAGGTCAGGGAAATCGATCGGAGGCTTCTCTGCCAGGAATGCCTTCAGCTGACCGTGCCGGACGTTGTGCCGGAATGCTGCCAAGGCGACCCCTAGGTCGAGGGAGGAGACCGACATCGCCTTTGTGGTGAACCTTCGGACAAACAGCCGGAACGACTCTCCTTCCTTTTGTCGGAGACCTAGTAGGGACGCGCTCGTCTTGTCGGCTTTCCTGCTGGTCACGAAGTGGGCGTGGAAGTTGCCCTCCAGTTGGTCGAAGGAGTAAATGGAGCCAGAGGGGAGCTTAGAGAACCATTTCCAAGCCGGGCCCCAGAGGGTGGCAGGGAAGGCGCGGCACAAGGGATCCGATGCGCTGTGAATCATCATGAGGATCTTGAAGCCCTCCATGTGATCAGCAGGATCACCCTCGCCGTCATAAGTCTCGAATTTTGGTGGGCGGAAATTCTGAGGTATTTCTGCCAGGAGGATTGCGGTGGAGAAAGGAGGACGGGTTGGCCTGTGGCCCTGAGCCGGCCTCGGGCCGCCATCGCCGAAGTGGTCGAGGCGGTCCTCCATTTCTTGGAGGCGTTTCAGGACGTCATCGTCATACTCCGGCGGGACTGTCGGGCCGCGAGACGCGCTGACCTCGACATCCGAACGTGAGTATGAGCAGTGGAGCGTCTCGTTGACGGGGTCCCCCAGATAGCCTCCATGATCTCTTTCCGGAAGTCTTGGAACTCCTAGTGGGTGACCGGAGCTCGTTCAGCCGGGTTACGTTGGGGCGGCGGCCTCCGGCCGATGCGGTTGAGCGTCGGCTCCCGCTTTCGGGGTGGAGGTCTGGGATGGTTCGGGGCCGAGTTGGAAGTGGCCCCTCCTCTAGACCGACTTGCCTGTCGATTCTGGATGACCCCCCGTAGGTTAGGCACGACCGAGCGAGAGGCGCCCGACTAGTATGCGAGGCTGATCCTCGGATTGTTGGATCCATGAGTGTCGGCGGGGACGTCCTGAGGAGGGACGTCCTGGCGACGTGTAGAGGTGATAGCTTTCCTGGCCTTGGGTGCCATGTGAGCTCGGATTGAAGGGATACCGTTGATGGCTTGGCTCGGACTGGTGTCCGCACCGTTGGTTCCCACAGACAGCGCCAACCTTATGCAGTTTGTTTTGGGGGGGTGGCTGCACCAGGTATGAGTTCTTCTCGATTTGTATTTTTGCGGAAGCTTCGGTACGGATGGTACGCCCGACCCTCAGCTAGGGGAGACGACTCGGGAGTAGAGGCGGGAGCGAGGTGGATGTTGGATGCTCGGCTCGGAGCTGGAGGCTCGGATCTGGAGGTCCCGTGTACCTGCACTCGGCCTTGGAACACTGGGTTGGTCTCGGTGGCAGGCCCTCCGACGGTCTAGTTAGTCACTGAAGAAGAGTAACAGTAATTAGGGTTTGAGAGGGGAAAGTTTGATTACCTCTGAAGGTATGAGAGAGCCTGGTATTTATAGAAAAAGCCAACCGGGTCTGGACCCGTTTGGGGCCGGGTCTGGATCCGGTTGCCCGTGGACCTGACGTGGCGGAAGTCCAAGCGGTATAGGGCTGACATGGCACGGGCCATGGGTGGTTTAGGGCTGACGTGCCAGATCTGGATGATCCGGTGGTGAAAGCCTTTTGAGGGGATCCTGTGGCCCATGAGGGGCCACATCATCTGACCCATATTAATTCCTTATTAATGAAACGCGGGGGGCATTCAACCCACCGTTTAACGGAAAAAAAAGAAAAAAAGATGAGGTCTCATGTTATTGCCTATAGTTCGTATTGCGTACCTATACACAGCAACCCATAAAAAGAAAGCCCCTATAAATGAAGTTTTAAGGCAGTGGAAAATAGAAGGTGGATTAGACAATGAAAAGAACAAGAGAAATGACACATTTTCATCAATGTGAGCAATCAAACTTGTATTGTTTATGCTTTGGATCAAAACCTGCACCTTCTCTATTTCTTTGCGCTTAACATTAAATTCAGCTCGAACAGTCTTCTGTTTAAACAATGCTTTCTCTATATTCTGACATGCGCTCATTAGCAATAGCCTATCATACACAAAGATTAAAAAGTAACGAACTAGTAACTAACCCCAAATGAATGAAACTAAACTTTTATGTATAAGTGCTCATGTTACTAAAATCTTCATTGCTTAAATACCTATATTTTTGTAACATGAGAACTTATACATAAAAGTTTAGCTTTATGTATTTGGGGTTAGTTACTAGTTCGTAATGTTTTTAACCTAGTGTATGTTTTAGGCTATTGCTATTGAGAGCATGTAAGAATATAGAGAAGCTTTGTTTAAAGAGAAGGCTAATCAAGCTGAATTTAATATTAAGCGCAAAGAAATAGATAAGGAACAGGTGTTGATCCAAAGCGTAAACAATGCAAGTTTGATTGCTGACATTGATGCAAAGGTGTCATTTCGTTTGTTCTTTTCATTGTCTAATCCACATTCTATTTTCCATAGCCTTACACCTTTATTTCTAGGGGATTACTTTTTATGCTTTGTTGTGTATAGGTACGCAATATGAACCATAGGCAACAACATGAGACCTTAAATAAAAAACAATATATTAATGAGATCAGTCAGATGAAGAAAGTCCGTGATCAACTTTTACCAAAAAAGGCTCCACATGACCAAATTTATATGGTGCTTAGCCAAGAAATGGGTTAAAAAATTTCACTATCACATTTTAAAATTACATATGTTTTGCATATAATTTAGTTAATGTGTATGTTTCTATTTTTTTCATGTGTGTAGAATGAAGGAGTTGGACTCATGTAGAGTTGCTTTACCGTCAGCAGAGAGCAGCACAAAATCTGATTGGAATAGACATATGGAAGAAGATACTTCTCAGGAAATTGAAAGAAGAGCATAATATTGCTGATGGTAATAAGCAGGAGGCCCAGTTACACGCGATGAAACTGAGAAACAAATTCAATGAGAAGGTAAATTATTTATTTATTTATTTATTTTTGTGAGTCGAACTGTTTTTGGTTATTGACGATGGGTTGTCTTATTTTACAAAGTTTGCCTATTAGTTAGCAAAAATTTTGCTTCTGCCTATTCAGGCTTTTTTTTAATAACTAGTTGAAATTTGCCGCGCACCAAGTGCACGTGCCTTGGTGCACATGAATGTCGAATATTTTAACAATATTTTATATTAAATTTTATTAAAAACTGAAATGAATATATAGTATAATTACTATATATTAATCATGTACACAAAATACTTAAAATTTTAAAACTAAAGACTCAATATTATCATGAGTAAACAAAATAACATGTAAATAATAGTTTCATGCAAAACATAAAGATATAATCTCTGTATTTTTTATAAGATTAATCATCATTTTCGACTTTAACTTTCTTAAACTTATAACTGATATTAAAAAGAACAAATTAGTAAATCTTAAAATGATATTATCGTATTTTTCATAAGATCAATCATCACAACTTTTCAAAAGTAAATCCATGTAATGTGTATGTTGTTTTATCACAACTTTTCAAAAGTTAATAGTTTTCAGGAAGTTTGTTTAAAATTTTATGAAATAGATTGAGTTCTAAAACTATGGCCAAAAAATTAAAATAAAGCAAAGGTACATGCAATTATTACAAGAAAGCCTAAAACAAATGCATAAAGTGGTGTCCAACAAAGAAAGAACACTAAACTCTAACAACATCAACTCCATAAACTCTAACAACAATACTAAACTCCATATTTTGCGACATTCTAAACAACCCGAGTACTGCCACAAAATATTATTAAATAGCTAAGGCCTAGCATTATACAAGAAAGAAATGAGCATCAGTCATCTCATAGAATCCGAATCTAGCTGCTTGAAACACCTTTGAGGTACAGAAGCATTAGTTTTTCGTAGCAGCATGCAGGTTTGGAGCACAAATATTTGATACTATACTAAGTTGACCAGGTTTTTTAATTATCCATAAATGGCGTATTTACTTGTGGTTTATTGGAATACTGTCATGTTCAGTTCATAATGAAGATAGCTACCATTGGAACTCATGATATGCTTTTAAACAAGCCAATTAACTTAAATTAAAGGTGCATAGTTTGAGCATTTGCATTGACCTCATTTGCTACATTTGCTAGTTAAAATTCAATTGTTGCCTAGAACTTGCCAGGGACTGAATACACTAGTAGAATAATCATGCATTGCATGTACACAAATGCAACACCAAATGATGCAAATGGAAATAGCTTACTTGAATGTGCATTTATTCATCTGTATACGTGGATAAAACGTCCCTACAAACTTTTTAGTTCAGTTACCAACATAACCTATATTTTCTTTAATACAACCATCATTCCTCTCCAAATTCTATATGTTATTTTGGTAACTTAATCAAAAAATTGATTTGTTTTTGTGAATGTCTACTTATAATAGCAATTTCACTTGCACTTACATCTCAAACCAATCAATTAAAGGCAAAACCAGGCAGACACACACAACAACAACAACAAAAGAAAAATCTTAAGCTGGTAGAATAAAAATAGACATCCAAAATCTTAACTGAACAAAAAAACGATGAACATGACATAAATTTTCAATATTAATAAATGATATTGATTGGTTTTCGAAATTCTCCTACTCTATGGTAAAAATGTATAGAGGAAAAAAATGATACATTCTCTAAGTAAATAACTATAAAGTCCATAGGCATTAGGTTTACAGCAAAATTTGAAACTTTCTCATCATTTTTTCAAACCATAAATCAATCAAAATAGGGAAGATGCTGCCCATTGTGTTCATCATTTTCATATCGGCATGCTAACAAACACCTAATGTTCTACAATCACAACACATTAAAAGTTTACATATTTAATCAAATTAATGCATTTAGATAATCAAATGGAGAAAATTACCCCTATTACCTTGAAGAATGAATCAACCGGCGACCAATCGAGGAACCGAAGGAAGAGGTCAATCCCGCTCCAAAAATCCTAGATCTGAAGCTTTTATAATGGACAACAGATAGTAATCTTTGTTGATTAGACTAAAAAAGTTGACAACAGTTGTGGGGAGGAATTATTTTGTATCATGAGTTGAAATAATATCTTACCAAATTAAGGAGTCGTGCAAGAAGGCTTTAAAGTCGTCAGAGGCATCCAAGCATGGGAGATTGAAGGTGCGGGAGGGAGAGCTGCGGCAGGCTAAGGGAAGGATTTGAGAGAGAAGGAGGATGATGCGGAGGATTTAGGGTTTCGATTGAGAACGATATCAATTTTGGGATCTAGTTTTTTATTTATTTATTTGAGGGTTTCGATCGGGATTATTTTGGGATATAGATGTTGGGATTAAGATGATGATGTAAAAAATTAACAACTAGGATTAAGATGATCATGTTAGATCTACGGTTTAGAAGAAGTTCAAATGAATGGTTAAGATCGAGTTGTCGAAATTGATGGTTGAGATCGTCTATGGACAGATTTATTGTGGCTTTTATAATAGAAATAGATTTAAAGTGTAATATGTGCTTTATTGTGACAAGAATTATTGTGCTATACTTTTACCTTGTGATGGGTAAGATGAATAATTTCTATCGTTGTGTTGTTTGTGCTATGTAGGTTACTCTTCATAATTGTGTCTGTGTTCCATTATCTTGTGACTAGTGATATTTTCCCACTCACAAGGGGATATAAAATTATCCTAGTAGAAGGAAGTTATGAGAGATCAAAGGAAACAACTTTACCAAACCAATATTTAAATGGAAAAGAAGATTTGTTGGTGTGTTGGGAGGCTTGTAACTTGTATTTGTAATGGTGGTGGTTAGAGATTTTCTTTTCTTGATGTTTTCTTTGCAGAACTGATTTGGTAGTGGCATTTCCTAGCCTCTCTCAGGAGGTTTTTTTGGGTGTACTTTTGGTGGACGGCGTTGGGCTCTGACTGCCTCCTCACTTCTCATTTTTAGTGGACTTGTATATTTTGTTATTAGTTCTGTTTTTTTGTTGTGGAAGAAGCTTCTTCCTTTTCGTTGCACTGTTTTGGTGGTTTCTATCTTCATGGCTAATGTTGATTGTCTAATTACCTTTGAGGCCAGGTTTCTATTTTTGTTAGCTGGTGGCTGACCCTTACTTTTGTTTTGGTAGCTGTATTGCTCCAGTGTTAGTTTTTTTGTTGTGTGGTCCTGAGCTTGGCATCGCCTATGCTGGCTAGGTATATTTGTGGGATTTGCTAGAGGTTGATAGCTTTTTGTCGACCCGTGTTTTGGCGGTTGCTGTACTAGTTGTGCTTCGTCGAAAGCATTTCTTTTTTGATGGGTGTTGTTCCAGGCGGGTTTTGGTAAATAGCCTGTCGTTTCGTGTGATCTATTCTTTTTGAGCGTTTCTCTGGATTTTTAGCCGGTTGTCCCTTTCCTTCTCTTTGTAGCGGGCCAGTAGATAGCTCTTTTTGGAGGCATCTTTGACTGTGAACCGCCCTCCGGAGGGTATAACGCGTTTCTTCTCGGTTCTCTGACCCTGGGTCTACAGTGGTTTGCTTTGTTGTTAGGTTGTTTAGTCTGGAAGGATCTCATCGAGTCGTTAGGCTATTTTTGAGCTCTTTCGCCCCCTGGGGCTTAGTGATATCAGCGTCGGCTTTGCCTTGGTGCTGCTTACTCCGTTTTCTTTCTCGCGCCCTCGGTGCTATGGCTGCTGTTTAGTGGGTTTGTGGCTTTTCTTTTGTTGCGCCCCCTTCTGATGAGGTCCCCCTTAGCGGTGAGCTGCCATTTATTCTTCCCGCGATCTTGGTCGACTGCCTAAGTGGTTCTCTTTGTCCCGGATCCCAGCGGTCGCGGTTGATTGCTTACGCTCCTTTGCGTATTTTGGTTTAGTGGTTTGCATGGGCAATGTACTCTATTGTGTTTGTTTTCCTGTTTTTACTGTGTTGTCTTGTTCTGTATAATTTTACTCTTCGTAAAATTGTTGCTGCTTGTAATCACTTTTTTTATTTATATATTGGGCTGGAATCTTTCGATTCCATCCGCGTTATAAAAAAAAACCATATATAGCTTCATTGCATGTGTTTTGGGCTCATTATTTTTCTAGTCTACGGGGGGTTGGTGGTGGTGGTGTTAGGCAAACAAATAAACTTAGATTTGGACTAATCTGAACGGATGTCACATAGGTACGTAGCTTGTATATGGACTAATGTGTTTGGGAATTAACCTAATACAAGCCTAATAATTAATGATATAATATTTCCTAGCAATATAAGCCCAATCCAATGAGATATCCTGAAATCTTCTTACCTAGGATCAAACTGTCATGGCTTAGAGTTTTTTTTTTTAAAAGAATAAAGATGACCTCGTCATCGTTTCTTTAATGAGAGTTAACGAAACACAGTAGGACCAATTACAAAGTATCGTACAAAATATAAAGCTAAGACAAGTATCTCAACATCCTGATGCATCAAAAAACCAAAAGGAAACCCAAATACAGTTACATCCAAGTGCTACCCTCACAGACCGCCCTTGTGCTCTCTGTCAGCTCAGTGCTCCTCCATACATAGCCTCTTCTTTGTCCCTGCCTGACCTGCCCAGGAATAGATGAAACCAAAAGTTTTAGGCATAATGATATGAAAGCTATGAGTGCAATTACGAAAACAGTAGTTATTTCGGTATAGTCACAGGCCCCAGATAGTCACAGCAACCGATAGATCCCAAGCCTCCCTATCAGTCTTTCTAATGTTATTCCCCCTCCCCAAGTCCCATGCATCATTGATCGAACTAGGTGTCTCTATGCATCCAAACCCACGACAGACTACCTCCCAAGCTAACCTAGCCCTATAGCAATTGAAGAAGATGTGATCAGTGTTCTCTTCTTTGGTGTTACATCTAGCGCATACGACCTCGATCTGCAAACCTCGCTTCCGCAAATTGCTTTTAGATAAGATTGCATCATTTGCCACAATCCAAAGGAAAGCTCTTACCTTCAAGGGAGCCTGTGTATTCCATAAAGTTTTTCCAATTTTGCTTCTAATTCCTCCATCGTTCAAACTCTTGTAAATTGACGCTACCGTGAAGTTGTTATTAGGTTCTAAACTCCAAGTCCTGGCATCTTCTGCGTCGTTAGAATAACTTCCTTCCGAACGAATGAAGTTATTCAAATTCTGCAGTTGAATGAAACTCTCTTGTGATATGTCTTCCCTCACCTGCAACTTAAGTCTGTCGTTGCGCCAAACATCTGTCACAAGTGAGTCTACCTTTACTGTGGCCCTAGCAGCTTCTGGGAACAAACTTATGAGGGTTTTATTACCACACCACTTATCCCTCCAAAATCTTTTGTTTTTTTCGTTTCCAATGCTGCAGATCGTGTTAGTGTGATAAATATCTCCAACCTTCGCTACCCCTTTCCAAAGATAAGATCTTCTCGCACCGACACTTCTTCCCCCAAATCGAAATTTCTTCCTTCCCCGATAAGCCCCAAAGGAATTACACCTCCAGCTATTTCGTCTCCTGCTCATTTTTCACCACCATTTGCTCATCAAAGCCCGATTCATGTCTGTTAGATCTAGGATCCCTAGCCCACTATATTCCTTTCTCTTGCATACCCTTCCCCACTTGACCAGATGGAATCCCTTATTGGATTCATCAGCTCCCTTCCACAAGAACCTTCTTCTACACTTATCAATTCTGTTGATAACCCACTTTGGGATCTCATAAATTGACATTAAGTAGATTGGTAGACTATTGAGGACAGAGTTGAGCAAAGTGATCCTTCCACCAAGCATTAGAAACCTTCCCTTCCAGCCCGCCAGTTTCTTTTCGGCTTTGTCTATTATCGGTTGCCAGTCTTCCTTACGCAACGCTCCTGGTTTAATGGGGGTACCAAGGTAAGTAACTGGAAAGTTCGCGGTCTCGCACTCGAACATGATCTTGATCGAGATAATCAGAGTGGATACATTATTACTTAGAGGTATCACGTAGCACTTGTTGAGATTCACTTTCAGCCCTACCCACGCTTGAGCACATCTCAAAGCCATTGTAATTGCCAATATTTCTTCCTCCTTTGCACTTCCGAAGATGAGCATGTCATCTGCATACTGCAGGATCGATATGGCTTCCGGAACCCCTTTTACTCGAATCCCACTAATCATCCCTTCCTCTCTACCCTTCCTGATCATCTCTGCTATTCAGCAGTCAGGGTAAAAATTAGCGAAGACAATGGGTCCCCCTGATGCAAGCCTCTTTTGCATCTAGTTTCCTTCCCGGTCTTTCCATTGAATTGAACGAAAGATTTTCCCCTTTGACGCATTTCATCATCCAGGTTCTCCATTTGGCTCCAAATCCTTTGAGTCGCAGTACCTCATCCACGCACTTCCACTCCACTGAGTCGTAGGCTTTTTCAAAATCGAGTTTAAGCAAGAATCCATCCGCACTGTCCTTGGTACCTGATGTGAATATTTGTAAGTGTACAAAATCGCAACAAGTAGTATAGTTAAGTGAAAAGAGTGTCGAACCCACAAGGACTAATTATTTTATTGAGTACCACAATTAATAGCTTGGCTACTATTTGGAAAATCGAAATTCAATAAAAGAAAACAACTAAATTATATTAATTTAAAGAACTAACTAAATTAATTAAAAAGGATCAGATCGGAAAATTTGTTATTTATTAATTACAAAATTAATTCTAGGGCTTTTGATTTCACCTAGTTTATCAAACACAATTTATAACTCCATGTGAATAAAAAGATTATTTTTCGAAGTTGTAGACCAAAATTCCCTAAGTATTCAATGCTTTCTCTCGAACAACACCAAAAATATCTCCAACTAACAGTTTGTTATAGTTCATGCACAAATTTAATTAATTGAAGACACATTAAGATCTATGAATTTCTTAACAGTCACATTAACAGCAGTTCGCTCTTATAATGGTGTTTAATTTTATTAATCAAAAATTACCAGTTCGGTCTCTCCATGATTTAATAGATCATACAAACGTCGGCCAACCAATTGTAAGCATTAAGATAAAAAATCAAACACACAACCATGGAAAAATAGAAAAATAATATGGAATTAAAAATTGTGTTTTCAAAACTACACTACATCGAAGCCCTAAAATAATATTTAGTTCATAATAAATTTGCAACTAATAAACACAGTCTTGAATCGCATTATAAAAAATTAGAGAATGAAAAGATATACAGGAGGGAATATTTTTGTAAAAGAAATTGCAAATCGAATGCCTTGAAAAAGCGCGCCCAAAGTCAAATCTGCTCTCTCTCCTCTGTGTCCACTTCCGCTGCGCTGACGATAGCGCCTACGTCAGCTGCACGTCCCTGCCTCTCTCTGTCTATCATTTTCGTCGCGTGGGTCCCGCCGCCAGGTGCTGACGTGGATGCCTCTGTCTTTGTACCGCAAATCGATGCCCAGTCTTCTTTTGTTTTCGTCTTGATTCAAATTTCACCCAAAGACAGCTCCTCTGTCTCTTTATTTTTGTTTTTATTATTTTATTTATTTATTTTGTATGAATAGAGGTTAGCCGTCGCTCTTCCTCTTCGTTAACCGTTCCCTTCTTCTCTTGTTTGCTCATCTACTTATATGCACGGAAAGGGAGATTTAGGGTTTATTTTTGCAGAAACCCCCTCTTCTTAATTTATTTGTTTCTTATGTAATTTGCTCTTTATTTCTTGCTTCTTTTTCTTCTCTTTCTTTCTCTTCAAACACGTGATGGACACACAGAATAAAATCAAACACGTGCTGCACACACAGAGTAAAATTAAAATCAGAAATTAGGATTTAAAAATAAAATTAAAAATAAAAATAATTAGTTTAAAATTAATTAAACTAACTAAAAAACATATTAGCTCATTTAAACCCTTTTAAAATTGGTTATTGCATTTTCACACGGCAAGTAAAATTTAAAATTCAACAAAACAATAAATTTAATCAATCATTCTGTTTGTTTTGTTCGTTGATTTTTACCAAAAATATTCACCTTTTTGCATCAAAAAGTCTTATTCCTTCAAAAATAATTAATTAATTGAAAACTATAGAAATAAGGTGAATTATAAACAAAATAGATGAATACAAGCAATTTTAATGGGTAATTGAGTACAAATATTTGTATAAAAAATTAGACACATCAGTACCTCTATAGACTAGCTCATGTGCTGAAGCAACGCTATCCATAATGTCCCTCCCTTTAATGAACTCACTTTGTGAATCTCCCACCACATCGTTAAGATGTGGAGATAGTCTAGAGGCGAGGACTTTAGTGATAATCTTAAAAGATCCATTTAATAGGCTAATTGGCCTGAAATCTTCGCTCCTGAGAACCTCACTCTTTTTGGGGATAAGAATGACGTTTGCGTGGTTCAGTTTGTCTATGTCCGCGGTATGACTATGAAATTCTTCGAAAATTTTCATGAGGTCATTCTTGATGATTTTCCAATATAATCTAAAAAAGAAGATAGGGAGTCCGTCGGGTTCTGGTGCCTTGTCTTGTCCTAAGTTTGTGATCGCTTGATGCACTTCTTCATCTGTAAATGGCCCTTATATCCCCTCACTTCCATCTAGTCTATCCCCGTCCCAAAAGTTATCCTGGAGTTTACATATATGCGGCCTGGATTGTCCCACCAATTCCTTGAATTTTTCATCTAGATGTCTTCTGATCTGTCCCTCATCTTCAGTCCATTCTATCCCCACCTGTAGTCCACTGATGCGGTTATGTCTCCTACTTTCGTTTTCCACCTTGTGGAAGAACTTTGTATATGTGTCTCCCTTTTTAAGCCATTGAATCATCGAGCGCTGCCTCCAATATCACTCTTCCATTTCTGCGTATTGATGCATTTGTAGCCTACTATTTGCCAATTCCTGTACCTCTGCTCCCAGCAGATTCATCCTTTCCTCTGTAACTTCTAATTCCCTTACTCTTTCTCCCAGCTCCTGTATGTATCTTTTGATCTGGCCAAACTCCTGTCTTGCCCATTCTTTTAGACGCCTACGTAGTCTTCTAATTTTCGTGTTCCATTTTTCGATGGCATTAGTTGCTATGGTGCCTGCATTCCATGATTCTTCTATAATCTTTCAAATGTTGTTATTCATAGTCCAAGCTTTCTTGAAACGGAATTGGTGTGGTTTGTCGATTTGTCCCTCGCTGCACTGCAATGTTAGGGGGACATGATCGGACGTAAATCTCGTGATTGTCTTGACAGACGCTAACAGAAACACCTCCTCCCATTCAGTGGATACAAAAATCCTATCAAGCTTAGCTAGGATCGAATTTTGTTGCATGTTCGTCCATGTGAACCTTCTATCAGAAGGATTGAGCTCCATGAGTTCTAAGTCGTCTATCATAGCGTTGAAGCTATTCCTATCGATTCTATTCGCCCCTCTACCCCTATGCTCATGCTAGAATCTAGTAACATTGAAATCTCCTCCAACCACCCATGGTCCTTCCCATCATTCTCTGATTGCTCTAAGTTCGTCCCACAACTCTACCCACCTTCTCGAATCGTATGGACCGTAAATGGCAATGACCACATGTACCCAATTATCGATCCGCCGTCTTAGTCTAACTGAGACAGTAAATATTCCAATACCCTCGTCAATGATTTCAAACGTGGCCGAGTCAATTCCTATGGCGACCCCCCCCCCCCCCCCCCCCCCCCCCGACTGACCTATAACTGACTTAGTTTTCCACTCATGCCCTCTAAGAGATCCTAGTCTAACAAAGTCTTCTACTATTGGGTTCTCAATTCTAGTCTCTTGCAACGCGCAAATTGACGGCCTATGCTTAGAGATGGTACTGTTGATAAGCCTACTCTTCGACCCTTCTCTCATTCCCCTAACATTCCAAAAGATGTATAACATTAATTCCTATTTTGTTGCCCTACCTTCTAACATCTACTCTCGTCTAGTTCGTAACCCAGTTAGCGAATCACCCTATTAATTTCTCCCCTAATAGAATTCACTGTGCGAAGCTGTTCGTCCCCGGTAGAACCCGTGGCTTGGCCGAATAGAGTAGCGTAATAGATCAGAGTATTATCAGGAATATAATTAAGAATTGTAAGATCACAACTAGTAATCCCTCCACAAGTTGAAACTGGTTCTTTTGCTTTGGCTGCCACCCAAATCAAATCATCCTCGCTTGGTCCCTGCTCTCCCCATTTGTCCAGCTACCTTTTGCTTTTCCACTGATATTCAACTATTTTCTTGCTAGCGCTGTCCCCTCCTGCTAATTCTAATTCCCACACCTTTTCTTCCCATTTTTCTGTATCGGTCTCTGAAACATGTGAGTCCTTGCCCACTCCATCTAATGCTTCAATTCTTCCTCCTCTGTCATCACTGACAATGTACTCCTTCGAACCATCTTCTTGTATTTGAATCAGAGAGTGTGGCACTTGGTGGCCCTGAAGCAGCTCCCCATTCTGGTCTTGGTCCATTTCTTCCCGAGCTATCGCATTGGAGCACTGGTCATTTTCGTCGGTGGATTCAATTAATTGCAGTTGGGTCTGCTCCGCTCCTGCGATTAGCTTGTCGATATTATCTGAACCTTTTGAGTTTGATGAAGGGCCCATGTCTCGAAGCCCACCTAATCCCCTGATAGCTTCTTGGACTGCTCGCCTCACCGACTCGTCAAAGTCTTCTCTAGTCATGTTGTTAACGTTGTTCAGACAGAGCTGTCCCGTCGCTGCTTTCGAAAATTCTACGCTGGATTTCTTTAGAATACCACTTCTCTCCAAAAGATTGATGGGACCATTCTTCGGATGCACAGTGGTAACGTCTACATCAGTACCCCCTCTGTCTCCGTGTCTCTGCCCCCCTCAGTCTCACTCTCCTCATGTCGCTATCGAATAGTGTGTTGCCCAATCGTAATAGGACAGCTGTCCTCCTCTCTATTACCTCTTCCTTCCAGTGTGGCTTCCAGCTGTAAAGTCAGCTTGTTTGGGCATGTACGTCTCTAATTAACTCCCCCTTGATCAAAAGGCTGTTCGACTTCCGATGCCTTTTTTTCCTGATGAAGCGTTGTGATTTCCTTTCGCCAAATCCAATGGCTGACGCACATCTTCTACCCCGCATTTGTTGGATCCTTGTCTGTCTGAGTCGGAAATCCTCACCCCTGCTCTGCTGAACGACATGCTCTTCTTTCTTTCCGTAATCACCCTGACTTCGTACTCCTTGCCATCGAACTCAGCTATGATCGTGGAAGGGATGTCTTCTTTGGCGTCTACTCCAATTCTTAAACGAGTGAACTCTCTTCTACTATGCTAAAGTGTACTCTTATCAATCTCTATTAGATGGCCAAAACCCTTGATTAGATTCTGGAAGCCCGATCTAACCCAACAGTGAAAAGGGAAGTTAAACACTCTCACCCACACCGACGGCAGCGAGTCCGTTGCCAGCGCTCCTACCTTGCATGACCATCTGGAGAACATGATATAGAACTCTTCTCTACCCCTACCCTAGTAATCCTTTTAGAGAGAGCACCTCCTGAATTCTATCAGAGGTTTGGCAGTGAGTGAAAAACCCATTTTGAGTAAGTTGTTGAACTTGCCACTTCCACTTCGATGAACTTCGAGTGTTTGCTGTCAATACCTTCTCTATCTCGATAAAATTTGGATTCCCGCTTTGAGCTTTTATCATGAAGCAATTTTCGGGGAATATTATATTGAAAACCAAAGGAAAGTCTACTTACATGATACCGTTTATCGTGAAACTCTTTGATATATAGTGAGAGCTTTACATGGCATCATAAATTTGAGATTTTGCCAATACATAAGAGAGACATGAATTAAAAGATTCAAATTCTAAGTTAAAATAACTTAAAATAGATTTCAAGTTATAAGAAAAAATTCCAAATTCTAAGTGAAATAATTCTCCCCCTTTTTGGAACAAACCAAAAGATGAAAAATACAAACGCCATAAATCACGAAGAGAAAGCCAAAAAAAGAACTGGCAGAATAGAGACCGGTCGACCGCACAGTCGACCGATTGGAGTTAATAAGAAATTATGTGCGACTGTAAGAAAAACAGAGAGTGAGACCGTCGACTGCACAGGCGACCGAAGAAAACAGAACAAGTGTGTGTTCGACTGTAAGAAAAACAGAGAGGGGATCGGTCGACCGCCCGGTCGACTATACACCTTTGCAGGATGACAGTCGACCGTCCATTCCACCAAAAACCAATTATGCTGATATATCAATAACATTTAGTTCACCTTTCAAAAAATGGAAGCATTTTTCATCAAAAGGTTTGGTAAAAATATCAGCAAGTTGGGAATCTGTTGAAACATACTCAAGAATGACATCTTCCTTTTGAAAATGATCTTTAATGAAGTGATATCTAATTTCTATATGCGTAGTACGACTATGTTGATCATAATTCTTAGTCATGTGAACAGTGCTAGTATTATCTCATTTAATGGGAATGTGATCAAAGAATTCCTTGTAGTCGTCTAATGTATGTTTCATCCATAATACTTGCGCACAACAGGATCCGGCTACTATGTATTCGGCTTCGGTAATAGACAATATTATAGAATTTTGTTTCTTGGATGCCCATGAGACAAGACAATCTCCCAAGAAATGACATGTACCGCTAGTACTTTTTCTATCTGTCAAACTCTCGGCATAGTTGGCATCTGAATAGCCTACAAGAGAAAAATTTTCTTTTTTTGGGTACAAAAGACCAGTATTTGGTGTGCCTTTAAGATATCGAACGATACGCTTAACTGCAACCAAATGAGATTCTTTGGGACACGATTGGAAACGAGCACACAAATAGATACTAAACATAATATCTGGACGAGATGTAGAAATATAAATCAAGTTACCAATCATACCACGATAGGTAGAAATATCAAAATTTTTACCAGATTCGTCTTTGGACAGTTTAGTGCATATACCATAGGAGGTTTTTATGTGTTCGCATTGTCAAGTCCAAACTTTTTGACTAGTTTTTTCGCATATTTGGATTGGTTTATGAAGATGCTGTCCTTTCGTTGTTGTATTTGAAGCCCAAGAAAGTAGGTTAATTCACCCATCATACTCATTTCAAATTCACCCTGCATTTTCTTAGAAAATTTCTTGCAGAGATTTTCATTAGTAGATCCAAATATAATATCATCAGCATAAATCTGAACAATTAAAATGTCTTTAGAAACATGTTTGATAAACTGTGTAGTGCCTACTCTACCCTTTGAGAAACTTATGTGAATAAGAAATGAGCTTAGTCGTTCAAACCAAACACGAGGAGCTTGCTTCAAACCATACAAAGCTTTATCAAGGCGGAATACATGTTTTGGGTGTGTGGGGTTAGTGAACCCAGGTTGTTGTTCAACATAAACTTATTCCGAAAAAAAATCATTTAAAAAAACACTTTAACATCCATTTGAAAAAGCGTAAAATTCATGTAAGAAGCAAAGGCAAGTAAAATAAGAATGGCTTCAAGCTGTACAACAGGTGCAAAAGTTTCATCAAAATCAACTTTCTTGTTGGTTATATCCTTGCGCAACAAGACGAGCCTTATTTCTAATAATAGTACCAAATTCGCCCAACTGGTTCCTAAACACCCACTTCGTTCCAAGTACGGTTCTATCATGGGGCTTAGGTACAAGTCTCCATACTTGATTCCTTTCGAATTGATTATGTTCTTCTTGCATGGCAATGATCTAGTCATTATCTTACAGGGCCTTCTTAATATTTTTGGGTTCAAGTATGGATACGAATGCGGAAAAATACATACAATTTTGAGCTTGAGTTCGAGTAGTTACCCCTTTTGACATATCACCTCGGATAAGATTTAGTGGGTGGCTAGACATGATTTTCCAAGCAGGACGCCTTTCGCTGGTGGAAGGTTGAGGTTGTGCTTGTGGCGGAATGTGATCATCTTCCATGGCATCAATTTGTTGTGACATGTTGTTTTGAGAATTTATATTTAGTCTCTTTTTAGTATGTACCTGTTTCTTTTCAACTGAACACCTGTCTCATCATCATCAACAACATGTAATATCTCTGTTGTGAGAGGATTAGTTTCATCAAATATAATATTAATAGATCATTGAATTGTGCATCTTCTTTTATTAAATACGCGATATGCCTTGCTACACAGAGAATATCCTAAGAATATGCCTTCGTCACTTTTACGATCAAAATTTTCCAAGTTATCTAGGGTATTTAAAATGAACAGTTTGCATCCAAATACACAAAAATAACTCAAGTTTGGAATTTTTCCATAATATAGTTCAAAATGCGTTTTCTCAAGATACTTCCTAATGATTACTTGTTTAATGGTATAACATGCTGTATTAACAACTTCGGCCCAAACCGACTTTGGTAAATCATTCTCAATAAGCATCGTGCGAGTCATTTCTTGAAGAGATCGAATTTTCTTTCAACAACCCTATTTTGTGGGGAGTGCGAGGACAAGAGAACTCATGTTTTATTTCCTTTTTGTCACAAAACAATGTAAAAAGGTCATTTTGAAATTTCTCACCATGATCACTATGAATAGTGACGATGGTAAGGTTTTTCTCATTTTCTACTCTACGAAAGAATTTTTGAAAAACCTATGATGTGTCATCCTTTTGTGACAAAAAGGCAACCCAAGTGAATCTATTGTAGTTATCTACAATTACAATGGCATATCGTGCACCTCCATTACTATGTGTTCGTGATGGTCCATACAGATCCATGTGCAAAATTTCAAAAGGTCTAGAAGTTGATACCATTTTCTTAGGCTTGTGAGAACTTTTAGTTTGCTTACTGAACTGACATGATTCATAGAGTTTATCTTTCTTAAATTTGATTTTTGGAATTGTAACACATCGAATTCCAAATAAGACTGAATTCGAAGTTCCACTGGATCTTTACACTTCACTTCGTACAATTTTACAAGGAATTAAAAACTTTTACTACAACAACGATTACATTTAACACAGTGGAAGCAAAATACAACATAATACAGGAATTGAACATCAACTTGAACATTTCTTTAAGCAGCAGTCAATCTTTAGTCTTGCCAATCATTTTATCCTGCATAGAAACTATGGGCATGTCAGTTGCATACAACTGATGCTAGGATATAATACATCAATTTCTCTTACTTAGAAAGCACACACTTGTCATAAACAAAGCTAACGAGGACTATCCTATTGATGTCGTGTGTGAATGTTCACTTAGTCCTTAATGTAGTTATTATTATTTACATGACACTAATGCGCACTTGTTCGGATTCTATGCATCCCATACTACATAAGTCCGAGGGCAAGCCCTTAATCGTTCTTCATCTTGTAGGGTTTAATCCCTCGCTATGACTTAAACTACTACAGTAACTACGGTAAGTATCCTAGATGTTCTATGAGTTACGAGCCCATGTCCAGACAGTCTGGAAGGAAATCTCACGTCATGACATGATGCATCATGTAGACAACCTATGGACAATTTAGCCTCCGTCATGAGACAATGGCACCACCCGTAATCACCAAACATCCCACAAGCGTCGCCACGGTCCCAATAATTCCGAAGATGTGTTCACGTCATGACATGATGCATCATGTAGACAGCCTATGAAACACTCTCACACCGTAGATCCGAGGCCCTCATACTTATGTTTTTCTCTTACTTTCATCACATCTTCACTATTGTATTGTCCTTAGTTATTTGAATCATGAATAAAAATCAACACCCTCGTTAGCACTTCTTTTATACCAGTCTTAACCATCAATTAACAATATGACCCAAACTTGGTCTTTCATTTCAATATTTTATCTCAAAGGAATTCATTCAATGCCAGTAAAAGGACTTAGCTACATTCTAGTCTTTAATCTAATTTCATGTTCATAAAAATAATTGAGTATTCACACTCACAAAATTTTCTCATAATTCATCATGATCTTTATTTCATTTTCAGGTACAAATTTCATGTATAATACGACAATTCCATTTTTCAAAACTTACCACATCATAAATAAATTTCACAAAATTCCTTCACTTTCATAATGTCAATCTTTTACTTATTAAGCCAAAAATCACATTTATCTTTATTTAAATTTTCCATGACGCAATCTCATTTTAACTCTTTACTCAAACTTTCTTTTTAAAAGAAAAATATTTATTTTCCTTAATTAATCAATATTCTAAGAAATTGTAGAAGTTCTTTTCCTCAAAATAGATTATGATTTTCATTATAATAAATCAAAGCTATAGAAAATTTTCTCATGAAGTCTAGGCATTTTAGAATATTTCTAATATTTTTTCTCAATTTTTAAATCACTCAAAACTACTTTAAAACAATAAAATATGTTTAAAAAATCAACTTTTCAAAAAGTGGCCGAAGCCGGATTCGAACCCACGCACAACAGAGACCGCATGCTTCAATAACCGCCCTAATGCGCCATCGAAGACCAGAAAGACCAAAGCGACTAACTGTTTAATAGTAAAATTGAATTATACTTATGTTCTGGTTTCAAATTGATTTCAGAAAAAATAAAGTCACTGGAGAGACTCGAACCCAAGCACACAGTGTCGCTGATGAACAGTAACGCTTTTAAAACGCACCCGAATATCAGTAAGGCCAAGGGAACTAATCGATGTGAGGTGAGTTGAGTTACTTTTAACTCCACTCGCTGTTTGTTACTATTATTTCGCATTTCAAAAACTCTTAAACTCTTTCCTCCTTTAATTTATTTCATGAAAAATTTCAGAACTGATCTTACAGATTTGCAACATAACAGTATTTTAAAATTATTATTTTGACATAAAAACGTGAATTTTTCTTTCTAATTTGTATTCTATGTCTACAATTTCGATATTTAAAAGCAATCATGATCAGCACCAAATTTAGCACTACAATTATCACATAAGTTTGTTTTCTTGCTTTCTTTTATTTCTACCACAATTTCTAGAACATAATCTCTTATCATACTAGTGCCACAATAATTAATATAGCATATAACCAATGTTTCAATTAACCAACTAGCTATTTACAAACATATATTCTATTGGTTCAAAATTCACATTTTCATAGCAACATGATAATTCTAATGTAATAATCACAATTTATTGCAACTATCAATCAATTCATCAAGCATTCACTTCATTTCTAACTAGTCTCTTTTAAACACACACATGGCCAAATTAATTAGTTTTTCTTAGCAATTTCATCAATTAAATCCCTAGCATGATATCTACATTAGAAGCTTGAGAAATCACCCACTTTTTTGAAGGAAAACAATTGAAAAACTCCTAGAAATCTCCTTGAACACACAAATGGTTCCTTCTCCTCTTAGATTGTGCACACCAAAGCGCTCCTCCTCCTTGTACTTGATGAACCCGAGCTCCCCCTTGATGATGCTAGGCCGGCCTCCAATGCAAGAGCACACAAATGCAACTCTCTCAATATTTTTACTCACAATCTCAATCTTTTTCTCAAAACTAGTTTTTATTTTTATTTTTATTTTTATTTTTATTTTTATTTTTATTTTTTAAAGTTTTCTAGTGCTTTTCATGAAGAGAATGAGGGGGTATTTATACTTTTTTCAAAGTAAAATGGAGGGCCAAGATTGATCTAGATGGATGTAGATTAGGGGCTAGGATATATTAGGGAGTTAGAACAACTACCCATGAACACACAACTCCCTCTCCACCACTCCAACTCTCCCACTTCTCTCTTGAACCATCCGGCCACCCCCATGCACACTCAAGACACGTGCTAGGCAATGCACGTGCCACACTAAGCACACCTAGTTACTAGTTGTACATGTATTTGTTAATTAATTCTTACAAAAACAAGTCTACCCTACAAGTTGTCTTATTTACAGGAGAATAAACTAGTGGGCTCAATTTAGTGGGATTTAGAATCCATGGGCTTAATAAAAAAATAATTAATTTAATTAGTGTGGGCTAGATTTAAACAATTTGGCCTAGGATTTAAAATAGGCTTTTTAAATTAAAAAGAGAAGAATTAAAAATACTTGTTCATGGTATAAAATAAATAATTTTTAAGAGAAGAGGTGCATAAATTTTCACGTGCAAAACACATGAAATTAAACAAACTTATATTAAATTATAATTGAAAATTTAGGATGTTACAGAAATTTTTTTGTGCAAGTTCCTTGTTGACAAGTTTGTTGAGATTATCCATAGCTGTGTGTCCAAGTCACCGATGCCATAACCAACCATCTTCGTTTCTAGCAGTAAAGCATCTCATATTTTCCTGTGCTAATTCATTAGAATTTATGACATACACATTATTGCATCTCTTAGCAAGGAGTAAACATGATTTATTGTTATCTAATATAGTGCATACATTTTTATCAAAGATAACTGTATAACCTTTATCTCATAACTGACTGACGCTAAGTAACATATTACCAATAGTACATCCTCAACAGAGCATGATAAACCAAAGTTTATTTTACCTTTACCGATGGTCTGACAAGTGTTGTTATCTCCGAACATGATGTCTTTCCCTCTTTCCCTTGATAGTGATGCAAAGTATTTATTATCAGTTGCCATATGGTTTGAGCATCCACTATCAAGGTACCACCGATCTTTAGTTTTCATACGTTGATGTGCCTACATTAAGATTAGTAGGTGTAATTTTGGGTGCCAAGTTTGTATTGAACCTGCATTTGCATTCTTTCTCACCCAAACAAAATTAGTATTCTTTTTTAATAAACAGTTATAAGATATATGTCCTAATTTGCAGCAATAGTGAATGTAATATGATTATGCCTTGGATCATGCACATGTGCATAGGTTTGTGTTGGTTTGTAACTGTTTTGGTGACTATGCATATGTGTATGACAAGATTGCTTAGAATTTTGACGTTGTATTGGCTTATTGTAACTAAGTCCTTGATTATCATGATATAACTTTGAATTCTTCGTAATAAGATAACAAGGCCCCTTATATTTTTCAACAATTTTTTCGAGCTCAATTATTTTATTACAAAGCTTTTTTCTAGTCTTCTCATCGTCTTTGGTGTTCCAACGAAGAGTGTCTAAGGTAGCATCAAGTATTCTATTTTGTTCGAGTGCTTTTTTATAACCTTCCACTACCTCGTCAAATTTTCTTTTGCAGTCATTTAAATCATCAGTGAGTTTAGCAATATAAACAGATTTCTCATGAATTTCTTTTAGATTTTCATCATGTGTTGCTAAAGATTTTTGAATCTGTTGTTTTAAATATTCATTTTCCTCTATCAACACATCATGGTCTTTCCTAAATGACTTGAATTTTTCTATAATCAAACAATTTTTATTTTTCAACTTTTGAGTTTTTGCAATGCAAGAGTCATGTGATTCATTTGACATTTGTTTATATTGTCTCAACTCACGACTTAACTTTTTTTTGCATAATCTCTTAATCCATTACACATGTCAACTAAATCATCATAGGTGGGTTCTTCGATTACCTCTTCTTGGGGTGGTGATTGCACCTCACCATTCCCAAGAGCCATGAATCCAAAGTTGTTGTGTTCTTGCTCTTCATCGCTGGAATCTGAATCTAGCCATGTTGTCTTCAATGCCTTCTTCTAAATCCTGAGTTGGTGTGATAATGATCTTTGTTTCTGTCCTGCGAGATAGGACAGTTTGTGCGGATATATCCCGGCTTCTTGCATTTGTAAAATATGTCATCTTTGTCATTTTCTCTTCCAACTTGAGACATGCCATTCGTTTGGTGTTTGAGATACTTACGGAATTGTTTGGTCAATAGCGCGATATCTTCATCTGATTCTTCATGATCTGACTCTGACTTTGATGTTCACGAAGTTTCTGCTTTCAAGGCGATGGTCTTTTCTTTAGTTTTGGGTTCAATCCCAATATTCTGCCGGTACCTCTTTGTTTTAGTCATCTTCAGCTCGTACGTCTTCAATTTTTCTTGGAAAGTGTAGTACTCGAACCCTTTTTCTTCAAGTGTCTTCTCATTGCTGCAGCTTTAACGTCTCATTCAGGCGTGAGACATCTTATGAGTTTTTCGACCTTTCTGTCATCTTCCAACCCCTTACCTAAGCTCTCAAGCTCATGTGCAATAATGTCGAAGGGGCAAGCATCTGATCTAGTTCTCTTCTGGCAACATACGAAAAACATCAAACTTATAATATCATAAATTAATTTTTGCCTTTACCTCATATGCGATTCCTTCATGTCATTTTAGCATGTTGTTCCAAATTTCATAGGCCATTTTTGCAATTTTGCCCACATCGCATCAACTCTTCATTATTTAGACCTGCATAAAGTGCTGTCATAGACTTGGAGGTTGCAGTTTTTAATGCTAGTTCCGCTTTTGTAAAAGTCCTATTTTCTTCACTGACAGAAATATCTGTTTTGTTTATGCAAATGTTCCATACTTCTTCTCCAAGCATTTGCAAAATGTGAGACATGCGAACTTTCCAAACATCATAGCACTTTCCATCAAAGTAAGGTGAACGTGTTAGACTTGTCCCATTGGAGATAAATGACTCCGATGAGTACAAGTTTTCGGGAGGAATTTCGGCCATTGGACCTTTTGCTCAAGCTTTTAAGCTCTTAATAAGCATCTCGCTCTGATACCACTGTAAATCACCCACCCTAGGGGGGGTGAATAGGGTGATTGTGTGGAAATTAAAAATTTAAATAAAATGCATAAAGTAAAAAAGATAGAGTAAGAGAAAGCAAACAGAGCACCGAGCAAGACACAATGATATAACGTGGTTCGACCTCCAGGTCTACGTCCACACCACCTACTTGTAGCAATTCTCTTTCACAAGCATTCCACTATACTTAAAACCCTTGTATAGTGATTCTCAGAATTCAGGCTGAGAGACCTATTACACCCACAGGGCTTCTACAAATAAGTCTCGTAAAACTCACCGAAGTGGAAGAAAAGAAAAAAATCTCAAGACCTAAAAAGACCTTGACTGAAGAAGACAATAAAACCTCTCACACTCGGAGTGTTGATTGAATAATTAGTTCAAAAGAGTTATGATAGCAAGGGGTGAGGAATACACTATAAATTCGCCTCAGTTTATAGACTGGGGAAATGTATCTTTCCAAAAATGAAAATATTTTTCCGAAATAGTCAGATCTACACTTGGGTGGTCAATGATGAATAGTTGACCGTTCATCCTGTAACTCAAAAGCCGAGAGATGACCGGTCGACTGATTCATCTTTTTCACAGAAATGAACGACCGACGGTTATGTCGGTCGTTCGTCATTTTGTGCGGTCGACCGCTATCGTGCAGAATTGACATTTATTTGGCGATTTCACTTTATATTCTTTTCAAAAGTAATTTATCAATCAACACTACTTTACATATATTCTACTCACATAAACAAAAATAAATTATCTATTTTTGCTGGATTTATTGATGATTTGAAGCACATGTTTCTTGTGTGCAATTTTCATTGATATTTTTGGTTCATGCCACTTTTGCTTGATTTCCAATCACTTTGAATCTTTTCTTTTGGTTTTCCTTTTTCTGTAGATCCTGTAAATCTCAACTGAAAATATTAGTTATAGATGATACGTTTTGTGCACACCAAACTTAAGATCAACAACCTTAACCTTAATTTTGTATATGGTGTGCCTTTAAACCTGACCCTGATTGACTTTGTTCAAATATTCTTTATGCATGCATAAGCTTGGTGACTTACCAACCTTATGTGTCATGCGCCCAAACATTCTGTCATGTTTTCCTTCTTTAGATTAACAGCAATTAATAGCCACATGTACTTGGTTCAATAACTAATCAAACAAGAAAGTGTCACAAGTATCTTGGACAAACCTATCTCAAATGCATCTTTACTTATGTTTAAGAATTGTTCCAATAAATTTTAATCTCTAATGCCTCAGGAGTCAATAATTTGATGGACCTTGCCTATATTTATAATTGACGGTCTAAATATGATAAGTTCACTAGCAACAAACTTGACATGCATGAAGTTTGTTGCTTAACATATTACTTATGTGACTCCATTGTCCAATCATCTTTTGATCATTGATATTGTATTCGTGTTTTTTTGTTGGCCAAAAAAATAAGATAGTATAATGATTATTTGGAAGAAAACAATTTTTGGTTGTATGTTTATCCTTGTCTACTTGGTGGGTTAACTGTCTGACCTAATGGTTGATGGGCTAATGTAAAATATTCATCTACTTCAGAACAAGACAGCTTCTCCATATCATGTGTAGAAAATCAATCTCTTACTCTTAGTATCTCTTCTTTTTCTATAGAGAAAATTGTGCCTATTTTTGTTGTCGAACAACATATATTTGAAAGATTTTCGGAAGACTCAAAAGAAAAGCTTATTGTCAGTCAAGATGTCTTATGTGATTAAGGTTATGCTAGAATCTGATATCCACATAAGTTTGTTTTTTTTTTTTGTTGATAAAAGATGACATTGTCATCGTTTCATTAATGAAAAGTTAACGAAACAGAGTACTACATAATACAAAATAATGATCTAGAAGTCAGAGTCCAAACCACAATCAAGACAACAACTACAAAATGAGAACTCTAATGCATACAGGAAAATAAAGGTACTTTGACACCTTGGAATAAACAGTTCCTAAGAATCCTAAGTTGAGCTACTCTTCTTCTTCCCTTCGAAGTTTTTTCTTTGCTCCTGCCAGCCCTGCCCACACATGAATGAAAGCAAAGATCTTATGCATCAAAACTTGAAATCTATTATTAGTATTGCGAAAGCACAAGTCATTATGGTCTAGCCATAATTCCCACATCGTAGCTGCAACTCCAATATCCCATGCTATTTTATCCCCCTTTTTTTATTCTACCCCCTTTCCACTGCCCCCATACCTGAAAACTCGATGTGGGGAAATCTGGGCATCCGAATCCTAGACAAACCACTTCCCAAGCAAACCTAGCTCTAGGACAATGAAACAAAATATGGTTTGTATCCTCATCGTTCGTGTTACATCTCGTACATCTAACGTCAATTTGCATATTTCGTTTTTGGAGGTTGACTTTAGACAGAATCGCATCATTGTTCACAAGCCAGAGAAAAACCTTAACCTTCGGCGGCACATAAGTGTTCCAAATAGATTCAGCCTCCTTACATCTTGTCCCTCCATCATTAAGCCATTTATACATTGAATTCACCGAAAAGTTGGAACTAGACTCTAAATTCCAGACTCTCTCATCCTCTGAATCACTAGTGCACACACCTTCAATCCGAATGAAATTGTTCAGATTTTCCAATTGAATCATGCTCTCATGCGACAACCCTTCTTTTACTACAAGCTTCAATCCCTCATTTTCCCAAACGTTAGCCACAAGTGTATCAGTATTTATAGTGGCCGCGGCCGCTTCAGGAAACATACAACAAAGGGTATTGTTGCCACACCATTTGTCCTTCCAAAATTTGGTATCTTTTCCATTCTCAATCCTACATCTTGTGTTAGTTTGGTAAATCTATCCCACTTTAGTGATTCCCTTCCAGAGAAAGGACGCCTTACCATGCTTACTTCTCGCCCCAAATCTAAATTTCTTCCTTGCTCGGTAAGCTGCAAAAGATTTACACCACCAGTTGTTGTATCTTCTTTCCATTTTCCACCACCACTTACTCAACAACGCTTTGTTCATATCACTTAGATCAAGAATACCGAGCCCCCCGTATTCTTTCCTTTTACACACCCTCCCCCATTTGACGAGATGAAATCCTTTGTTATTCTCATCTGCTCCTTTCCACAAGAATCTTCTTCTGCATTTGTCAATTTTGTTGATCACCCAACTTGGTAGCTCAAAAATGGACATCAGATATGTCGGAATACTACTGAGTACTGAGTTGAGTTGAGTAATTCTCCCCCCCAAGGATAAGAAGCGGCCCTTCCATCCGGCTAATCTCCTCTCAATCTTTTCTATAAGCGGCTGCCAATCATCTCTAAGCATCGCTCCCAGTCTGATGGGAGTACAAAGATAAATAAAAGGAAATTGACCAATGTCGCAACCAATAATCCTTTTGATAGCATCAATTGGAGTGGTAAGCTCATCACTGATTGAGATAACACAACTCTTATTCAGGTTCACTTTCAACCCCGCCTAAGCCTCGAAGCACTTCAGAACCATGCCAACAGCGATAGCTTCCTCCTCCCTTGCACTTCCAAACATTAGAGTATCATCTGCATATTGTAAAATTGAGACAGCTTTAGGAATTCCCTTAATATCCAAACCTTGTATAATGCACTCCTCTCTACCCCTCTTTATCATTTCTGCCACCCCATCCGCCACAATAGTAAAAAGCATGGAGGATAGTGGATCCCCTTGTCTAAGGCCCCTACGACATGTTATTTATTTTCCGTGATTCCCATTAACTTGGACAAAAGATTTTCCTCATCTGATACAAGTTTTAATCCAAGATCCCCAGTTATCTCCAAATACTTTGAGTTGTAAGGCCTCGTCCACACTGCCCCATTCCACTGAATCGTATGCCTTTAGAAAATCGAGTTTTAGCAAAAATCCATCTGCTTTATCTTTGTTTCTTCTATATACTATCTCATGTACTGATGCAACGCCGTCCATAATGTCTCTTCCTTTGATAAAGCAGCTCTGTGATTGGCCTACCATGTCATGGAGATGCGGTGACAACCTTAGAGCCAACACCTTGGTGATGATTTTGAAAGAGCCATTCAACAGACTGATAGGTCTGAGATCGTCCACTGTGATTACTTCCTTCTTTTTTGGAATTAGAATAATGTTTGCATAATTAAGGCGATCTAAATCAGCAACTCCAACGTGGAAATCTTTGAATATCTTCATAAGGTCATCCTTGATGATTTTCCAGTAAATCTTATAGGAAAAAAGAGGTAATTCGTCGGGTCCAGGAGCCCCGTCCTTCCCCAAACTTTTAATAGTTGTAAGGACCTCTTTCTCCGTGAATGAGCTCTCGATTCCCTCGCTTCCGTCTATCCTGGATGAATTCCACATCTCAGGGTTCAGCTTGCATCTATTATTTTTTCTGCCTCCCAAGAGTTCCTTGAATCTTCTGTCTATGTGGTTTCTAATAACGCCCTCATTCTCAGTCCAAATTCCATGGACCATCAGTCCTGAGATTTATTTTGCCTCCTTCTTCCATTATCTACTTTGTGAAATAATTTAGTATTAGTGTCACCATCTTTCAACCATTGAACCCAAGATCTTTGTCTCCAATATTGCTCCTCCATCTCACCAATGTGCTTGATCTTTTGCCTCTTATTAGCTAACTCCTCCGTCTCTGCGGCATGTTAATCTTGACCCTCCTAAAACAATTCTAACTCCTGAACCCTAACTCCTAGCTTTTCTCTCCTCCTTTTAGTCTGACCGAATTCTTGCTTAGCCCAGCCCTTCAACTGTTTGCGAAGTCGTCTTGTCTTTTCTATCCAAATTCCAATCACGTTGAAAGCAGTCGTACTTGCATTCCATAAGTCTTCGATAGTCTTACGAATGCTTCCACTCATAGTCCAAGCTTTCTCAAACTTGAAAGGGAAGCTCGATGCCTTCCTTTCATCTCCGCAATCAAGAGCAAGCGGGATATGATCCGATGTGAGTCTTCTAATAGATTTAACCCCTGCTAATGGGAAAACTTCTTCCCAGTCGGTTGACACTAGAATCCTATCTAGCTTGGCAAGAATAGGATTAACCTGCATGTTCATCCATGTAAATCTTCTATTAGCTGGTTCAATTTCCATCAACTCCAACTTGTCAATAACAGAATTGAAATTCTCCCTCTCTTGAGTACTTGCTCCCCTTCCTTTATGTTCATATTGGAATCTAGTGATATTGAAATTGCCTCCGATAACCCATGGCCCTGCCCATCTATCTCTTATAACTCGAAGTTCATCCGAGAATGATCTCCGTAATCTAGAGTCATATGGCCCATAAAATGACGTCACCATATGATCCCAATTGTCACACCTACGTCTAATTCTCAAGGTTAACGAGAAATCTCCAATCCACTCGTCAATAATCTTGAACAACGATGAGTCAACCTCTATAGCAATACCACTGGATAAGCCGATGGCCGATTTAAACCTCCAATCAAATGCCCCTACATACTTAAGACACTGAAACTCTTCAATCTTTGGGTTTTCGATTCTCGTTTCTTGAAAAGCACAAATGCTAAGGTTTTTATAGTTAATCGTTTCACTAATAAGTCTCTTCTTAGACCTTTGCCTCATCCATCTAATATTCCAGAAGATGTATAACATAAAACACTGATTAGTCATCTACCTCTACACATCTCCCGGGAACCCTTGGGATTAAACTCCTTGTCTATTGGTCTTCCCCCTAATAATATTAGCTTGTCTAATTTGTTCAACTCTTTTGGAGCCCATTTCTAAGCCATAAAGACTAGCATAATATATTAAAGAATCATCATCAAGAAAATTTAGAATTGAGAAATTGATTGTTGAGGTAACTCCACAGGCAAATACAAGTTCATTGACCTTGGTGGTTACCATGTTTAAGTTGACTTCTGTAGAACCCTGTGATCTCCATGAGTCTATTTGCCGATGACTCTTTCTTTGATATTCCATAACTTTCTTACTAGAACTTCCCAAACTCTTATATGCATCTCCTCCTTCTACTAACTCGTTGGCTGAATTTTCTCTACCTTCTGTATTTGTCTCGTAGATGTGATTGACAGCTACAACCTCATCTAGTGCTCCGATAATTTGGACCTCTGTGCCGTTTCGGTCTTGCTTGAGCTTATCGCCAACAAAATTGCCGCTGCTCAAATCACACTCAATCGATTGCTGGTCTTCTCTTTCATGATATATCTCTGTTAATGGGCATTCCAAATTTAAGATTATACCATTCTTTTCCGAATTAACAACAACAGGCCCGGTTGAATCTAATAAAATCTTATCGTTAACAAATACTTGCTCATTTGCCTTGAAGCCCAACTCCAATTCCGGCCCACAGAGAAGCCCTGCCACTTTGCTTTCAATAACATTGCGTACCACCTGTTCTACCGCAGCGTCGAGCTCCGCACGCAACATCGACAGCACGTCACCTACGCTGTCGCTGTCAACACCTTCTGCCTCGAGCTCCGAAACATCACCTCCTAATTTTTGAAAATCCAACAAAGGAACATCTAACTTGACTGCTGGCCCTTTCCCCTTTGCGTCACCACCAAGCGCAGGTCAGCTGGCGATACCTTTCTTCACATGCCAGCTCTGCCCAATGCTTGCCACGTTGACATCTTTTTGAAATGAATGGTGGAGATTTAGGTTCCTCAGATCTGACGGCATGGGAAGCTCTGTGCAATTTTTGTGATTTGGACGATCCAGAGCTATGATTACACGATCCAACGGCAGTCGCCTTTCTTCAACCTCCCAATCTAGCGGTTGTGCATTTTTATCAATGGCGAGCGGCGTACTATCGTCTCCCCTAAAAGACACACATTTCTTCTTCTCAGTGCAAATCTTCACCTCGTAACAATCTTGATCGACTTCTACTAACACCATCGATGGGAAATCATCTTTGTTTTCGGTACCAATCCGCAGTCGAGCAAAATCAGAATGCGAGTGTAGCCTGGTATTATTATCAATATCGAGAATCATTCCAAATCCTTTAACTAGATTTTGAAAACCCGAATGCACCCAACAATGGTATGGAAAGTTATAAACTCTGATCCACGTCGACAGTAGTGAGACTGTCTTCAAAGCTCCAAGATTGCGTGACCATCGCTTGAACGTAATATAGAAATCTAAACCTTCTAACCCTTTCAGCTTCAACACATCTTGAGTTCTTTCTTCATTTTGACAATGCACCAAGAAATTTTGATGTCCAGAGTGTTGAACATCCCATTTCCAATTCGGATTCATTGTAGTAGCCTCCATCAGCATCCTCACGATATCCTCTTTGTTCGGGTTTCCATATAGTGCTTGGACCATAACGCAGTTATTGAGCCTCTTCTCGAGCTCCGCCATGGTCGAAGTTGGGGTAATGATAGCTTTAATAACCCTACTAGATCCAGCAACGCTCTCTTCAGTCCTACTACGCTCTGATATGGTCGTCGTTGCAAGCATAATTGGTTCTTTGATAGCTGCGTTGGTCGCTGCTTTGTTCCTCTTGCAAACTGTCGAAATGTGACCGTAATTCTTGCTGACGTAGCAGAACCAATCGTTGCTACAAAATTGGATTGAGTGACCTCTTTTAGCGCATTTGTAGCACTGTTGATTGTTCACATCTTTCACTGATTCAATCGATCTTGTGCTTCTTCTTCTTTCCTCCCCCCTCTCAGCTCTCCTCAACTTAAGGGGACGAACTAGGATCCATTCTCCTTCCTCGTCCTTTTTCTTCTTGACATTCTGTTAGGAATAAAACGACCTGAGTGTACTAAGTGACCTTTCTGGAATTGATCTGCAACAGGAAGAAAGTGAGAAGTAGCTCGAGGCGTGGGTTGCACTTTCTTTAAGAAACTATTTGGCCGATTCTGGAGATGAATCGTTGATCACCAAACACTTCTCCCGGGATACAACGAGCTTCTGATCTACAGTGCTGCCAAGACTCCAAAGCAGCACGTACCAACTTGCACCAGCAAAAACCGCAGAAATTGAATTTTTTTTGAGAAAATTTTGAATGATAGAAATTTGTATTTTCTTTTTCTGTTTTCTGTGTCTTCTTCTTCCCAAAGATACTCATCTTATAGCTTGTAACCAGTAAGCTATAATGAGTGTGCATTAATCCAAAAACGGCTATATAATGAATACTATTTAATTTTTGAAACTGCTATAACATAAAGTCTATTTATGTGTGAAACTGCTATATTTATTAAAAACGTTTTGAATTCTGAAAGTTTCAAAAAAAAGAAAAAAAAAAAAGTTCTGTTTTTTTTTTTTTTCAATAGACCCCAAGACCCCTAAGGCCCTAAGGCCCGGCCCGGTCATAGATATATAAATATATATATATATATATATATCATGTAGAATGTAGGAATTGAACCCCCAACCTCTTGTGAACTCAAAACTTTAACCGTTAGGCCATGAGACAGTATTGATAACAAGATGAGTGTTTTGAATGTATACTCAATTCCAACAATCCCCCACTTATATATTTAAAACACTAATTTTAAAAGAAGCGGTTTTTCAAAAAGTATAGAACCATGCATAAGTAAGGTGTCCGAAGACTTGAACCTTACATAGTGGACAATCCTCAAAATGCAAGAATAATGAGTGATCTTCAGTCTTGAACTCATTACCCGTTTTTACATAGTGAAGGAAAACCACACGTGATTCTACCAGGTGCAAGTTCTAAATGCCAGCACATTCCGGCCTTGTGCTTATCCCAGTATAGGTGAATGTTTTTAGAGAATCAGCCCCATTCTCGTAGAAGCGGCCACACTTCACAAACACCCCGGTGAGTCTATCAAGAGTGCTCTTGTAGCTAGGCACTCCTCTCATTCAGAGATATAGAGTTCATTAAGAGCCAAGCTCATCCTTACTAACGCTACAAAATATCATGCACATACACATCAGGATGGACTAGGGAGTGGTAAAACTCCTAGGTTGCATGATTTCAATCACAGCATGGCTTGTTTTTCCCATTGAACCTATGTCTTGGGATCTCCAGTCGTATAGGTTGGGTTCCCACCAATTGTGATCCTAAATGGGCTTTAGTCCCATCCTTATCGATGTATTCCAAACTTTGTCTCGAGACAATCCTTTCGTCAAAGGATCTGCAAGATTACTTTCTGATCTGACAAAATCCACAGTGACAGCACCAGACGTGAGGAGCTCTCTCACCGTACTGTGCTTGCGACGAATCGCTAATCTCTTACCGTTATAGTAAGCATTTTGTACTTTAGCTATGGCAGCAGTACTATCTGAGTGGATTAAGATCGGAGGTATAGGCCTATTCCATAATGGAATGTAAGACAAGAGGTTCCTCAACCAGCTTGCCTCCTCACTAGCCGCAGCTAGAGCAACTAACTCAGACTCCATAGTAGAGTAAGTTAAAATAGTCTGTTTCTTGGACCTCCAAGAAACAGCACCACCAGCGATACTAAAAACGTATCCACTTGTGGCCTTGGAATCATCCGAAAATGAATTCCAATCTGCATCACTGAATCCCTCAAGGACAGCAGGAAACCTCTCATAATGTAGTCCTAAGTTCATGGTCTTTTTCAAGTACCTCATGACTCTGTCAATAGCATTCCAATGCTCAGAACTTGGACAACTCGTAAACCTACATAATACACCTACAGCATATGCAATGTCAGGTCTAGTGCAGTCAGTAGCGTAGCGAAGGCTACCAATAATACTAGCATATTCTTTTTGTCTAACTGCAGCACCAGAATTTTTCAAAAGTTTAACATGAGGGTCATTAGGTGTACATGCAGGTCTACGGTCAAAGTAATTGTATTTCTTCAAGATCTTCTCAATGTAATGAGTTTGATCAAGAGTAATACCAGTCTCAGAACGTGTGATTTTCATGCCTAAAATAACATTGGCCTCACCTAGGTCTTTCATATCAAAATTTTGACTAAGCATAGTTTTAGTCTCTGAAATTAGTTCAAGTGAAGAACCACAAATGAGTAAATCATCCACATATAGACAAAGCATGATGCAACTATCACTAGATGCTTTATAATAAAGGCATTTATCAACATTATTAATAGAAAAACCATTTGAGAGTAATAATTGATCAATTTTGTCGTGCCACTGTTTAGGAGCTTGCTTAAGACCATATAAAGTCTTATTCAGCTTGCAGACTTTGTGTTCCTGCCCTGGAATCACAAAACCTTCAGGCTGATCCATATAAAGTTCCTCTTCAAGTTCTCCATTAAGGAAAGCTGTCTTAACATCCATCTGGTGGATCAACAAGTTATGCACAGCAGAAATGGCTAATAAAACTCTAATGGTAGTCACACGGGTCACAGGAGAGTAAGTGTCAAAGAAATCTATATTTTCCTTTTGTACATATCCTTTAGCTACTAGTCTAGCTTTAAATTTTTCAATAGTACCATCTGGTTTTAGCTTTCTCTTAAGAATCCATTTGCATCCTATAGTACGACTACCGCGAGGTAAGTCCACTAACTCCCAAGTACCATTAGAGGTTAGTGAATCCATTTCATCATTTATGGCTTCTTGCCACAAATCGGCATCCGGTGAGGTTAAAGCCTCATTGATAGAACTAGGATCAGATTCTAAAGCATATACAACATAGTCATCACCAAAATCTTTAGTAGTTCTAGCACGTTTGCTTCTACGTGGCTCAGAATCTAAATCAACATTAGCAGCATTTGTATTAGTTTGAGGAATGCCAGAGGAAGTTGAGGGTTGTGAACCCCCACTACTACCCCCACTGTTCCTCAATAAGTAAGGAAATTTATCCTCATAAAAATCAGCATCTAAGGATTCAATAATTACATTATTATTCAAGTCTAAAAATCTGGAAGCCTTACTGTTCTCTGCATAACCAACAAAAACACATTCATATGCCCTACTTGCAAGTTTGATTCTTTTAGGGTCAGGTTTTCTGACATATGCTAAACAACCCCAAACTCTAAAATAATCAATATTGGGCTTTCTACTTCTCCATAATTCGTATGGTGAAGTATCAGAAGATAGATGTGGAATTCTATTTAAAACATGACATACAGATAAAAGAGCTTCACCCCATAAAGATTTGGGTGCTCCAGAACTAATAAGCGAAGCAACTACCAATTCAGTAAGAGTCCTATTCTTTCTTTCAGCTTTTCCATTAGATTCAGGTGAATAAGGTGCAGTGGTCTCGTGAATAATTCCAAATGATGTATATAATTGTTTAAATTCATTGGAATCATATTCTGTACCTCTATCACTACGAAATCTCTTAATATTTCTTTCAAATTGATTTTGCACTTCAGTTACATAAGTTCTAAACATGTCAATTGCTTCACTCTTATGTGCCATAAGATAAACATGAGTATAATTTGAATGATCATCAATAAATGTAATGAAATATCTTTTACCATTTCTGGTTAAGGTTCCATCCATCTCACATATATCAGAATGTATCAAGTCTAAAATTTTTGTTTCTCTAGCTACACTTCTATGTGAAGTTTTAATTATCTTAGCTTGACTACAGGATGTGCATTTTTCAAATTCATTTAAGTTAACTTTTGGTATCATGCCAAGTTTGCTCATATTATTTACCAATTTCTTGTTAACATGACATAGTCTAGAGTGCCATAAAGTAAAAGAAGACAAAGAGTAAACAGAAGCATTATTCTTATTCATTTCAATACTGAGTTTAAACATTCCATTACAAGCAAATCCCTTTCCCACAAAAATTCCATTTTTAGTTATAACATACTGGTCGGATCCGATGCTCTGATGAAAACCAGCCTTGTTGAGTAGGTATCCAGAAATCAAGTTCTTCCTCATATCAGGAGTGTGCAAGACATCCTTGAGGGTAACAGTCCTGCCAGAGGTGAACTCCAAGTCCACCTCTCCAGTGCCCATCACATTGATACAGTGAGAATCACCAAGTTGCACTTTTTGACCTTCAGTCTCCTTATAAGTTTTGAACCAGCTGCGCTCATAGCAAACATGCCTAGTAGCGCCCGTATCAGCCCACCACCCATCGGTTACACCGACCATGTTGATCTCAGTAATCATAGCCACTAATGGCCCTTCGATAGCATTTGCCTGCGGTGCAGGTGTACGCGATCGGCAGTTCCTAGCGATATGTCCAAAGCGATGACACTTCCAACACTCGATAGGATCTGTTCCATTGTTGTTGGTTTGGGCTTGCTGGTTATTTGTCTTATTCGGATTCTGACGTCCATTCTGACCATTCTGACGAAAGTTCGAATTGAACTTCCGACTAGCATTCTTCTTGAACGGCTTGTTCTTTGGTTTCAAATGGACTTTTGCTTTGTTCTGTTGAACAAGCAGGACTTCTTCTTTCTGATCTTGCTTTCTGGATTCCTCCTCAACTCTAAGCCTAGTTATCAAATTCTCCATGGTCAGTTCCTTTGATTTGTGTCGCAGGATGTTCTTATAGTCTTTCCAACCAGGTGGTAACTTGTCAATCATCACAGCTACTTGAAATTGCTCATCGAGGGGTATTCCCTCTGAAATGATCTCATGAGCAATATGTTGTAACTCGTGTGATTGAATAGTTACCAGCTTGTCGTCGACCATGGTGTATTTGAGGTAACGACTGACTGCGAATTTCTTCGAGCCAGCCTCTTCAGTGTCATATTTCTTCTGTAGGGCTTCCCAAACAGACCTAGCCGTATCGGACTGTAAGTAATAGTCATACAGTTCGTCGGATAGCCCATTCAGGATGAAGTTCCTACATTTAAAATCGGCATCCTTCCATTCTGCTATGTCATCTAAAATTTGTTCATTATCATTTGCATCAACAGGTTCTGGGTTAGGCATTACAGGGCAGTCTAGGGTAAGAACATGGGCAACTTCCTTCAGCGACAGATAGAAAAACATTTTGTTCTTCCATCGCTTGAAGTTCAAGCCAGCAAATTTTTCTGGTTTGTTGGTTTCATATTTGCGGTCAGAAACTAAAGCCATTACAGATCACGAAAATAGTTTCTTAAAATTGTTAGGAATAAAACGACCTGAGTGTACTAAGTGACCTTTCTGGAATTGATCTGCAACAGGAAGAAAGTGAGAAGTAGCTCGAGGCGTGGGTTGCACTTTCTTTAAGAAACTATTTGGCCGATTCTGGAGATGAATCGTTGATCACCAAACACTTCTCCCGGGATACAACGAGCTTCTGATCTACAGTGCTGCCAAGACTCCAAAGCAGCACGTACCAACTTGCACCAGCAAAAACCGCAGAAATTGAATTTTTTTTGAGAAAATTTTGAATGATAGAAATTTGTATTTTCTTTTTCTGTTTTCTGTGTCTTCTTCTTCCCAAAGATACTCATCTTATAGCTTGTAACCAGTAAGCTATAATGAGTGTGCATTAATCCAAAAACGGCTATATAATGAATACTATTTAATTTTTGAAACTGCTATAACATAAAGTCTATTTATGTGTGAAACTGCTATATTTATTAAAAACGTTTTGAATTCTGAAAGTTTCAAAAAAAAGAAAAAAAAAAAAGTTCTGTTTTTTTTTTTTCAATAGACCCCAAGACCCCTAAGGCCCTAAGGCCCGGCCCGGTCATAGATATATAAATATATATATATATATATATATCATGTAGAATGTAGGAATTGAACCCCCAACCTCTTGTGAACTCAAAACTTTAACCGTTAGGCCATGAGACAGTATTGATAACAAGATGAGTGTTTTGAATGTATACTCAATTCCAACACATTCTCAATCTCTGACGTTCTATCCCTCTGATGAGTTCTGTGTTCATCATATACTCTCGATGGAGGAAAGGAAGACTTTCTTGAGGAAATTTGCATGCCCAAATCTCTTTTTATTCTATAATTTACAACCATGCTTGATAGCGTGAAGCATGAGAAGGATGAGTCCGAGACCGGAAGAACCCATGATAGAGGAGAGACACTCCGTGATGAGATTCACGAAGGTTAGGTCTTGCAACAAGAATTTTTCAAAATGGAATTTGTAAGGTCTGGTGAAGTTAAAGTTCGAACATAAAGAGATAGGTACATGAAACACCCCATGTTAAACAAATAACTATAATAGTATATAGTATACAATGTATGATGGCAAAATGGTAATTATTGGATGATGGGGGGGGGGGGGGAGGTCCCACGGCTTGATGAAGCACAACATATGTGCTGGTTGATTTGGAGGTTGACTTCGGTCAAAGCCTCTGGGTGACGTGGCGGATGCCATGGGGCCCACCCACAGCATGTTGATGTTGCCGCTGTTCCTTTATGTGTGAGAGAGAATAGGAGAAGTGTTTGGGAAATGTCCCATATCGGATTTCAAAGTAAATAAAATAATATATAAATATAATAGTCTATGATCAAGAGTCACCTACTCAGTTAACCAACTTTTGAGAGGCAGTCTGTGGTGGGCAGTTGTACTATATAATATCTAATTTGTCTTATAAATTGTATAAATTGTCTGAGCTAGGGGCAGGGGCGTTACAAATGGTAATCCGAGCCGACTTTCGACACCGGGTGTGGGGCATGTCTATATAGTCGGGCGGAGGATTCCGGGATTATAGACCCAGTCGGACGGTGGATTTCAGGAATGTGGTGAACCCTCAATTAAATTCGGGACTGTTATTGATCGGGCGGTGGATTCCGGGATCATAATTAGTTGGGCGGATAGGAGGGCAGCTCAATTAAATCCGGGATTATGATTAATCGGGCGGTGGATTCCGGGATCATGAATAATCGGGCGGATAGAAGAGCAGATGCTCCACAACGTCTAGAAAGGAGATCCTACACTAGATTGTGCATGCCTGTGCTTAGCGAGGATGCTGATTTCTGAAGGGGGTGTCTGAAACACCCCATGTTAAAAAAATAACTATAATAGTATATAGTATATAATGTATGATGGCAAAATGGTAATTATTGGATGATGGGGGGGGATCCCACGGCTTGATGAAGCACAGCATATGTGCTGGTTGATTTGGAGGTTGACTTCGGTCAAAGCCTCTGGGTGACGTGGCGGATGCCATGGGGCCCACCCACAGCATGTTGATGTTGCTGCTGTTCCTTCATGTGTGAGAAAGAACAGGAGAAGTGTTTGGGAAATTTCCCATATCAGATTTCAAAGTAAATAAAATAATATATAAATATAATATCTTATGATCAAGAGTCACCTAATCGGTTAACCAACTTTTGAGAGGTAGCCTGTGGTAAGTAGTTGTACTACATAGTATCTAATTTGTCTTATAAATTGTATAAATTGTCTGAGCTAGGGGCAGGAGCTACTCTGGGTGTAGTACATGATTCGACGATGGGTTGGGCAAGGCTGAAACAAAGGAATTGTGGAAGAAATTGATCTAATCTAAAGAGAATAGAAAATGATCGAGCTTAGACATAGTAGGTGTCTATCTCATGTTGGACCATGTGAAAGATCTACCATTGAGGGGTAATTCGGAGAGATGAAGCTCTCGAATACAATCGTTAAAACGATTGGAATCTACTTGATGCGCCGCCGTTGATCCCGATCGTTCGGAAGAGAATCTGGTAACGTTGAAGTCGCCACAGAAAAATAGAATCCAATAATGTGGTTTTGGAAGGAATCAAATTCGTTCCAAGAAAGAGGATGTCGATCCGTAGTGGATGGTCCGTAAACCAAAACCACTGTGAGATCACGATTGAATTCAGTCCAGTGGAGACGAACGATCAGGAAGAAGGTGAGGCGGTGAATAGAAATAAGCAAAAATCTAGATTCTCTAAACCCAAAGAGAATACCACCCCTGGACTCGACCGCGTCAAGGGATATCCAATTGGTTATTAAAGACCCACCTATCGAGCGAAGAGTGGATGGGGTCGAGGAAACAAGTTTTGATACCTGAATAGAAATTAAATCACAGTGGGAAGAAGAGATTAGTTGAAAAACATCTTGTTGTTTGGTCGGGCATCGGAGGCCCCTAACATTCCAAGAGATGCTAATCATGATTAACACGAGTCTCAAAAGCTCTAGAAAATTTGCATTGACAAATAATGTCAAAGGCGTCCAAGTTCTCCTAAGAGACCAAAAACCCCATATCCTTTGAAAGACGAAGCATATCGAGATTAGAAAGGGAGTTAAAATGCACCTGATAGATGGAGCCCAGTTGCTCCTACCCTGAGGAATAAGGGGAGGGAATTGGGATATGCATCTTGCGAATTTGAGCTGCAAGGGAAGCTTGAGAATCCGTCTTAGAAGAAGTAGCTCTTTGCGCGCGAATACGGGCACTCGAGCAAATGACAGAAAAGGGGGATTTATGCGCGCACTAACTGACACGGCAAAACAGCTAGGGGAGCCGAAGTTCCATTATACATGGAAACCCGGGTGTGAATACCTGGGGAGGGTAGACACTTGGAAAGAGAAGGGGAAGCGGAAAAGTTATTAAGGGGGAAAGCGAGGGATATCTCGTAGCCACGTCGGGGGGTAAGTAAACCCCCCTCAGACGATGTGAAATCCCCCAATCGATACTGAATAAGAAGGAACGTGGTAAGAACGGCGAATATAGTCCATACCATAAACGAAGATATCGCTCACCAATACAAGAACAGTAAGAATACGGTCTAATAAGAATTACAATCTCAGTAAAGGAATAAGTTACCTGTTGTTGTGATTGGGAGCAATCTAAAATCGCAACTTCTTCTTCCAAGAGATCATCCTGATCAATCCATGAATCGCCTTTCCAAGAGGGCGCTTTCAAAAGCACAGGCAGAACTAATGTTCCAGAAGCAGAAGAGCTTTGCACTGCACCTATGTATCTATCCCAATCGGAGGAGAAATGTGGATTAACTTCCCAAGCTGGCCACTTCTGATCAGAATCAATTAACTTAGGCAAAGATGGGGCAGAGGAAGGGGTTGGCAGAGCTGCAAAAGTCAGAGCAGGGAGGGGCCTCGATGGAGGAGGAGGAGGATTGGAAGGAGTCTCGACTGAAAAGGAAGGGTTGGAAGAACTTTGCTTCAAAGAGGCCTTCTCCGGGTTGATCCAGACCAGATTGCGAGCTTTAGAAGGAGAGACCTTGGGAACAGAAGGAGATCGCACACATATATTCTGATGGGGAACATGCTTTTTTGCAGGAGTTTTGTGCAAACCTCTCCATTTCGTCGATGGAGCAGCCGGCTTGGATGAAGTACCAACAGCGAAGGGCTTGTATAGAGAGGAAGGAGCAATAGGGAGATCAGTGGTGCCAATACTCAATGGTGAAGGAACAACCACCCCTTTAGGGAAGTCTTGATAGTTAACAGAGATAGCAAAGATGGACTTATTGTGACGCAATGAGTAAGCATCGACCTGGTCCTTTAACGGGGGACAAAAAAACTCCGCGTCTACTTGAATACTACCAGAAGCAAGCATAGAAGAGGAAGAAATACGAATTAATTCTCCCACGCATTTCGTCATATCAGCTGCAACTCGAAGAGAGTCGCAAAAGGGGGGAAGGCCAAGTAGCGTGGCTCTGACGAGGGATTGGACTAGGTTCGGGGGAGGCATAACCTGATTAACCCATTTACGAATGGCAATCTTGATCGGACCGATGGAGAGGAGAGGGAGTTAAGAGCTGAGAGATCTTCCAGAATTTTAACGGAGGGGCATAGAATGACCACCTTGCTGTTAGAGCAGGTGTTGATAACCCAAGACCAGTCTTGAACATTACAAGAATTGCAAAGAAATGAGTCAAGTTTAAAATTGGATACCATTCCTCCATTGAATGAGACCACCTCATAGCACTCATACATCTTCAACTTATCAGACAGTCCTACTGTGGGGATGAACACGACAGTGGTTTGAGGCTTAGACACCTAGGGAGCAAGAACAGACGGTGCTTGGGAAGGAGGTTGCTTCGCTGCAGGTAATCGGAGAGACACAAGGGGCGTAGGGAGAAGCGGAGATCCATGGGAAAGCATGGTCCTTTTAGACTTTTGGGATTGTAAATCTAGGAGCTTAGTCCGAAGGGAGGGAAAGTTGAGAGCCTTCATCACAGAATCAGTAATGGGCACCCCCAAAGGAAGGCCAAGAATTTGTTGAAGAGAGAAGCATCGATTTCTCAAATATCCCTCCTTTAGAAAGAACAGGCATTTCATGTTTGCAGAGCAGAAAGATTTGATGCATCCTGGTCGAATACACCGATAACACACAGGGGAGGACGATGGAGAGGAATGGTCAAAGTTAATGGCACGAGGTCTCACTAAGCTTCCGAAAGGGCGGGAAAAGGACGTAGGAGAGCCCCCTAGAACCTTCTGGTTCATGGGCTGAAGAAACGGGAGAATAACGTTTTTATCCTGAGTAAATTTTTTTTTATTTCTTTTTACTACCTCAACCCAAGTAGAGCCCATGATGGCCCAAGTCCAGTACAAAGACAAAGGAATAGAAGAGAGATAAAACAAGAAAGAAAATCTCGCACTGTAGCTATCTAAACAATCCTCAAGAAAATGAGAAAGAAGTCCAAACTCATCCTTTAAAAGGAAAATAAAGATCGGACGAACTAAAATAGTTCGCAATATAGAACAATGGATAGTTCAGATAAGATAGTCGCAATGCTCACCACTGGAATCTCCAGATCCAAGAGCAACAAGGAACACTGAACAACCAAACCAACAGGATTCAAACACAAACAAAAAATCTATTGAATATTAAACCCAAAAGAAAACAAACAACCAAACCAACAGAATTCAAACCCAGAAGTAACACTGATCCCTGAAAGATCAGTTACGCCTGAACTCTTTAGGAAAGGGGAGAAGCGGAGAAGAGATCAAGAGGGATCTCAATAGGAAAAAGCCCCTTGAAATACCATAGGGCGAGCAAGAGAAAAATAACAATGAAAACCCAAAAATAACAATACTTACAGTGACTGGCTAATGGGGCAGAACTGTACAGATCCAAAGGTCGCCCTAACTCAGAATCTCGCCAGTCCTCCCAGATCTGAGAACGGGAGGCCGTCCGGAAGGGGATCGGGCTGCTGAGCGGTAAGGATGCCAGCGAACTCGAGGAAAAGGTGATGGCAACTCAAGGAAAAGGAGACAGTGAGATGGATCTGGAAGAGGTAGAGATCCCAGCGGAGAAGAAGAGGAGGCCTTAAGATCCGAAGGGTGAAGTGGTCAGGAAGACTGAAGAGGGGGTAGTGGGGGCCAAATTGGAAAGAAAATTCAAAATCGCCTTTGAAATCGCCTTGAAATCGCTCTACTGAAATCGATCTCAAAAGTTTATTGTAATACAAATCTTATTATTATTATTATTACCTGTATTTCTATTATTATTACTATCATTATTTTATCATTATTCTAATTATTAATATTGTTATTATTATTATTACTATCAGTATTATTTTGTTAGTGTTATTATTTGCATTATTATTATTTTTATTGTTAATATTATCATTATTATTGTTTTATTTTTAGCCTGAACATACTCTAACTTATCTAATATTTTTATAATTAATTTCTATTGGATTTAATACACTAAAACCTACCCGAAAACCCCCGTATACCCGTACCCATATCTCTCTTCAACAGCCAACTAAACCCTAATATAACTCCTATATATAGATACTTGAGCCATGTTCTTATTCTTAACCCTAGCCGCTGCTTATATCTTCATCCCCTACCTCCTGCACCCCCTCCTTCCCGTCTTTCCTCCCGGCACCGCTCAGCACCCTGCAGCCCCACCCTGTGCTGCCCCCCCTCTCTCTCTCCCGACCTGTCCCCAGTCGAGCCGCCTACCCACGATGCCGCCACAACGCCCTACAGTAACCCCGGTGCTCCCTTGTCTTCCAATAGCTATGCCAGCATCAGTCGACCACCGCACCGCCTCCTGCGTCGCCAGTCAGCCAGCGAATGCACCTCCCCGCCTCTAGACGGCACAGCCACGCGCAGCATCGCCGACCCTGTTCACCCCCAGCGCTCCCCCCTTTGTCTCCCTGTTGCGTCACCTGAGCCTCGACATTTACCTGTCCTGCTATCCTCTCAGCGATGCAGCCTTATCTCGTCTCTTGCTGTCGTCCCTCGTGCACTCAACTCACTCTCTCTTGGGTGTGTGTGCGTGTGATCTCGAGTTTTGGTTCGTGGGTTCGTTTCTGGTTCGTGATTTGTTTGTGTTTGAGATCGTTGCCCGATAATCCGTTCCCGTTATTCTTGCTTCTTGTACCGTTCCCGTCGTCGTCTCTTAGGCAAGTAACTTGTATTCTTTGTGTAATACAAGTACTAAATACCGACTGTAGTGTAGTTGTGTTCTAGAGTCAATTCTTATGTAGAACCCCTGTTATATGTCATCTCTGTTGTGTTGACCCGTCCGTAGTTGCCTCATTACACACCTGACATGAAATAACTTAGGGATGACCACTTCTTGATATATACATGCATGTTGTTAGTATGATGTCGTATGCTTTCTTGTGTTAGTCATAATATAACTTGTTTTGGACTTGTTAAGTACTCTATACCATGTTGCTTGGACATCTAGTACACCATGTTTCACGTTTTTTATGATTTGGATGAGTTTCATATGATCTATGTGGAGTTTATGCATAAGGCGGACTCTATTTTTGTGTAGTACCCCGTTTTTATCAGTATTTTAGACCCTATTAAGGTCAGTATATGAAAATTATTTGTAAATATGAATTATAGATAATTCTATCTACTTTCCAGATTTTCTGACAGATCTCAGTTTCGATTTATGAGTTTCAAGTTATGACTATTTTACTACAGATGTGATTAAAATTCCAAATCTCGACTTATATGAATTCTGTATGGATAATTATTTTTCTACTGATGTTAAAGATAATACTTTGATCCAATATTTTTCTGAGTACAACTAGACATGATTGGGATTAACCCCTGATTTTTGTGGATTTAATTGATAACCCTTATAAACTATTCTATGCTTGTAAACGATTACTTCATTTGCATAATTTTCATGCTGTTCAGTAAAGAACCTTAATTTCAACCTGATTCTATTTGCTGTTTATAAAAGCTTTGTGAATATGAAATATAGCCTACTGTATCTATTTTATCACCCTTTTGACGAATCTGGATTTCGATTTATATTTTGTGAGATATTGCTGTTTTAGTACTGTGGTGTTTATGATTCCTGATTTACAAAACTACTGTATCTTGGTGCTTTCTGATTTTAAGTGAGTATTCTATCTATGTTGGAAAATTATGAAACTTTATTTTCTGTTACTAAACATACTAGGGAATACCCCAGATTTTTTGTGGATTTAATTAGTAAGTTTTCATGCTTTTTTCTGTTGATGAGTACAAACTTCTGATTTCTGACTGAATGTGTTTTCTGGATACAAATCTGTTTTGAGTCCTGTTTTTGTGAATTACTATATGACTTATATATATTTACTGGATTCGGCCGAGAGTCTATTTTTCAGATTTTCTGACGGATCCAGGTTTGCTTATTTGTGGCAACGGGAATTCCAGATTTAGTGCAGTACTGTCTTGCTGTCCTGAACTAGAATTTTCATTGTTCTATCCTTTTATGAGCTATTTTTCACCTGTACATGTTTATCTTTTGACCTGAACCTGTTACTTGTTTATAACATGTTATTCTTTCCCTATTTTGTGACACGTATATGCCTGTTTGATAACAATAATAAATAATCAAGCCGGGGTTAAGGGAAAGACCTTAGTAGTGGACGATATAGGTATGTGTACTCAGAAGGGGGACCCGTGTTCCCATTACTTGTTGCCATGTTTTATGATTACATGATTCATGCTTGTTATTATTATATGCCGCCATATTTCATGACTACATGATTCATGCTTGTTACTACTACTTGATGCCACGAGTTCACGATTACGCGATTCGTGCTTGTTACTTGTTACTTGACTTGACTTGATGCCTGAGTACACAGCCCTATAGAAACCCACCACTAGGCCTAAATGAAATTGCATGTAAGTAGCAACCATGTGGTAAAAACCTGGGATCCATGAAGTGCTACCTGGACAGACTTAATACAATACTTGAAACAACATGATCCTTGATACTTGACACTTGCTACTTGTTTTTTTTTTTGTTGAGGAAAAGGTGGAGTATGGCCACCCTGTCTCATTAATAAGGGATTAATAAAACAAACTCAGAGTACTGAACCAGTTACAAGGTCCTACAAGTAAAGCAAAAGTGCATAAACAAAGTACATAAACTCCACCCCTAGCATGGGAAGTGGGACAAAAAAACCACAATGGCCGCAACCTACATGCGTGAAAGCCAAACTACATCAAATCCCCCCAACAAACCCTGGGACGGTGGGTATCTATCTACAGTAGCAGTCATACTGTATGTCAATCGATCGTCAGACCAATCTGAACCTCCTTATCGTCAAAGTCCTCAACCTGGAACATGCTCGCTATCCTCCCCCTGGGACCTGCTGCGGCTAAATTAGCTCAAAATAAAATAAGATGCATAATGTGGGTCAAATTACCAGAAATATTATTGCGAGTTGTGCGGAAATAAAAATTGTTTCTGTCTAGCCAAAGAACCCAGGTCGTTGCGGCGATTGCAATATAGCATGCTTCTCTCATAGACCTTCTTTCCGTGGTAAAAGTTGGACCTACCCACAAGTCCTTGTACACACTAGGGTATTGGTTCATCCCCAAGGCACGGAGCACCTCAGCAAGTACCGCTTTGCTCCTGGGATACTGTAGGAACAGATGGTCTCTAGATTCTATGGTACCGTGGCAGAACCCACAATAAGAATCAACATTCAGATGGCATTTAGCGAGATTTTCACTAGTCAAAATTGCGTCGTTCAGCACCAGCCATAGGAAAACTTTGATTTTCAGTGGGGTTTTCGTCCTCCAAATGACGTCTGACCACTTTGGTGTATAACCCCTAAAGTGAATACGGTTACATAGGGACTTAACGGTGAACGTGCCGTTCTTTTCGAAACCCCAAGATTTCTTATCAAGACCCTGAGCACCGGTAATGCCAGCACTGGTGATGTAGGTCTGCAGTTCTGTGAGTCTACCCTGTAATCTCATGTCTAGCAAATGTTTGAATGATGGTTTCCAGGCACCTCTTTTCCAGGTAGCAGCCACCGTGCAGTGTGGTTGTGACACGTGCTCATATAGATCAGAGAACAGGGCTCGGAGTGTGTGAACCCCACACCACTTATCCCACCAAAATCTGGTGAGTCTGCCATTACCGATCACAGATGTAACAAAGCTAATGAATGGTTCATAGGCCTTAGCGATGCCTTTTCCAGAACCAGGAGACACGTGGACCTACCCTGAAGCCCAAATTTCTCGTTCCATTCCCATGCATATATCCCTGAACAAAGTCTTGCCACCCTTCTCCATTAGGATGGAAAACTTTTCACCACCATTTACCCAAAAGAGTAAGATTCATATCCCTCAGATCCATAATGCCAAGTCCTTCATGTCTCTTTTCATGCATGCCTTCTCCCATCTGATCAGATAGTGTAACACCCCGCAAAATTTAAATGACAATTTTGCCCTCGGGTGTTACGCACGTGCATTTTGTATTGATATTGATTATATCCATAACGCATTTTTGATATGTACTTTGAATTCCAATTATTTATGCAATCCCGTATTCTTAAAATCATATTTGAGACAACTCAAAATGCTAAATTTCAATCTTGGAGTTTTTACGTGCTTTTTACGTATTATCGATGCACGTGTCGATTTTGGGTATTCCACCGTTACGTGCAAGTTTTCAATGGATTTCAATTACTTATTTTTATAAACATGTTTAAATTCATTTTATAGATAGAATTCAATTTTTGACAATTTTTAGTTAAAATAAATTTTCTACGTGCAATACACGTGTTTTCTGTACGTTTGAGTATATTATCAAATATGTATGTTAGATACACTTTATGTTGCATCCCAATTGATTATAAATATTTTTCGGTTCATAAAGTCAATTTTTGTATTTTTGAGATTTTCCGAGCAATGCACGTATTTTGGTGCACGTGTTTTAAGCGTATTATTCTTTCAAAATAATTTTCATGAAAATGTGAGTGTCTATTTTTATTGTTCATGAAAAGTATAATTTTTAAGTTAATTTTATATATTTATTACATATATAGATAATTATTTTTAAAGGATTAAATAAATAAATTGTTTTTGTACACAAAGCACGTGCACGTGCACACGTGCGATGTGCACACAATTTTTGAGGGACCGGGCTGATTAGAGAGGAGGGAAAATCTGGAGTTTTAATTTTGAAACAAGAGGGAAAGTAAGTTACAAAATTTATAATGAGGTAGTGGTGTTCTTGTGGAGGTAGTTATACTAACTACCCATTAGCTTTCTTATAAAAGTGCACCCTTAATCTCTCATTCTCTCATCTCTTCTTCTCCTTCTCTCTTGCCCATGCCGAAACCAACCCCAATCCAGCAAAGCTCTTTCCATTTCCCCAACTAATCATCTATCCCACTTGCATGTATGCATATACTAATGTATATATATATGTACATACATAGTATGTGTACATGAAAGAAGATGGGAGATTGTTCTTGATGTTGCCGTCATGGAGTGGGGGTGGAGATGCTCTTGATGATGGATGCTTGCCGATGTGGAGCTTGGAGGCTTGCTTTGGTGCACGGATTTCGAGGAGTTGCAATTGGAGCTCCTAATTCTAGGAGTTCATTGGGTAACAAATCTTCATTTTTAGGTGGGTGTTTCTTAAATGCTTTCTAATTTAGGAATATAATTTGCATGATAGATGATATGTGATTTACTTGTTTGAAATTGAATTGATTGCATGAAATTGATTATGGTAAATGCAAATTGCTATGCTTGTTACGATTGCTAGTTGAATTGCTAGAATTGAAGTGATTGTATGAAATTGATGCATATTGAGACATTATTGGAATAATGAGAAATGTGGCAAAAAGTATGATTTATAACCTCAAAATGTTATTTATACAAGTATAGAGATTTTTGTAAAGTAAATTTTGATAAAAGAAGGTAGTTTATTTGGAAAATATGTTTTGATGCATTTTTGATTGGGAAAAAGGAGAACTTGGGAATTGGTAATATATATGATAATGTTTTAAAATGGGATGTTCTGGAAATAAATTATAATTTGTATATGGAAGTACAAATCGATTCAAAGGTCGAAAAGTGTAGGCAAAGATGCAAATTGTGGATTTAACAGTCGACTGATTACTTCCACAGTCGACTGGTAAGTGTTAAAAGTTGGTTTTCATTAGCGGGACAGTCGACTGAATACAGTTACAGTCGACTGCTGCTTGATGTTGAGTTTTCAAGATATTTGCGGGACAGTCGACTGATACTGCCACCAGTCGACTGAACCGAACTGTTTATGATTCTTGAGTTTGAAATTGATTTTGACAAATGAAAGTTAAATAAGTTTTGAATACAAGATTTTGTGATTATTAAGATTTGATTGGGTTTTATTGTGAAATGTACACAAGGTGATGAAAGATGAAATTGACAAAGAAATTAAATTGGAACACTGCGGAACAGCCGACTGCCGTGTGCAGCAGTCGACTCTCCCGAGTGGTTATGAAGAATGTGAATTGACTGAACAAGTCGACTGGAAGAGTTCCCAGTCGACTGTCCAGAGTGCTTTTTGATATATCTGAAATCTTGTGAATTGTTTGTGGTAAAGATTGTGAATCTGGATATTGGTAAACTCTATTTGTTGTTACATAAATTTATATGCAATGAATCATAGTTGAATTGAGAATTTACATGAGATGAATCATAGATTTGAATTGAGAATTAAATGAATATGAAAAGCTAAGATCATGATGAGAAAGTCTGTGAGACTCTAAAATGAATTATGAGCTGGAAATGCTCAATTGGAAATTGTGAATGGGAAATTGAAACTAAAGAGTAGCTAAGTCTCCCCCGGCAATGAAATGAAATGAGAATTTGAAAGACCAAGGTTGGTCAGGTATTGTAATGAATGAATAAGTCCGGTTGAGTGGAGAGGCTAACTCTAGAGCTTTGATTTTGTTCATGATTCTAATAAGGCTGTGATGTAAGTAAGAGAAAAACACAAGTATGGGAGCCTCGAGTCTACGATGCGGATGTGATCCACAGAATGCATGCTTGATGAGTCAAGACATGGCGTGGGCAATATACTCCAGAATGATCGGGATCTTGGCGACGCTTGTGGGATGTTTGGTGACGGCAAGAGGATCGTGTTCAGGGAGGAGGCTGAACTATCGCAGAATGCATGCTTGATGAGTCAAGACGTGGCGCGAGGTTCCCCTCCAGGGTCTTGGACACGTGCTTGTAATCATGGAACGTCTATGACACTTGCTGAAATTACAGATAGATACATAGTGGAGATGTGATGAAAGTGAGAGAAAAACACGAGTATGAGAGCTAGGGCATGGTGCGGGTGTGTGAGCCGCAGAATGCATGCTTGATGAGTCAAGACATGGCGCGGGCACAACTCAGTAATGATCGGACTTTAGTCACGCTTGTGGGATGTTTTAGTGACTGCAAGAGGATCGTGTTCAGGGAGGAGGCTGAATTACCGCAGAATGCATGCTTGATGAGTCAAGACATGGCGCGGAATTCCCCTCCAGGGTCCAGGACACGTGCTTGTACTCATAGACCATCTAGGATACTCACCGTAGTTACAGTAGTAGATTAAGTCATGGCGAGGGATTGAACCCTACAATAATGAAGACGATTAAGAGGCTTGCCCTCGGACCTATGTAGTATGGGATGCATAGAATCCGAACAAGTGTGCATTAGGGTCATATAATATAAACAACTGCATTAAGGACTAAGTGCACCGCACAACACGACATCAATAGGATAGTCCCTTTGTAGCTTTGTTTGTGATCAAGTTTGTGTTTGCTAAAGCATTTGAGAATCGTTATACTGTTTCCGGCATAGAGAGGATGGCCGTGTATAATATTTCGTCAGTTGTAAGCAACTGACGCGCCCACAGTTTTATATGCAAGAAATGGAGTTACATGAAGATATAAAGAGAATTGATGCTGTTGATTATTTAAATGTTAAAGTTGTAACAATTGTACATTCATTATTGTTGTATTTTATTAATTCCGCTGCTTATTGATGTAAAAGACTCTGATGTAATTAATGTTGAAATAAAAGTTTTAAATTCCTTGTAAAATTGTACGAAAGAAGTGAAAAGATCCTGTAGAACTCTCGAATTCAGTTGTATTTGGAATTCGGGGTGTTACAGATAGTATCCACCTCGATCCGGGTCTGCTCCTTTCCATAAAAATTGTTTTCGAGTTCGGTCAATTCTCTGTATTACCCATCGCGGCATTTCAAAGAAGGATAAATAGTAGGTTGGAAGATTAGAAAGGACAGCATTAATAAGCGTGACTCTCCCACCCAATGACAAGGCTTTACCTTTCCACCCTGTTAGCCAGTTCTCAACGTAGCTGATGATGGGTAGCCAGTCCACTTTCTTGAGTTTCCCGAGTCTTAGTGGCAATCCCAGGTACTGGATAGGGAAGCTGCCGATGGAGCAGTTGAGAACAGTGGCATGTTCTAATGCCTCCTTAGTTGTCAGGGCAATGGGGATTAGAGCACTTTTGTGAAAATTAACCCTAAGGCCGGCTTAAGCTTCGAAGCTATATAACATACCTTTAAAGGCGGTTGTTTCCCCGAGGTTGCCATTACCAAATAGGAGAGTATCATCTGCATATTGGAGGATTGAGCAACCTTGCCGATTGATATGCCTGGCCACCGGAGCGATCCAACCTGCTCTACTGTAATTGGCCATCATGGACCGGAGTACGTCTGCCACAATGGTAAAGAGAAGGGGTGATAGCGGGTCTCCTTGTCTAAGACCCCGTTTGCACGAGAATGTGTGGCCCGACACCCCATTTACCAAAATTGTCATTCTGCTGGTGGTGAGACATGTGTGGATCCATCTTATCCATCTATCCCCATACCCTCTACCAACAACATCTCCAGAAAATAGTCCCATTCAACAGAATCGTAGGCTTTCTCGAAATCCAGCTTCAGGAGGTAGCTCTTAGCATTCGATGTGTGGCACTGGTGGATAGTTTCTTCGGCCGTGGCTATACTGTCTTGGATGCATCGTCCTTTAATGACTAAGTAAAATAACAGAGGTGTGGCTATACTGTCTTGGATGCATCGTCTTGGATGAGGCTGTCTATCACCAATCCCAATCTATTAGCGAGTGTCTTGGTAATGATCTTAACAGAGCAGTTGAGGAGACTAATAGGGCAGTAGTCTCCCACTCGCCGGGGGTCTTCTTTCTTAGGGATCAACACCACCTCCACATAATTAATTCTTCCTAGTTTGAGATTATGATCGTAGAAGTCAGCGAATACCTTCAGCAAATCCCCTTTGATTTCCTCCCAGATCTGGTAGAAGATCATCAGAAAACCATTAGGACCTGAGACTTTGTCTTTCCCAAGTTGTTGGAATGCCTTCCAAACTTCCTTCTCAGTGAACGGTGCTTCTAGGTCCCGCATCATAGAGTCGGATCTGCCCCCCAGGTCCTTCCAGAAGTCGTTGTGTAGGGGGACTCTCAAATCTGTTTTGTGACCAAAGAGGAGCTTGAAGTGAGATTGGAATGCCATTCTGATATCCTCTTCTCCATGTATAGTTCCTGAATCCGATTGGATCGAGAGAATGAGGTTAGCTCTACGCCGAGCACTGGCCACTTTATGGAAGAATGATGTGTTCATGTCTCCCTCTTTGAGCCATGAGATTCTGGAATGTTGTTGCCATTTGATTTCCTCCATCCTATAGAGCTGGTCTATTTCCTGTCTGAGCTGGAGCAACTTATTCCGTTCATCTTGAAGCAGATCTCTAGTTTCCTTAGTTTTCTCAAGTTCGTCAATACCTTTAAGAAGGGAGTCCTTAGCCCTCCAAATCAGTGCAAATCTAGTTCGGTTCCATTTTCTGAGCATGCCCCTGAGTCTTCTAATTTTTTCATACCATATTGTGGTCGCTTCCCTCCCCTTAGTCGGGCGAGACCAACTTTTGTAGACCATGTGGTGGAAGCCTTGGATTTCTAACCATGTTCTCTCAAATCTAAACTTTGGTATTTTCCTAGGTAGATCTTCCCCGGAAGATACGAAAATAGGCACATGATCCGAGGTGGGTTTCGGAAGTGATTTAGCCGCTGACAAAAGGAATTTGATCTCTCAGTCAGTGGAGACCAGTATCCTGTCAAGTTTAGTAAGAATAGGCATTGATTGCATGTTCGACCAGGTGAAAAGTCTATCAGATATGCGAATGTCAACTAGTTCCAGGTTCTTGATAACCTCATTGAATGCTTCCCTATCAGAGTCACTAGAACCTCTGCCTCTATGTTCCGAGGCGAATCTGGTGATGTTAAAATTGCCCCCCACCATCCAGGGGTGTGGCCAGTGTGTTTGGACTGCTTTTAATTCTGCCCAGAATGCCATCCTTAAGGCAGTGGTGTGAGTACCATAGACCACTGTGACTGATTGAGTCCACATGTCAGTTTTACGTTGTAGCAAGACCGATACCGAAAATTGCCCATAGAGCTCATCTAGATAAAGGAATGTTTCTGGATTAAAACCTAGCACGATACCCCTAGAAGCCCCAACAGATGGGGACAATCTCCATTCAGATATTTGATTTCCCCCCAACCTACTAAGTCTAGAACTATGCGCAAGTTTGGTCTCTTAAAGCCCAATAATGTTTGCTTTCGATTTGATGATAACCTCCTTAACCATTTTTGCTTGCTATACCTTCCCAACCCTCTCACGTTCCAGAATAGAGCCTCCATTAACTACAGGTAGGTAGGGAAATGTGACTCGATTTGGAGATCGAGTTCGAGTTAAGGGTAACCCTATCATTCTCCCACCCCCTAATTTTGTTGAGGAGAAACGCATTCCGATCGGTATCACCTACCGCAAGACCACAAGTTTTGGCTAGACTAAAAATCTCATTATCAGTCATGAAATTAAAAATAGATGCTAGAAATGAGCACGTACCTCCATCGCTAGTCTTAGAAGACTTAGTGGCCGCAATCTCCAGATAGTCATTCAGGGACTCCTCATTAGTCCTCTTAGCCACTTCCTGAACTCTGACACCTTGGTCTGATTGGCTCATGCCCGATATAGTTAATTGGGAGGTAGGGTATGTGGAGGGAGCAAACTTTGGGGAAATAGCCTGGAAGTCAACATCAAAATCATAATCCTCTGACTCCACAGACTCCCCTTCAGAGTAGACACAGCCGTCTTCAAGGTTCAGCCTGTCTTCACGATCATCTTCATCACCCTGGATAATGGGTTTTGTGCTAGGGATAATGGTTCCATCGATAGATTGGGGTGAAAAGTGATCACCTTCCACATTAAGAAAGCTTGGAATGATAGGCCCATTAACACTTTGAATTACACAGGAAATATGCTCAGCAGCCCCTATAGCTTCCTAGGCTTTATTGGGCCCTTCGATGGGCCCAACCACATAAGCCGCCTCAACATTCTGAGTAAACTCACATACAGCGTTGTTGGGCCCGACTTCGCATTTCATATCTCGCTCCAAAACGACTTTAGCTTCGTTGCGACCCATGTGTTTCTCATTGAGAAGAGAGCCATTGGTCGTTGTGCAGTCAGACTATGGGGGAATACATGGCTCCTCCTTATTTGATGGCATCGAGGTCGAGGTTAGCAGCGTCTCCAAGGCTTTGACGCTTTGGCTCTTTCCGTTCTTTCGTTTTGGATCTATTCCCCATTCTCATTGTGTTCTTCCAAAAAGCTAGCTCCTTTATCTTTTCGACCTCTTTCCATGGGTCCTCCATTCGTTGCTTTCCCCAAATTGGCCATGTCTAGCCTGGTCTCCCTACCCAAAGATTCAATTTTTTTCCTTTTTGGCGAAAAGGTTTACCTGTTTGGGATCTTGGTGATCTCGCCACGTTCTTCTGTGGCTTGCTCCTCTCTACCCACCTGTACCTCCTCTGTGGTTGCAAGTTGCTGACTTCCATTTGTAGCTTTGAGAGAATTCAGATTTCGAAGACGAGGGTCTGATTCTACAGCAGTTACCCTTTTTGGTAGGTGTTGTAGTTCTACTTTTGTCATTCAATCTTGGCCGTTGATGCTCTTGATCATACTTTGATCTTGGCCGTCCATCGTTGGGGGAGTTACGCGAGATCCCAAGTTCACCGTCGAACCCCCCTGGCGTTCCTCCATCCCTCTTATGGCTCTGATGATTTCTCTGTACGCCCTCTCAATTTCATGGGCCCCATTGATGGTCCGATCCCCCTCCGGTGAGGTAACCTGTTTGTAGGAGCATCTGTTTCTTAGCGAGGGGGGAGGGGAGGTCAACATCTGGATCTCTATCTCTGACTCTGCTAGCTTGTCAAGGAAAAAGCGTATGAGGTACGAGTCCTCGAATGAGAATACTTTGGCAGATCGCAGCATGAGAGTAATATCAGGGCTTCGGATAAGGATTCGAGCAGAGATGATCTCAGATCTTCGAACTGTCTTCTCGTCAATGTCTTCTATAGTCCCGAACTCTGAGATCATCTCTTGCAATGCCTTCTTCTTCCAAAAGTGGAGTGGGACATTGTGAATCCATACCCAGTATCGATCACCTTGTGGTAGTTCCGCTCCAAAGCTGGTAGACCAAGGGGAAAATTCAAGCTTGAAATGGCCGAAGTCCATTGACCCCATGTCGCAGACCTTGTTAATTTCTCCGGTGAAGGGAATGAGACGAAGAATTGGCGGTGGCATATCTTTTTGACTACCTAGTCCCTGTGAGCCCTCATTGGCCACTTCAGGTTGAGGGCATGGAGGACGTGATTCTCCGATGGGCTTCCTGCCCTAACTTTCGCTATCGCGCACCACTGACGCAGCCATTTCTCTTCCTTCTTTATGATGTCTAGGCTGTTGGCAAGTCGGATGTATGATGGGTTATCAAGTGACCTCCCCCTTCTGATTGATCGCTCGTCGTCGTTGCTAGTAGTGACGATGTTGGTGCAATCGTAAGACATATGTCCCCATTTCATGCACTTGAGGCTTCTCACCTCTTTCGTGCAATCTTGCCGGTAATGCCCCAGGTCCCCACAGTTGAAACAATGTGCTAGCTTTCGTTTCCCCTTTCTTTGCTTTTTCCTATTTTCTGTCTGTGGCGAGGGAGGGGGGGAGATGTTAAGTCTTTTTGTTGCTTTATTTCTCACTGTCACCCATTGTTCAGTTTCTCTTCTTTCCCTGTGGGAGGCATCTCCATCGTCGCCTCATCCTAAGGATCCCCTTCGTAGGCCCTCTCGATGATTGGCTTCAGTTTAGGCAGGGCCTCCTGCAACCGAAGTGGAGGAGAATGAGGTGGGTGTTCAGAATTGGAACTTGATTTTTTGTGGGGATTGGTTGTGAGGGAGGTGGAGGGTAGTTTAACCTCCCATTTCGTAGGGTGGGTGGCCTTGGTGGTGGTGATAGGGTGGGAAATGTGATGGTGCGGTAGAGGGAGGTGTTATGGTTGGTGGTGGGGGGAGTGGTGGTAAGAGGTCTGTTGGTTTGAGTAGGAATACTTTCTTTGATTGTGATAATTTGAGAGTTCTGCCCTCTGATTCTTGCTGTGTTGAACGTTGTTCCTATGTTGCATAGCTGGTTGGAAGTGTCGATGGTGGTCGTAGTCCCTCTGATCTTCTCTCTGAGTGTGGCGCTGGACCGAGGGGGGTTTCTTTTACGCCCATAGTGGCTAGTAGGAGGACCCCCTCTATGGGCCCGTCCTCTCGGGAGCAACTCCTCATGATGGCGGTGATGATCACTACCTCTCCCCTCCTGACGTTGAAGAGCACTTCGGTGTGCTCGCAGTTGGGAGAGAGCACGTCTGAGCCTAGGGGAATCCCCCTCAGGGGGGATGTTCAGAAGTAGAGGGTTTGGGGTAGGGTTAGTTAGGGTAGTCGCTACCAGAGGGACTGTGGTAAGTGGATGAGGCAGAGGGGGGCATCAGATGTTGGGGGGGCAGGGGTAGGGGGTTAAGGGTGTAGCGTGCCCTCTCATTGGGCTCGCACCTGCTCAACCCCAACTCCGAGAGCATGGTGAGGGATGAAGCCTGAGGTCCGATTGATGTTCAAGAATAGAGGAAGCGTGCCCTCTTACATGCTAGAAATGTTGTGTGTTGTTTACTCTGTGTGTGTAAGTATATTATGACACTTGCTACTTGTTAGTTGTACATGATACTTGATACTTGACACTTATTACTCATTACTCATTTACATGATACTTGTTTACTTGACACTTGATACATGTTACCTATACCTGTTAGTATACTATGTTGCTTGATTCTGTTCATGATTCATGCTAGTTGTTCTATTTTGTTGTCATGTCTATTCCATACTATGTTGTTTATCCTTTTTCATGTACTTGTGTTTGCACTACAAGCGGCCCGTAACTTGCATTGACGGATGTTTTGTTTTCTTTTTCCCTTTTCCTGCAATTTGTTAAATTGCAGATTATGGTGATCAGCTGCCCGATAGAGTAGGTGATCTAAGATTCTAGTTGACTGGAGTTCTTGCTATATCTATTTATTTCTTGTTGCTTATCTTGAATAATTATACTTGGTTACTTGGATTATTTTGTATCGGACAATGTGACCCAGAATTATTGACTTGTTCAGATCTGGTTTATTTGAGATTATTAAATTTTGTTTCAAGTTAATTCCTGTTGGTATATTGATCCATCTATGCATGCATGGTTGACTTCTCTTGCTTCCTACTCTGATTATTCCTGTGAAATGTTGTAAAGATCCTGACAGCTTATGATTGATGAAAATCATTCACTGGACTTAGTCACGTATCCGAATTTCGTATTCTCTTTTTGGGAAGCGGGGCATGACAGTTTTGATAAGTAAGAGATGCCATTTTGGGTACAAACGACTGCATCACTTCAAAAAAGTGCACAAAACGTGCACAACTGTTACCTTAAGAGATGTCGTTATTCTGAATAACGGCATCCTTAAGAGATGCCGTTATTTAGAGCACCGACTATGAAGGCAGATGGTTTGGTAGAGATTCATTTCTCTGGAAATAAAACACTCAATTGATGCCATTTTTCTGAATAACGGCATCCTTAAGAGATGCCGTTATTCAGAGAAACGACTGTGAAGGCAGATGGTATTGGCAGAGTTCCATTTCTCTGGAAATAAAACACTCAACTGATGTCGTTTTTCAAAAAACAGCATCATTTCCATTGGTGTCGTTGTTCTGGAAAACAGTTTCAATTTAGATTATAATACATACTAATTTGTACATGTTTTGTACCGATGATGTCGTTTCTAATAACGTTACAGGTAACAGATGCCGTTATTTTCAATAACGACATCTGTTACTTTAAATTAAACTTGAAACATGCACATGCATAGATAAAACTAATTCTCATTGTTTTCAGACTTCATATTTACAATGAAAAAAATATGCAATTACGAACCCTAGATAATATATATAACCAAAATAATACAACAACCGAATTGCATCAACTGTTTCGAGTTTGCTTCAAATGTTAAAAGCACAAAAACTTACAAGCCTTAAAGTACTTCATAACATAACAAAATATAATAAAATTACACATTCAAAATGTATCTGATCTGATTGTGATAATCAAAACGTAGAAAATTACAAAATTTTAACATTCAACACTAACTAGGCCTATAGTGTTGCAGCTTCGTCCTCTTCCGAGCTGGGACTTTCCTCCTACGTTCGGCAATTTCTTGTGTCGCAGGTACACAGGGCCCGACAGCTTCTTCTTACCCCGTTTATACTTCTTCAATCTCTCGTGATGCTAATTGAGTTTCCGAAGGAGGAAAACAGACACTCTTCCGTCGTCGCAATTGTGAAGGAGAAGCTCCCAAATGTGTAGATGACCTAGGTGGAGATTGAAATTGTCGTTATAGTAGTGGGGGAGGTTCAACATGTCTTGTTCGTGGTGGTGGAGGTTGAACTCGGCTAACACTTACGTGGGCCGGTTGAGTAGAAAGTTCGGATGATGGTAAAAGAGTAGCGAAGCGCATACCGTCACCAAACTCTTCAAGCGTTGCTCTTCAACACACGAGCACAGTTCCTCGCAATATCCCATGTATTGTCAATCTAAAATACCAACAAAATAAATTAGTAGTAAACCAAACCTTTTGTAAACAAATTAAAGCAAAATGTGTACACAAAATTTAAATTCATATTTGTTAACAATAACAAAATTTTACCATTAGTCGGTATAAGGACGCTTTGGGTTGATACATAAGTTGCGACGTGGAATGTGCCGGTGGTGTAACTACTTGGTGCCTAGGTATCGGCATTTGGAAACCTACTGGGATATCCGATCTTGGGGCAATATACAACCGTGTAATACGACAGTACCAAGCCATGTAAGCTATTTGCAACGTGCCGTCGTACGGTGCAATCCCTTCTACCACCAAATCGTACTTCCTCTCATTCCAACATGCTACATGAGAGCGGTGGTGATCGGCTCAATCCATATTTGGCAATCGACTTTGTCCGGTAATATTATGATGTCTTCGGTCGTACATTCTTTTCAGGGATTGGCTGTTGTGCATTGAATTGGCGGAGGACTCGGTCGGCGTAATAAAACTCCACGACTGAGAAATTTACAAGTAGAGCTCGTGTCAACCAAAGTTGATTATTGGTCGTGCATAGTGGAGGTAGACATTGTAGCCTTTCGTCCATGTACGGTGTCCAATTGACGTACTCTTCCCTAAGCTGGTCGAGTTCATCCCTATAATACGTCAACACACCACGTGGGTCATCTTTCCACGTGAGTTTACCCGCCCAATACACACCTAAAGGAGCCCTAAACACTGGATTCTCATGAAGCACATTCCTATTATTTGAAAGAACAGTTACTCGGGGCTAGCCAAGGTGTATTCGTTCCTAACACCATATTTGCAATAACCCCATTGGCCCCATCATTTGTATCGACCCCATTGAACAATTGCACAGGGCACGGTAAAGAGAGGCCAAAGCTGGACTTCCCTAGCTATATCGCCCGGCTTTATGTATGTCGGCAATCAAGGGAAGGTACATTAAATGGACTACATCACGGAAGAATTAGGAAAGAGAATACCTCCAATCATCGATAAAAGATATGCGCGCGTGTAACATTGAATTTCGAAGTCGGTCAGTTCATCTACCAAACTATTATTGAACTCTGTAAAGAGCCATGAACGTCGGATTGATTCCCCGACAAATACACTTCTATCATCCTCTTCAACCTCCTTCCCAAGATAATCTCTAACCAACATCACTTTATTGAAAAGCAGGTTTCCCGTGACCGCCACCCCATCGATTGGAAAACTCGATATGACGGCTACATGTTGTAGCGTGACCATCATCTCACCAACGGATAGGTGGAACGTGTGTGTCTCCGGCCTCCATCTCTCAACAAGAGCGGTTAGTAATGAATGGTCGCATTTCACTTTGGCCATCATAGACATTCCATAGAACCCGGAATTTACCAAATAATTTTGTATTCGAGGGTGTGTCGATAATATGGTGTGCATTCGGAAACTCATTTTCTCAACATCTCCATTCCACACCGCCTGCGACCTATGAACTTCTTGCAAATAGAGTACGGACGGGTATAAAGGACCTGGTTGTCCTTGTAGTGCGTGCGAAGATGAAGATGAAGCACCCACATCATGGGAAGAAGATGGTTGTGTAGGATTCATTTATCTGTGAACATAAAAAATAATGTGTCAAGAACAATATTAATAAACAATGATGTATGGAGATACTCAAATTTGTAAGCCATGTTTCTTCAACAAAATTAATAATCGATGTTTGAAGATAACAACAACTTCTCAATACTCGTATCAAATTGCTACTCATAACAATCACCACCACAACCTTTCCACACACTACATATCTATGTATATAAACAATATCCATTCATACAAACAGAACTATGAATATAATAATTAGAAATATAACAATTCTAATGTATGACCATTTATCCATCAATGTCTAATATATAACATTGTCATTTTTAGACTACATCATCGACGCCAATCCTTAGCTCCCATCTCACAAATGTTAAAAGCCCAAAATCTCATTTCACATATCTAATACTTAGATGAATCTAATCTACATCTATTATACTATACTACCAATATAGCTCTCATTCATCAAAATGAACATTTCACACATCATCAACAACAATCCTTAAGTACATTTCACATATCTACTACTTAGATGAATCTAATCTACATCTCTTGTACTATGCTACCAATATATATAGCTCTCATTCATCAAAATGAACATTTTAAAATAAATTTAGGGATTTAGAATACTTACCACAATTTTGGATTTCGGAAGAGTTGTAAAGGAAATGAGGGAATCACAATTAGGGTTTATGTATGGGTATTTAATTGTTTTGTTTGGGAAGTTTGAGAGCACTCCAATACTTGGGATTTTTTGTTTTAGGGATCTAGGATTTGTAGGTTACGGGAGTGAAGAGAGAGAGAAAGGAGATCGATTGAGAAAGGGGAAAGAGAAGAGGGGGCCACTGATTATAGGCAAACAAAGTAAGAGAATGCCGTTTTTTGAAAGAACGGCATCTGTTATAGGATTTTCACACTTGCCTTTTTTCTCACAATTGAGACTATATGCTTCTTCAAATAAAAGTAACCTATGTCGTTACTCCAAAAAATGGCATGACAGTTTTTTAAAATATATTCCGTTATTGGGAAAAATGGCTTGCAAATAACCTATGCCATTTTTCCTAATAATGTTTGTTGCTGACATGTCCAAAACTGGGTCAGTTCGCTAATTGTTTTCGAAAGTGGGTCAGAGCGCCAAATATTTTCAAAAAGTGGGTCAGTACAGCAAAAAATCCCCCCCCCTCTCTCTTTCTTCAAAGGTTTCCAAACCAAAACCCAAGCCAAAACCAAGTCAGATAAGCGTCAGACTTGTAACGGGTTATCGGATCCCATACCCGCTTCCATCAAAACCCTAAACACCGGGGGTTTTGGCCATGCTAGCCGGAATCTGTGACAAACGAGCCGGGTTCGACGACATCTTCTGATCCCTAACCCGCGATTCGTCAGCTAAGCGGGCTCGGTGCTGCTCTCCTTTCGGATCCGACGACAAAGCTCGCCGCCCTCTTCTGGATGTTCCTGTCAGTTGATCGGAAGGTATAAAGATCGAAACTTTATTGTGAAAATGGGGAAGATTGTTGATTAGTTTATACTACTACTCTTTTGAGCTTGGGATGGTGTGGATTAGTAGCATGTTAGACGCTTGGATTATACACTTGGGTTTTTTGATTTCGTGTAGGTGGAGGAGTAGTTTGATTGGATTTGATAAGGTGTGTGTGTGTTTCTCTTTTTGTAGTTGCGATCAGAATTGTGAGTAATTGCAGGTGAATGGTTGCGACTACGGATAACAAATAAATTTGCAAAACATTATGATTTGTGATCCTCCATGAATGTTGAAATAGGGCCATTTGCATAAACCGGTTGCGATGTGACTAAATGCCTATTCATGTGCAAGTGATTGGTGTGATTGGCATTGCAGCTAAATTGGGGACATCCAATTACAGCAATTGGAGCTATGAAAAGTTTTTTTTTTTTGGAGTGTTTATAACTGATAGGAAACATTCCTAGGCATGTAATGCTACCCTTAAAATTTTGGAATGTAACGTGCTACTATGTTACATCTATGAACTAATTAAGCATAATATGATGTAAGGTATAGTAAGGCTGAAAAGTGGGTGGGTTAAGCTTGAGAAAACTCATGCCTTTAATTGATAACATTGGTTTGGGTCATCCCAAACCCAATAAGTTAATCAATTATTTGGATAATACGGAGTCTCCACTCTGGCGATACTAAGCTACCATTAATCTGAAATGAAAAACTAGGCAAGCTTTTAATTATGGTATAGCCTCTTGGTAGCATTTTTTTGGCAATTGAACCGTGTCTGTGTGACATTAATTATGGCATAATTGTTGATAAACCGACAAATATAGACTAATGGAGCATGACACCAAATCTTCACCTTGATTCTGTAATTTGTTATTGCATCTCTATGTGCCTTAGCTCTAACACCACTTGTGATTTCCCGAGTCCGGATTACCTTGAACAAGGACGCCCTAATAACTTCTATTCCAATAAATATACAATGCTTCTAATCCTTGTATTTCAGGTTTTAGTAGCTGCAAATTTGTATCTTGATTTGCTTTGCTGCAATTTCACTTCACATATACATCACACCAAATTATCTCTTTTAAATTCATACATGGTTAACTACATAAAAAACAAATAAGGATGAACTAACTCATGCAGTTTGAGGCGTTCATTGCATTAGAAAATGAATTGCTACTCCAAATCAAAAAAAAAAAATCTCTTATTGAGCAAGCCACACATAGCAAGCAATTTTCGGTCCACTACTGTTGTAGATTCACAATACTATTTTTGAATCCCAAGCTGCTGACAAATGATCCTGCAATATATAAACCAATAAACATCAAGCTCACTCCATAATCCTACTTCAGAGTACATTAATACATCAACGTCTAAAAATCTATATAAATCATCCCTTAGTGTTTACATGAATTTTCATATGTTGCATCGTTCTGAAGACGTGCCGTAGGCACGTGCCCACGGGCATACCTAGTACACATTAATTAACATAAACAAAACATATATAATTTTAAAATGTGATAGTGAAATATGATTTGATCTTTTTGGCTAAGCACCATTTCAATTTGGTCCTGTGCAGCCTTTTTGATGATAGTTAATCGCGAACTTTCATCTAATTCATCTCATGAATATATTGTTATTCTTCCTCATGTTGTTGTCTATAGTTCATATTGCGTACCTATACACAACAAAACATAAAAAGAAAGCCCCTACAAATGAAGTTTTAAGGCAGTGGAATTTAGAAGGTGAATTAGAAAATTTAAAGAACAAGAGAAATAATACCTTTTCATCAATGTCAGCAATCGAACTTGGATTGTTAATGCTTTGGATCAACACCTGCTCCTTCTCTATTTCTTTGTGCTTAATATTAAATTCTACTCGAGCAGCCTTCTCCTTAAACAATGCTTCTCTATATTCTGACATCAGCTCATTGGCAATAATCTAACATAGCTTATTTTGGTGTGGGAGCAAACAAATAGTGAGTTAATAATGGATGGAAACTACTAAAAGTCAAACCTGTGTCTTGGCCGTTAAAAGAGGTTAGAGCTCCTGAGATTGAATCTGGATCGTTGACTGACCTCCTGTGATCTGAATTTGATGGTTGGTGATGTGGCCAATGGACCTGCAAAACGTCTGAAATACCGGGTGGTGGCCCCCGGTGACAGACCCACTGACGCTCAACTCAGAACTAGAAAGAGAGAGTGAGAGAGTGAAAACTGGTGAATTATTGATTACCTGGAGACAGAAGAGGGGGAGGAGTATTTATAGGCCTGAGGGACATTCCAGAAGCCAAATCGTGACCGTCGGATCTTTCATATCTTCCCCCCTGAAGAGATAAGATATCCCCGTGAGGAGATAAGATATTAGACTCCTAGCCTACATGGGCTAGGTGTCTCTCTTAGTGGGCTTAGTCTGTCATTTTTATGAGCTTGAGAGAAGCCCATGTTTCGGAGTTGGCCCAGACCTGTAAAATAGGCCTGTGATGGCTAATCTGCCTGTGGACGTTTTGAGATCCATGCAGGGATCGTACGGCTCTAATCTGCTGCAATTTTTACCATCATCATAAGCCCTCCACTCCCGGAAGGCGATTTTCATGGCTTTCGGGAAGTAGTACGTCTTATTTTTAGAATCTGGCAAATAATCTTAGCAGTCAGAGTGTTCGGAGATACTTGGAACCGATCAGTGGCTTCTGAAGGTAGTGAATATATTCCAAGATTTTTCCATATTTTTTCGGATTTTTCCATATTTTTTCGGATTTGTCCGAATTTTCTTGAATTTTCTGGGAATTTTCTAGGAAATTTTCCATAATTCTTTGGATTTCTCTGAATTTTATGGAATGCTTTAGTGTCTTGAAATCACTCTTTCGAATTTTATAATTAATAAATTCAATTTAAACATTTTTCGGATTTTCAATTATTTCTCCGAATTAAAATAATTATTTTTGAATTTTTTAATTAATTTTTCGAATTAAAAATGATTTTTAATTGATTTTTCTGATTTATCGAACCTGATTTGCGTTTTGAGACGATCTGGCTCGTTGATCAGATCTGACTCGCGCGCTGAGGTGATCAGACGGCTGAAAGGTTTTGATCAAGCCGAAAAAACCTGAAGCGCTGATCATGGGCTGGCGCAAAAATCTTGGAGATCCGACGGCGTTGGGCCGTCTTCTTCCACCCCTGAGCTCGGCGAACATTTTCGCCGAGCTATTCTTTGGAGCCTTCGATGCATAGCTCGGCGACGGTTTATTGGGCGATTGCATATCTCTGGACGTCGATCTCTCGCCGAACATTTGAAGCTTCGCTGCTTGTGGAGCCATGGCGTGTTTTCGCCGAACTACGGAGTAATGGGTTTCACCGAGCTATGGCTCACAGTGTTCCGCCGAGCTATGGCTTCCGACTTTTCATCGAGCTTTCGATGGTATTGTCGAGGTTCTCGCTGACCTATGGAGACTTCGAGGCTTCGCCGAGGTATGATGCTTTGAGCTTTTGCCGAGCTATGGCGATAGGCCGTTCTGCCGAGCTATGGGTTTGAGCTTTCTCGCTGAGCTATGGCCGCTTTCGCTGAGCTACGGAGATGCCGAGGCTCCGTTTTGCCGAGCTATGGTGGTTTTGAAACTTCGCCAAGCTATGGAGCTGGAGATTTTGCCGAGCTTTGGTAGCTCGTTTCGTTCTCGCCGAGCTATGGGTTCGCCGAGCTACGGAGCTCTCTCGCCGAGCTATGGTGCTTAAGTTTTTGCGGAGCTACAGGGTTCTCTTCGTCGAGCTACAGGGTTTTGCCGAGCTATGGTGTTCAAGAACTCGCCAAGCTGTGGGTTTCGCCGAGCTACGGGGTTCTCGCCGAGCTACGGAGCTCTTTCGCCGAGCTATGAACTTAGTGTATCTTCGATCGTTTCGAAGCTTTGGGTTCGAGCTATGTTGTGGGTTTCGATGACGTGAATGGTGCTCGGAGAGGGCACTCGTCGAAGGCGGAGAGGATACGCGAGGTTTTTTTGCGAGGATAGGGCTCAAAACCGAGGTAAAGGGGAACGAGTTGTTGAAGCTCTGTTCTCGTCGAGTTCGGGTCTTCTTTGGCGCCAAAACTCGGAGAAGAAGAAAGAAGAAGACGGAGAAGCGGAGCGGGTGTTTGGAAGTGGATCCGGGATTGGATCGACCCGTTTTGCCCTTAGTTATATTTTGATTTGTTTGAGGGTTTGGGTGATGGTTAGTGGATCCGAACCCGACCCGGTCTCTTTTCTCCTTCCAAATCCACCGAGAGTTGCTTTTGGGGATTTTTTGAAGTTTTGGAGAGTTTGGGTGTGCATATAAATTTTTATACATATATTTATCATCGTGTATATGCAACAACTCATATATATATATATATATATATATATATATATATATATATATATATATATATATATATATAATTACTTATATGTGTATACCCAGTTTTTTACTCCATCACTATCGATTGGTGGATCTTGCATGTATATAAATAGCTGTGCTAAGAGAGCCGTTGCATATTGGCTGTTTGATCCCAACAAGTTGTTGTGCCATATCCGGAACAGAGTTGAACGTTTGAGCTTATCGTTTGCGCCTGGCAAGTTTAGAGAGACAACTCTTAGATAGAGTCAATGTGGAAACTACCGTTTGGTCCCGGCGAGTTTGGAGACAACTCTGAAATAGAGTTGAACGTTCAAGCTTGCCGTTTAAGTCTGGCAAGTTTAGAGGGACATTGCACCTGCTGTTTGTGCCCAACAAGCATGTGGAGACAACTTTGTGGTAGAATCGGTATAGAAACTGCCGTTTGATCCCGGCAAGTTTGTAGAGGATTCTATGACCGAGTTAGATGTTGTACTTGTTGTTTGCATCCAGCAAGCGTGTAGAGACAAAACTGAGATAGAGTCGATGTAGAAACTGCCGTTTGATCCCGGCAAGTTCGTAGAGGACTCTATAACTGAGTTGGATGTTGCACCTGTTGTTTGCACCCAGCAAGTGTGTAGAGACAACGCTTTGATTGAGTTGGTCCAGAAACTACCGTTTGACCCCGGCAGTTTGTAGGGGCGACTCGTGGCTGAGTTGGCATAGAGCTCGCTGTTTGATCCCAGCGAGTTTGTGGAGACGACTCTGTGGTAGAATCAATGTAAAAACTGCCATTTGGTCCCAACGAAGTTTGGAGAGGACTCTAAGACAGAGTTGGATGTTGTACCTGCTGTTTACGCCCAGCAAGCATGTGGAGACAACTCATAAATAGAGTTGAACGTTCAAGCTTGCCGTTTACGCCTGGCAAGTTTAGAAGGACAACTCTATAACTGAGTTGACGTAGAGCCTGCTGTTTGTTCCCGCAAGTTTGGAGAGAACTCTGAGATAGGGTTGACGTAGAAACTGTCGTTTGACCTCGGCGAGATTAGAGAAGAAAGCTCTATGATGGAATTGAGTGTGGAACTTGTTGTTTGGTCCAACAAGATAGGAGAGGACTCTATGACAGAGTTGGAGGTTGCACCTGCTGTTTGCGCCCAACAAGCATGTAGAGACAACTCCTTGATTGAGTTGGTCTAGAAACTGCCATTTGACTCTGGCGCGTTTAGAGACAACTCTGTGATAGAGCTAATGTTGAAAATGCCGTTTGATCCCAGCGAGTTTGTAGGGGAAACTCTGTGATGGAGTTGATGTAGAAACTTTCGTTTGATCCCGGCGAGTTGTAGGGAGAGCTATAAGATGCATTTGAGCTTGAACTTGTTGTTTGGCCCGGGCAAGTTGTTAGTGGTGCTTGGGCGAAGACCAAGGCGTTGGACTCATTGTGAGGAGCCAATAAGCGTAGAGTGGAACATTGAACTCATTGTTTGGGGCCAACGAGTTATGGACGAAGCTCAAGCATAGAGCAAGGCGTCGAACTCGTTGTTTGGAGCCAACGAGCTATTTGGTGAAGCTTGAGCGAAGACCAAGGCATTGAACTCGCTGTTTGGAACCACCGAGCTATTTGGTGGAGCTTGAGTGAAGACCAAGGCATTGATGTAGCGCCCCGAATTTCTAATATAAGATCTTAGAAAATACGTGGCACAATCCCAGCATCAACTTCAATTTATCATTAAACACAACCAACTCCACTAAAATTTTCAACTTTTATTACAACAATCTCTTACATAGCACAACGGAATTTAAAAATATCTCAATTTACAAACTCTTTCTTTTATTTACAACACAGTCTTTTTACAACACTGCTTTACAAATTTACACAAAACTCTATTAAATCAATTTATCTCAAAACTAACTCAAGCATCCACACATCCAAACTCTAAGCAACAACCTGCAACACATGAGGCTAGAGATGATCCCTAACCCCCAAAACTAAAGGGGTCAGCCATAAATGGTGTGAGTGACATAAAAGTAAACAAACAACATAAATAAAACTTAAGCATGGATTCTTAAACAATATGTAATAAACAAGAATATATAAAATATGACGTAGCAAAGAAACATGTAAACAACAAGTGGAACTAAACTAAGTGTCAAGTGTAGGGAACAGAAAACCACATGCATAAAACCAAGTCAAGAAAACACAAATCCTATATGCGGACTCTCTAATGCGTACTTGTTGAAGTCTATGCATCCCACTCTACATAGGTTCGGTGCAAGCCCTTAACGTCTTCACTTCATAGGGTTCAATCCCCCGCTATGCAACTAACCTTATCACGATGACTACTACGACATAAAGATAAACGGTGAGTATTAGTCCATACCCCGATAATTCCGGAGATAGATCCTACACCTCAGGTATTTTACCTGGATAATTCCGGAGATCATCCCACACCGAAAGCAATGGCCTCATCACACGAATATCACATGTGCGTCGCCTCGACTCCGATAATTCCGGAGATCAATCCCACACCACAAGTAATTACCGTGATAATTCCGGAGACATATCCCACACCACAAGTAATCTACCGTGATAATTCCGGAGACATATCCCACACCACAAGTAATCTACCGTGATAATTCCGGAGATTAAATCCCACACCGAAAACCATACTGAGGTACTTGACCCATGTTCCCGTTCATTATATCACCACTAGTGCCTGTCCTTATTGTTTTTGGGTTACTTAATTACTCAACGAATCTCCTAGAGTTGGTGTACCCTACCGGACTTAACTCAAAACTGAAGAACTGAAATGCCTCAACAAGCCTTAACACAAGAACTCAACGCCGGTATACTAGGGTCACACACATCCTCTAGAGACCCAAACTCAATGTCTAAACCAGCTTTCCACCATAAATAGCTCAACTGAATATCTTAAAATCATATGCTTAACAGAAGACAAAGTATAGACTAAAATATTTGAAGACTAATCATTCGGAAGAACATTCAAGTTTATGAAAACTCATCAGTACCAGTCGACTTATTACTGTAGTAAGTCGACTGTCCAGAGGGAAAAATATCCATGATTTTAAGAAAATAAGTTAACTAATATAAGTTGACTTATAAAAGTCATAAGTTGACTTACCAGATCATAAGTTGACTTATAAAAACATAAGTCGACTTACCAGATCATAAGTTGACTTATAAAAACATAAGTCGACTTACCAGAGAGAAATTCTAGAAATCTTTAAGAAAATATTCTAAGTGTTATAAGTCGACTTGCAAAGTCATAAGTCGACTTAAAAGAGAATATAAGTCGACTTAAAAGGTCATAAGTCGACTTACCAGAGAAAAATCTACGATAACTTTGAAAAATAAATCCTAAGTGTACCAGTCGACTGAAAAGGGTCTAAGTCGACTGTCCAGAACGGATTTTCAAGAAAACTAAAGATACAGCAGCTGGGTCGTGCCAGTCGACTGATAGGTCTGCCAGTCGACTGTCGACCTACAGTCTGCATAGTTTTGGTTGTTCATGATAATCAAAATTTGAGTTTACCAAAAGAAATCATTGTTTACTAAAATAAGTTGTATTTCAATAAAAACGACCGTCTCAAAGTATTCTCAGATCGGATACATTACTCAAAACATCCAATATCTCAAAACTCAAGTTCTCATGTTCTAAATTCCTGATTCTTCCATTAGGATTTCTCAATACTGAATTTCTTTCACAACTCATATCCGAGATCTGATTTGTATAACCATACTCAAATCTTAAACATGCTTTCTAGCAATACAATTTTATGAACCAGGATCTACTCAACATTCTTAGATTTCACATACATTGTACAAACAACAACCTTTGCATCGTTCTCATGCAAAATACTAAATAACATACATGCCAAACAAACAACACAACAATCGTTCACATAAATCAAACCACAAAACAAATTTCGTATTACTCACAAAACAAAATAAAATAAAATAAAACAATCACTCACATAAAGCAAACAACAAAACAAAGTTCATGTCACTCACCTTAAATGAAGAAATCTCTTGACAAGAAGTCCCTTCCTTTGTGAGATCCAAAATCCTCTCCCAAGTTCTCCAATAAAATAATAAAGCTTTATGTTTTTGCAGCAAAAGACGGCTGCGAACTTCCCTTTAAATATCCGGGAAGGAGTTTAGGGTTTTACCCACTTTGCAAAATAATTCCTTCAAAATACAACTTTATATATATAGCTCTATTCTTGGAAATTCAATAAAATTCATTTAAATTAGGATTTAACAGTAAAATATAATTCTAAATCTCAATCGGTGCTATTCAAAACGTCCAGAAAGTACATTTTACATTTTAACCCCTAAAAATGACAAATTTGCAAAAAGGTCCTTCTTTTCTCAAAATTTGCAAATAGTTCCAATTAATTTCAGAAAAATCTGAAAAAATACTAAATAAATCCCAAATGTTAAATAATAATTTTCCATAAAGAAAACTTGACTTTCAAACTTCTCAAGAACGTATTTGCACGTGTTTTGCACGTGTAAAAAGATAAATTTTTCTGAAAATATTTATAAGTTCTCCAAAAATCATTTTAGTCATTTATAAACCTTTAAAAATAATATTTTAAAAATGCGAGGTTCTAAAATTGAACTCATTGTTGGGAGCCAACAAGTTATTGATGAAGCTCAAGTAAAGAGTAGAACATTGAACCCGTTGTTTGGAGCCAACGAGTTGCGGATGGAGCTCAAGCAGCGAGCAGAGCGCTGAACTCGTTGTTTGGGACCACTAGTTGTTGATGGAGCTCGAGCGAAAGCCAAAGTGTTGAAGTCGTTGTTCGGAGCCAACGAGCTATTTGGTGAAGCATAAGCGAAGACCAAGGCATTGAACTCGTTGTTGGGAGCCAACAACTTATTGATGGAGCTCAAGCAAAGAGTAGAACATTGAACCCGTTGTTTGGAGCCAACGAGTTGCTGATGGAGCTCAAGCGGAGAACAGAGCGTTGAACACGTTATTTGGGAAAAACGAGTTGTTGATGGTGCTCAAGCGGCGAGTAGAGCGTTGGAACCAACGAGTTATGGACGGAGCTCAAGCATAGAGCAAGGCATCGTACTCGTTATTTGGTGCCATCAAGCTGTTGATAGAGCTCAAGTGGCGAGCAGAGCGCTGAACTCGTTGTTTGGGACAAATAAGTTATTGATGGAGCTCGAGTGGCGAGCAGAGTGCTGAACTCGTTGTTTGGGACAAACGAGTTATTGATGGAGCTCAAGCGGAGAGCAGAGCATTGAACTCGTTGTTTGGGACCAACGAGTTGTTGATGGAGCTCAAGCGGCAGGCAGATCGCTGAACTTGTTGTTTGGAACAAATGAGTTGTTGATGAAGCTCAAGCAGCAAGCAGAGCGCTGAAATCGTTGTTTGGGACAAACGAGTTGTTGATGGAGCTCAAGCGATGAGCAGAGTGCTGAACTCATTGTTTGGGACCAATGAGTTGCTTATGGAGCTCAAGCGGCGAGCAGAGCGCTGAACTCGTTGTTCGGGACAAACGAGTTGTTGATGGAGCTCAAGCGGTGAGCAGAGCACTAAACTCATTATTTGGGAAAAACGAGTTGTCGATGGATCTCAAGCAGTGAGCAGAGCGCTGAACTCGTTGTTTGGGACCAACGAGTTGCTGATGGAGCTCAAGCGGCGAGCAGAGCACTGAACTCGTTGTTTGGGACAAACGAGTTGTTGATAGAGCTCAAGCGGCGAGCAGAGCACTGAACTTGTTGTTTGGGACCAACGAGTTGTTGATGGAGCTCAAGCGGCGTGCGGAGCGCTGGACTCGTTGTTTGGGACTAACGAGTTGTTGATGGAGCTCGAGCGGTAAGCGGAGCATTGGACCTGTTGCTCGATGTTGACGAGTAGTTGGCCGGAGGAAATTACGTGGCACGGTAGCACCGAACTCATTTTTAGAGCGAATGAGTTGTGGGTATTCTGAATCTTCTTAGTGTGGAAGTGAAGTCACTTGTGTTCATTCAGCATTGAGATGATTCCATTCTTCTCTTTACTGACAAGTGGTTGCGTGCATGGAATTAGGTTCTCCGGGACACTGAGCTTGCTCTCCTTCGTAGTATGCTGTGCATGACTGAGTTGGAATTCTCCCGTTTGCACGGCGTTTCAAGCGAGACGGAGTTGGAGCTTGCTCAAGTGAAGATGGTCGGATACATCTAGAGTTTGCTTGTAACTCCTATTTCCCGTATCTGTATTTTTCTGCTGTATTTTATTTCATTGTATTCTTTTATCTATTGAGATCCGGCATTTTGTTTCCGTTCAAATAAAAATCATTTTGTCGTTTCAACTCAACTTTTTGGTGCTTCTGTCTAATTCAATTGTATGTGCTCCTTGTGTCGTTCTTCATGAAGAATTGGCTGTTTCCTCTCATTCATCTCTTTATTCCCCATTTTAATACATTTTGACCAATTCTCCAGTTGGATCCCTCTCAAAACGGATACCCTAATACCCATTAAACCAAACCCTCACTATTTAACCCTATACTATATAACCCTAACCCTAACCTAGCTACTGTGCTGACCCTAATAACCCCCGCCGCTACTCTTCTCCTTCTCCTTCTCGCTTCCGTCTCCTTCTCCCTTCGTCCACGCCCAGACCCAACCATACCCATTTCGCCTCCTTCGATCATTGCCTCGCCACCTCCTCGCTATCGCCCCTAGCCTCCACTGTACCCCAACACCACTGCAAACCCATCGCCATCGTCCCTATCCTTCCGTCCACACCCAAACCCATTTCGCCTCGCCTTCGCTCCATCGCACTTCGCCAACCCATTCTCCCTGCCCCCGATCGCCTCTTCACCATTTCCCTGCCACCACGACCTTCGACCTCTCGCCCTCGTCAATCACCACCACCGCCATCATCGCCTCATCGAACCCCGCTCCATCTTCTTCCTCCCGCTCCTTCACCATTACTCCACCTCCAACACTTCTCCATCCACCATTGCCGAACCATCGCTTTCCTCGTCCCCTCGACCTCCTCTCCTCTCCTCTCCACCATCATCGCCAGCCACCTCCGTCGCATCGCCAACACCCCATTCTCCACCTCCCCTGTTTTTGAACCCAAAATAGAGCCGCGCCATTTTCGTTGCAAGCTCCGCCGTCGCCACCCCATCGCCGTCGTCGACTGCTCCTCAGTCGAACTCCGACCACGCACCGTCGTCGCCCTAGCCTGCGCTGCACCCCTGCTCCCTCTCCCACTCGCTGACGTCGTGAGGAAGAAGGCGATCAGCGACTGGACAAAGACGCTGTTTGGTGTTGTGCCACAGCAGATCCCCATTGGTTGTACCCTATTCGGCCCCATCCGGTGTGCGGGATAAATTCGATTGGTGGGATCCGCTGTCTCGTGTTTTGGCGCAGTCGATCCCAAGTTGCTGCACGCTGTTTTGGCGGATCTGGTGTAGGGAAATTTGCCCTACTGTTGGATTTTCACACGTGCTTCACACGTGCTTTTGGGAGACTTCACCCGGAATTTTTTATCTCATTTTCTTCAACAATCGATCTAATCATCTTCAATCAAGGCAAGTATTCATCTTGTACACATTTTTGTTCTAGTACAAGCATTCTTTGAAAATACTACAAATAGTTAGAAATTGTGACTCCTCCTTGACTTGTCGTTGTTAATCAAATATTAATCCCCATCAATTTCATAATCTTAAGAGTCACAATAATTTCATTGTATTATATTACAACTACTTGGACTCATTTTATCCCCTGGACACATGAACACATGAGATTAAGGAGCTCTATATTTGTAGACATATGTGATATCTTGTATGAGTTGAACTTGCACCCACTAGAGTTGAAAAATAAATATTACTTACTGTTTTGATAACCAATATCCTGTATTTATATCACACATTAACCTAGACGCCTGTAACACCCCAATTTTTTTTTTTGAAAACTAAGCCTCCAAATTCAATTCTTTCAATTTCTATATCACTTTAAATATAAACTAAAATAGTTATATTCCAAATAAAATTTTGGCAGAGTCTTTCCTGAAATTTCTGCCCCGAAACACAAAAAGCTTACGAAATTCTGCTCTAAATTTCGTAGCTCACAATACAGGCAATATAATCATAGGCTCTCCAGGCCAAAATGAGCAGAATCATACAGGCATTATAAATATCATGCACTGGGGGCCAAACTCATAACAGAATATCAGATACCAAATAAAAACCATAAATTTCTTTGAAAACGAGGTAAAAATTTTAGAAAAACCTTTGTGAAATCTACCACAGGGCCCGGTACACCCCAACGAGATGGGTACGGGTCAAGAACATACCATACTACCCCACACTATACTCATCATTGACATCCAGGTACCGTTACATTCAAATTACAATTTCAACTACAAATTTCACTATTCACCTAACTAATTTTATACAAAAATTCTATAATAAAAACTCCACCCTATAAATCTATGCCTCACCTCTGCACTGCTGAGGACCTGTAACAGTAGGGGATCTAGGGTAGTCCAGGGACTCCCTAACCCCCCAAATACTAAGGGGTCAGCCAATTCTGGTGTGAGAATAGTTATTAATCTAATAAATTCTTAAATAGTAAAAAGAAAATAAATTAAACTTACAAACATCCAAATAAGAAGATGCAACCTGAATTATGAACATAAATACATCACCAATACGAGGTTATATCAAAATACTCTTCCATTCTGCATCCAACTATATAATTATCCGTAACTTCACACATTTCACTATATGCTTCACATCAACCTCGTATATATCCTTATTTTAGATTCGCATAATACGAATTCACGTACAATCCATTGCTTTACAATCTGAATTCCCTAACACGAATATTCATCCTTCCACAATTATCGTCATATCAACATTTCAGTGTTTATATGAATATTACTACATGATGTTATCACATCTTTTCTTCATCTCTATTAACCATGCACTTCATTTGCTTGTAATATATTATCATCTCACCCATTCATCCTGGAGGTGGTGCCAAGGCGAGTAGTTCCCCGACACACATCCAAGGTACAGAAACTTATCACACAACATACTTCCCTTAATAACCATTTTCATAACCAATCTCATAATACGGGTATTTATTTTATTGTATTATAACAAGTATCACATCATAAACATATGTACCTATTCTCATAATACCACATTCATTCATGTCTTATGACACAAATATAACATCTCATTGCCCAATGCAATTTACTCACATTTCATCACATCATTAACACTTCATTAATTCGAATACTTATACTCATTGCATCAAAAACATGCTTTATAGCTCATTCTTCTCTCATTATACCACTTTAGTAATTCTCATTCTTATAAGTAATATATCTTATTATCATTTTCACTTATAACACAAATTGCCATTAGCTTCACTTTCATTCTCATCATAATATACTCCACATCCCCAAACACAATTTGGATCACAACATATTACACCCCAAAGCCGATAGCTTGGGTAATAATCACCGCACCCCAAACACACAGTTTGGGTAATATCACATCACATCTCAAGCCGATAGCTTGGTTACTAATTCACTTCAATTACTATTCATCTTCACTTTACTTAATTCTCCATTTCCATTAATCATTACCACTATCATGCCAACTCATCCTGCGAATTATGTCAAGGCATGTAGTTCCCACTATTTCCACCGAAATAGCAGGCAGGTAGTTCCTTGACACAATTCCAAGGTATAACAACGCATATCATACTGTATTTTACTTTAATAGTCATTTACATAATATAATTACTTCATACTGTTCATATTAACACACGCCTCTTTTACTATTCCATTTTAGATTAACCACATACTGCAATTATCCTTTCTTTTCATACACAACTCATAACTCGTATTTCTTCATATTCATTTCATTCACAACCACTTTCTTTACTCTCACATTTTTCTATTTACACTTAGTTATTTTATTAGTTTGTCGACCAGTGAGCCACAGTATCCCAACATACTGAAAGCCGACAACCCAGTAAACACGCGGCCCGATGCTCACACAGAGTTTTACTCGTCCGAGGCTATGTCTTCCTCCTAGCCGAACTAGCGAGGGAACCACTAATCCCAAGTAGAACTTGGGCACTCTCCGGTCCCACCGGAGGTATCTGCTCTCCCAGGTCTATCCTGGGGTATCAACTCTCTCTCAGGTCTATCCTGAGGTATCATATCTCTCTCCGGTCCCACCGGAGGTATCAGCTCTCCCAGGTCTATCCTGGGGTATCAGCTCTCTCTTAGGTCTATCCTGAGGTATCATATCTCTCTCCGGTCCCACCGGAGGTATCTACTCTCCCAGGTCCCACCTGGGGTATCATCGAAGAAAACCGGACCTCAAGCCGATAGCTTGGGCGATAAAAACCACTTACTCCAAACATAGTTTGGGTCCACTATTCCCAAGCCGGTCCTTGGGCATTAGGAGGTCTAGCCCAAACCTCCAGGATTGCTGTAGGTACTGGTCAACAAAACCTTCTGTTATTAGCATCAATCATTTCATCTTTTCATCTTATTATATCAACATAAAGCATCACAGCTTTTAATTCAATAAATTGCCACATCCTTGCCTATAGCCATGTGATTGGTTATCTCATCGTATTACGTATATCCATCCATCCGGTTATTGCATTATAAGATTATTACTAGAAAATATAGTGTATCATAAGAATATCAAGGTATGTAATTCACCACACTATAACAACTTAAGCATATATTGATTTAAATAGAAGATTCTATCATATTATCACCCATTCGTTCACTATAAACACCATAATAAAACATACATAAGCTATATCCTTCATTTCATCAATTAACACATCATTATTCATTACCGACAATGTATATATCACAAAAAGGCACCACAATCACTTATTTCATCTAATTATATCTAATAACATCCCAATATAGCAAGCTAGCCCATACACAACGTTCCACGTAAGCCAAACCGCATATAAGGGCCTATGTGGCCAAAAACATGCACGAAACATGCATGGAGTAGAAAAAGACATAAACCGTGTGGGTTATTAATTTTTATTGCTTAAACACGTCACACTAACTTCTAGGGTAGATTTGATGTGTTCAAAATAGTGAATTTCGGCAATTCTCACAAAAACCCGTTTTTGGCCCTTAAAAATCCGTATTTTTCTGAAAAGTGAATTTTTAGCATAACTTCTACTAAATATATCGAAATGCCACAAAATTAGACTACAAAATAGAGTATACATAAATACAACGTACTCACCTGACGGATCGAGTAAACGAGGTCCCACGTCTGCCCGGTAGCCAATCAAAATTCAAAATTTTCAACCTAAATAGAAAATTATAGGACCGATTAGCTCAAAACTCAAAACTCGACCTACGAACCTCCAAATTCGAATCCGTCTTCACCCACATGTCACAAATGACATATGTAGGTGAGCTACATCGATGGAGTTCGAATTCGGGTCCCCATCCAAAAATTCATTGATTAATCGGAAACTTATTACTAAGAAAATTCCCTATCTCCTAATTTCCTTAATCTCTTTCCTAATATCTCAAATTAGGATTAACAACAATAATAAAACTTAATTACACCACCGGATGTATCAAATGCTCACTTCACTCTCGCTCGGGCATTCCACCGAACACTCGGCGTGCATAATTAACCTTTTCATTCTCTAATCATTTCCATTAAGTTCTAAATCTACAAAATTCATTCTAAATTCATATTAACGCTCTCACACTACTCCATAACCTCCCATGCATTTTATAAACTCGCTAGAAGCAAGTTTCTTACTCGACTTCACCTATTTGTAAAAATTGGCTTTATGCCAAATTCACCACTCCATAATTTCACCATACTAAGTATAATTTCTAACTCCTAACATCTCCAAACCTCCCTATCATAATGTTTCTACTCAATAAAACTACCTACACTTAATTTTATACAATAAATAATTTAGGGTTTACCTTTTCGAAATCCTTTCGAAAATCCGACGCTACCACGATGTAGAGAACCCTTCAATTAGCATATCCCTCAATTTAATTTGAGAATCATAAGGTATTTAAGTGGATTAGGCAGGGGGGATGATCGGCCGAACCCTCATTCGATGGGTTGTTTTTCCGCTCGGGATACACACAGGGAAGGAAAAGAAAAGGAGGAGGGGAGAAGGGAGGGAGTTTTGCGGAAAAAATAAAATAATATATATATTTAATAAAGAGTAATTACACATTAGCCCCCAATCTCCAAAATATTTTCAATAAATCTTCAACTCTACTTTTAACAATACAAAATATATTAAAACATCCCATAATAATCCTCCAAAATCACAAAACAAAATAAACTATATTTTTCCATATAAAACTCGACTCATACTTCAATATACCATCTACACCAATCCAACAAATATTCATACCAATATCAATATTAAAAATAAAATTAAAATAAGCTATAGCTAAAAATAATAATTAAAATAATAATTCTGACCACTACAAAATTATAGAACAAATATCTTCGGTGTTTAAAATTCGAGGTGTTACAACGCCTAATAACCAAATTTTCTTGTAACCTATACCCGTAAGATATTCGCACATGTTGCTGTCCTGAATCTTGTTATGCTATTTTGACCCCTTTAACATTAGAAACTGAACCCGACCCCTAAATAGAAACTGTAGCTCTAGATGTCTAGATGTCGATAGCCTCCGGAATTTTTAAGTTCGGAGTTAGGTTCTAGGAGTTATTGCAGTTTTACTGCAGCTGTGTTGGTAGGCGCAGATTCGCAAAACTGCTGCCCACCTTTACTTTGCGAATAAATTTAACTATGTTAACAGCCAGCGTTTGACTTGAAATTTTACATGCGGTTGCTGGAAACCCTATAGGACATCCCCAATTTTTCTTAGAATTAATTAACAATATTTCAACACTGTTTCACCTGTATAAATTCAAATATACAAATTCTGCCTGAACACTTTAGCTGTGTAATTCGCTGTTTTGACACGTGTTCCCACCACTTTCATGTACCTTAATTATATGTGTTGGAACCGGACAGGAGTCTAGTTTCTATATCTTCTGACGGATCCACTTTTGCTATTTCGTAGAAACGGGAATCACAGTTTTGGTACAACAACGTCGTGCTGTCCAGATTTGGAATTTTCGTTGTTCGTGTTATTTTTATTCACGTCGTCTCTCGAATATGCCATGTGATTACCCTAAACTCGTCCCATGTCCATGACCATGAATTCTTGACTTGTTTCGCACACATGTATGCTTGCTTGATAAAAATTAATAAATGTAATAAGCCGGGGTTTAAGGGAAAGACCATAGTAGTGGACAATATAGGTAAGTATACTCGGAAGGGGGCCCGTGTTTCCCACTTGATACATGCCTCATGAACTAGTATATTATTATTCGATTCATGAACTAGTATATTATTTGATTCATGAACTAGTATATTATAAATCGATTCATGGACTAGTATATTATTGATCCATGAACTAGTATATATATATATATGTGATTTATGACTTATCTTGCTATGACTCGACACATGAACTAGTTATATGATTACCCGATTCATGAGCATGACTTGCTTGATACTTGATACTTGATACCTGAGTACACCGCCCTATAAACTCCATTACTAGGCCTAAACGAAATTGTGTTGACTGTAGTAACCATGTAGTAAAAGAATAGATGCATGAAGTGCTACCTAGATAGTAATAACTACAAGACTTGATACCTGAAACATGAAACTTGCGCTTGATACATGTAACTTGAACTTGATACATGTTACTCGATACTTGACAACTTGTTACTTGAGACTTGGCACTTGAATATAAAACTTGACACTAGACTTGATACTTGTTACTTGACACTAGACTTGAGACTTGTCACTTGTGGTTAGATATCCCTACAGGTTCACTTGTCACTTGCTTCGCCATTAATACTTGTTATCCAGCCTGTCTACTTGAGTTGTCCTTCCTGTTAGTTAATTCTTGAATCTCCATTGTTATAACCCTGTTATATTCTTGACTCCAATTTTTGGTTTTACATTACTTGTACTCGTTTTTACTATTTGTGGTCCTAACTTGCACTAAAGGCATCTCTTGTTTTTCCCCTATGTTTTTCTTTTATATTTATTAAGCAGACTTTGGAGACGAGCTGCCCACTGAAATTGGTGAGCAAAGGTTCTAGCCTTCAAGTGGAGAAAAGGACTCGATTAGAATATTTGTTTCCCTGAATTATTTATTTTTCTTGAATTATTATTTCTTGCTATTTAAGAACTTGTAACGGGCTGATGTTCCTGAGTTTTAACTTGATCCAGACTTGAAACTATTTGGTTGTTATTATTATATTTTCAGTTGTTTCTGTTGTTGAATAAATTATTCATGCATGCTTGGTTATATATATATCTTGTTATATTTTTGTTATGATGCTGAGTCGATCCTACAGCTTATGAATGATGTTAAAATCATTCGCTGGGTTTCGTCATGCGCTTGTATTCCATATTTTTAGGAAGCAGGGCATGACGAGGTTTTTACTGGTATCAGTGCTCAGGTTTGGCTAATGTGTTAGTTTGACTAATACATTAGACATGCTTGACTTAGTCAGGATTAACTCAATATTAAACAGGCCATGCAACCACATGAATAATTTGATAATCAACTCGATCTGGACACAAGTCTTATTCCATCCATTTTGGTCCCTTCAGATTCAATTCTTTGATTTATTGTTTCCTTCCATCTCTTACAGTCATCCTAAATTGTTGATTCCTTATTGGGTACAATTTATTCTTTTCGTACCCATATTCTTTTCACTCCGGTGCAAGCAATTTCTAATTTTCTGCTTGTCTCGTTGATCTCTTCTTATTCCAGCTCGTGTGTCGTTCATTGCTTTCCCTGCCTTGCATTCATTTTTATTTATTGATTCATATTGAGCATCATGTTGGTTATTTCTTCCATGCAATATTCTCTTCAATTCCGATTTTGCTCCTCGTTCTTCTTTCATATTCAATTCCTTAAATTTTCTTTTGTCCCTTCTAGTCATCCTTCTCTTTAACTCTTTATTGGGTATAGATTCTTTTTTTTGTCCTACCTATTTTTCTCTTTATAATTAATTTTCCCGAATATTTTCTATATTTCGATTATTAATTATTATATTTATTTTCGATCTTCTATAAAAATGTTTCTCAACAAAGATTTTGTTATTCTGAACAATGGTGTATTTCGACTTCACTTTTTATTTTTGATCGACTATATATTTATACTGGATTATTTTGATAAGACAAATTCTTATTTTGTTGTATAATGCTATTATTACTACTATACTATTATTATTATTGCTATTATTTTCATTATCATTACTAGTATTATTATTGTTGTTACCACCATTGATATTCTTATTGTTGTTTTCATTATTTTATTATTATTGTTAATATTAAATTACTTCTACAAAAATGTTGGGCCAAACTATATTTTCTCTTGCATTATTATTTTTACTAGTGTTGTTAATATTTTAATATTGTTGTTGATATTATTATTATTGTTATCATTCTTTTTGCGATTTCTGTAATTATTGTTGTTATGATCATTGTTATTATCATGGTTATTCTTATTGTTATTAGTAACGATATTTTTGTTATTATTATTGTTATTGGTATTATTATTTTTATCGTTACTATTATTATTATTATTATTAATTTGTTTTGAGCCTAAACATGCTCAATTTTATATACATTTCACCACTTCGGTGCAACCTAATGTCGAGATGGCAAATATGCAATTCGATGTCAATGGAGGCAAATTGCAACTGGATATCAGGGAGGCAAAATGTGCAACTGAATATCCAGACGGCAACCTACAACCTGATGTCGTGAAGGCAAACATGCAACTTGATGTTAAGGAGGCAAGATTTTCTACTTATTTGCTAATTGATATTTCAAGACTTTTTACTTATATAAGAAAATTAATGGTAAATAAATATTTTCTTTGTGACATTTTGTTTATACAATTATACTTTACGTTTTCATACAGTTTGAACTAGTATAGCTGATTCATTTATAGAGTTGATAAACCAATTCTTAATTTTGTTTTATAATGCTATTTTTAGTATTGCTAATGTTTTCATTATTATTATTATTGTTATCTCTATTGCTGTTATTATTATTGTTTTCATTATCTTTATTGCTGTTATTTATTATTATTATTATTATTATTATTATTATTATTATTATTATTATTATTGTTGTTGTTATTATTATTATTATTATTATTATTATTATTATTATTATTATTATTATTATTATTATTATTGGTATTATTGTTATTATTGCTACTATCATTATTATTATAATCATTTTCGATATTATTTTTAATGCTATCATTATTATTATTATTGCATTATTTTCATGGATGTGTTGAATTCTATTATGTCATGTATGTATTACCATTATTATTAGTATTGTCGATATTTTTATTTTATCATATTATTATTGCCCCTATGATTATGATGATTTTGATTACGGTTACTATTGTTGTTATTATTTTTGTTATTATTATTATTATTATTATGGTCATTATTACTCGTATCATTGTTGTTATTAATGTTTTAATATTATTGTTATTATTATTACACTTTGATTATTATTATTGTTATATTTATTTTTATCATGGTTACTATTATTCTATTACTATTGATCCTATTATCATTGATATTTGTTGTTATTATTATTTCTGTTAAAGCCATTATTTAGACTTGTCTTGCTATGGCTCGACACATGAACTAGTTATATGATTACCTGATTCATGAGCATGACTTGCTTGATACTTGATACTTGATACCTGAGTACACCGCCCTATAAACTCCATTACTAGGCCTAAACGAAATTGTGTTGACTGTAGTAACCATGTAGTAAAAGAATGGATGCATGAAGTGCTACCTAGATAGTAATAACTACAAGACTTGATACATGAAACATGAAACTTGAGCTTGATACATGTAACTTGAACTTGATACGTGTTACTCGATACTTGACAACTTGTTACTTGAGACTTGGCACTTGAATATAAAACTTGACACTAGACTTGATACTTGTTACTTGACACTAGACTTGAGACTTGTCACTTGAAGTTAGATATCCCTACAGGTTCACTTGTCACCTGCTTCGCCATTAGTACTTGTTATCCAGCCTATCTACTTGAGTTGTCCTTCCTGCTAGTTAATTCTTGAATCTCCATTACTTGTTGTAACCCTATTATATTCTTGACTCCAATTTTTGGTTCTACATTACTTGTACTCGTTTTTACTATTTGTGACCCTAACTTGTACTAAGGGCGTCTCCTCTTATTTTTTCCCTATGTTTTCTTTTTATATTTATTAAGCAGACTTTGGAGACGAGCTACCCGCTGGAATTGGTGAGCAAAGGTTCTAGCCTTCAAGTGGAGAAAAGGACTCGATTAGAATATTTGTTTCCTTGAATTATTTATTTTTCTTGAATTATTATTTCTTGCTATTTAAGAACTTGTAACGGGCTGATGTTCCTGAGTTTTAACTTGATCCAGACTTGAAACTATTTGGTTGTTATTATTATATTTTCAATTGTTTTTGTTGTTGAATAAATTATTCATGCATGCTTGGTTATATATATATCTTGTTATATTCTTGTTATGATGCTAAGTCGATCCTACAACTTATAAATGATGTTAAAATCATTCGCTGGGCTTCGTCATACGCTCGTATTCCATATTTTTGGGAAGCGGGGCGTGACATTGCTCGTCTAAGGAAGACTTGTCTTGAATATCGTCATCAGGAGTTGTGGCGGCCCAATGGAGCTGTTAGCTAGTAGGAGGCTGACGAGGAGTTTGGTTTCTCTCAAGTAGAGCATCTTTCTAGTGTGTTAGTTGGAAGGACAGCTTTCATGACAGTTTGATGTACAGTGTTTGCAGGACTTTCGGTAGCGATTCTTAGACATAAAACGTGAACTCATTGTAACTTTGCTATTGTAAAGAGACTTGTACTTTGTGGAATGAGAAGTCTTTTACATTCCGGTGTTTCTCTCAAGTAGAGCATCTTGGGAGAGTTAGACTTTGGACTAGCCATTTTGTATTTGCAGACTACTGTAGTGCTACTGGATCTGATCATATGAGTTTATGATAGTTATGTGATTTGCAGGATTCATTTCATATGCTTGATCCTTGCTGTCATGGTTGATGTGCCATCGATAGGCTCTTTGGCACTAAATAACAGGGCCTCAAGTGTATCGCGTACAGCTTAAAGAACCGTCGATGGTGTATGACGGAGTTTATCATTGCACCGTCTTGAACCCAGCTAATTGTAGGGACAACTCTGAAGGAGAGTTGTTTTCCAAACTTGCTGTATGGGGCCTCTGACAGTTTGTGAGAGTCACATCAAATGGAGAGTTGAACCCTAAGTGTTGCTTTTTACAAGTGTCTCTAGGGTAACTTCGATCCATGATTTTGGACCTATTAATCTGTTGTTGAGGAAATTTAACTAGTTGCAGGAACAGATCGAATGACGAGTTGAACTCTGAACGTGTGTCATTACAGGTTGTGAGAGTAACTCTGAACCATGAACATGGATTCCGAACTTGTTAGTTTAAGTATTAACAGGTTGCAGGAGCAGCTCGAATGGCAAAGCGCACTCTGAACTTGCTTCGCAAATTGACCGTGTCTTTTGAACCGTAAACTGGACTCCGAACCGGTTGTCAAGGCACTAACGGATTGCAGGAGCAGATCGAATGGCGAAGTGTACTGTGAATTTGCATTATTGCAAATTTTTAAAGTCTCTGTCGAGCCATGGGTATGGACTCCGAATCCGTCTTACGAGGAGAATCGCAATGAGTGTTTGGTACTGCTTAAGTGTTTTAAGTGTGGCACTCAACTTGTTGTTTCCGAGCCTCCAAGGAAGTTCAACTAGTTGCAGGAACAGATCGATCGGTGAGTTGTGTTCTAAACGTGCATGTTTGCACGCTGTAACTCCCGAGTTCTGGATTCCGAACTTACGTTGAGGAAAGTTTGCAATGAGTGCCTAGCGCCGCTTTAAATGTAAGTTGGGCGTGTATCTCGTTGTTTGCTTTGATGAGTTAACAGGTTATAGGAGCAGATGGAATGGTGAAGCACTCTAAACTTGTTTCATTGTAAATTGTTAGAGTAACTTCAAAGCATGAGTGTGGACTCCGAACCCGTCTTGTAGGAAGTTTTTAACGATTTTTTGGTGCCATTTTTGTGTACAAGTTTGGCACCCAAGTCGTTGTACTTCACAAGGTGTTCTACTTTCCAAGTCCCTGCTGATATCTCCTTGCCCCCCAGGTCTTCAAGTTAATGAGCCGTTAGGCAAACAACTTGGTAGACCTTGCCAGGACTTGCCTGTTTTGGAGGGAGCCCCCCATTGTTTTGCATAGTGAAAGAGGAATCTTCTGATGCACCAATGTGTTTAGGTATGACTATTTGTCTCCGTTGAATAAGTGGAGTGGCTTCGGACGAAGGATTCAGGTTTATCATTGTGTCATGATGAGAACTAGTTTGAACCTGGTGAAAGATGATGTGGCAGGTTTGGAAGTTCTTGGTAGAGTTGGTTACGATAGAGTCTTCAAGCTCGTTTATAGTTTTTAAATTATTGTGACTGCTTTTTGGCGGTGACTCTATGGCGTCGAGGGAGAGAATGGAGCCCCCCATTGTAGCGGTGTAGCATGCTCGTGCCGCCTGTTGGCTTCCTACAGCTTAGCCTATGCCAGCTGTTGTTGGGAACTTTATTTTCATGTAAAATGCAGAGGCAATTGCATGGAATGCCGCTAGGCTGGGATGGCCGAATATAGAATTGTATGCAGCCTTGACATCGATTACCATAAAGCCCAGTGCTTCTGTTTGAATAGCGGGGGCTTTCCCTGATGTTACGTCGAGTGCGACAATTCCCTCGACTTGGACAGGTGCACCAGAGGAATCATGAAGTGTATAACCGGCTGGCTTGAGTCGGTCTTAAGAGAGCTTGAGAGCCTAAAATGTACCCATGAAGAGGATGTTTACTGAGCTGCCATTGTCCACCAGGATGCAGCGTACCTCATGATTTAGCATGCAAAGGTTTATGACCAATGCTTCGCGATGAGGTGTTTAGACGCCTTCTAGGTCCTTATCGAAGAAAGATATCGGGATCCCGGTGCGTTTGGCTTGCGGAATGTTATCTATAGAGTTGACTTTACTGACGAAAGCTTTGCGGGAGGAGTTGGAATCTCCCTCCATCGGGTCTTCATGAGCGTAATGGAGAACGGTCATATGTTCAGAGTCTTGCGATTTGCATGGCCTCTGCTGACAGTTATTAGCCCCCCGGGATGGAGGGTTTTCAGCGTCGTTGTCTTTCTAAACGAAGTTGGAGAGATAGCGTATGTGGATCAGGGTTTCCAGTTCTTCTTCATGGGCTCGACAGTTGTAAGTAGTGTGTCCATGATCTCTGTGAGATGTGCACCACTTATTCTTGTCTCTTCTTCTGCTAGACATTGACATCGTGGAGGGAAAGAGGATTATTCCGTCCTTCTCCACTTCCATGAGGATGGCTGATACGCTTGCATTGAGAGGAGTGAATTTGTCGAAGTGTGACGCTAGAGTTGGATGGTGTGAACTTGCATCGTTTTTCTAAAACTTCCTGAGTTCTTCCGTTTGTTCCCGAAAGATGAATCGTTCTTGCCTTGAGAATAGAGAGCTTACTCGGCTCTGGTGTATCTGTCACTCCTTTCCAGGAGCTTAGTGACACCTTTGTGAGGCCTTTTGGCAATTGAGGCTTTCAGGTCATTGTCAGTGAAGTTGTGGCAAAAAGTTGCAGTTGCGACTAAAGTGTTCAAGACAGAAATTGACCTTGTTTCAGTTGTAAAGCACTTGGTGAAGTCCTTTAGCAGTTCTTCATCTTTTGCTTCAGTTCTAGCAGGGAGACGCTGGTCTTTTCAGCTCCCTGGCTAGTAACGAAGTGTGCAATTAAGAGTTCCTCGAGCTGATCGAAAGAAAATGTGGATTCGGGTTTCAGACGTGAATACCATTCCCTAGCTGATCATTTCAGTGTAGCGGGAAATGTCCGACACATGAGTGCATCGGTGGCGTTATAGGACATCATAAGTGATTTAAAGCTCTCGATGTGGTCCGTCGGGTCTGATTCCCCGTTAGATGATTCGAATTGAGGAACTTTGAAGTTCCTTGGAATGGGTGCATCGAGGATGGTTTTGTTGAGAGGACGTTGATTTGGGCGGTAGGCCCTGTTGGAGTAGTTTCTTTCATTCTTCATCTGTTCTAGACGATCTTGTACTTCTTAGATGCGACAAATTAAAGGACTTGTTCGTCCTCCTTTTGGGATCCAGTTGAAGCATTGTGGACTAAGATGCGGTCGTACTGAGAATGTTGTTCAAGACGGTATTGTCAGGAGTCCCCCCGGTGCTGCTCCGTTGGTAGGAGCGTGATTAGGATGTCGGGGTGACTGTTGAGGAGGAATCTGATCTTCCATAGGAGAAGCTTGTTGATGAAGAGTGGTAGTGCGACAGCTGGAGGCCGCCCCTTTACCTCTTAGTCTTTGCGGAATGGCGATAAGTCTTACTTGTGTAGTTTCTCACAGACGGCACCAATCTGTTGCTGCTTATTTCGGTGTGGGAGCAAATAGATAGTGAGTTAATAATGGATGAAAACTACTAAAAGTCAAACCTGTGCCTTGGCCGTTAAAAGAGGTTAGAGCTCCTTCGATTAAATCTGGGTCGTTGATTGACCTCCTGTGATCTGAATTCGACGGTTGTTGATGCGGCCGACAGACCTGCAAAACGCCTGAAACATCGGGGGGTGGCCTCCGGCGACAGACCCTCCGACACTCAAGTCAGAACCAGAAAGAGAGAGTAAGAGAGTGAAAACTGGTGAATTATTGATTACCTGGAGACTGAAGAGGGGGAGGAGTATTTATAGGCCTGAGGGACATTCTAGAAGCCGAATCGTGACCGTCGGATCTTTCATGTCTCCCCCCTGAAGAGATAAGATATCCCCGTGAGGGGATAAGAGATTAGACTCCTAGCCTATATGGGCTGAGTATCTCTCTTAGTGGACCTAATCTGTCACTTTTTATGGGTTTGAGAGAAGCCCATGTTTAGGAGTGGCTCCAGACCTGTAAAATAGGCATGTGATGGATAATCTGTCTGTAGACACTTTGAGATCCGTGCAGGGATCGTACGGCTCTGATCAGCTGCGATTTTTACCATCATCACATACACAGAAAAAAAAAACATTACGAACTAGCAACTAACCCAAAATGAATGAACTAAACTTTTATGTATAAGTGCTTATGTAAGTAAAATCTTCATTGCTAAATACCTAGATTTTAGTAACATGAGCACTTACACATAAAAGTTTAGTTTTATTCATTTGGGGTTAGTTACTAGTTCGTAACGTTTTTATCTTCGTTTTTTAGGCTATTGCTAATGAGCGCATGGCAGAATATGGAGAAGCATTGTTTTAAGAGAATGCTGCATGAGCTGAATTTAATATTAAGTGCAAAGAAATAGACAAGGAGCAGGTGTTGATCCAAAGTGTAAACAATGCAAGTTCGATTGCTGACATTGATGAAAAGGTATTATTTCTCCTGTTCTTTAAATTGTCTAATCCACCTTCTATTTTCCGTAGCCTTAAACCTTTATTTATAGGGGATTTCGTTTTATGATTTGTTGTGTATAGGTATGCAATATGAATCATAAGCGACAACATAAGACCTTAACTTTGAAGGAAGTAAAACAATATGTTCATGAGATCACTAAGATGAAGAAAGTCTGCGAACAACTTTTATCAAAAAAGGCTCTGCAGGACCAAATTGATATGGTGCTTGGCCAAAAAGATGAAATTGAAGCATGGGTTAAGGTATTTCACTATCACATTTTAAAATTGTATATGTTTTACATAATTTAGTTAATGTGTATGTTTTTATTGCTTTCATGTGTGTAGGGAATTGGAATCGTGTAGAGCTGCTTTATTGTCAGTAGAGAGCAGCACAAAATCTGCTTCGAATAGACGTATGGAAGAAGATAAACTTCTCAGGATATTGAAAGAAGAGCATAATGTTGCTGAAGGTGTTAGGCAGGAAGCCTATTTAAAAGCGATCAAACTGAGAAACGAATTCAATAAGAAGGTAAATTTGTTTAGGTTATTAATGATAGGTTTTCTTATTTTACCAAATTTGCCTATTAGTTCAGCAAAAATTTAGTGTTCTATCATAAAGTATCAAAAAAAAATGTAGGCGTTGAGAACCACTGGTCCACTAGCTTCACTGCATGTGTTTTGGGCTCATTATTTTTCTAGTGGTGGTGGTGTTGTTAGGCAAACAGATAACGTAGATTTGGACTCATGTGAATGGATGTCACATAGGTTCGTGGCATGTATATGGACTAATGTGTTTGGGTGTTAATTAACCTAATATAAGCCCAATAATTAATGAACTAATATATCCTAGCAATATATGCCCAATCCATTGAGGATGTCCTGAGATCTACTTATCTAGGATCAAACCATTAATTTTTTTTTTAAAATGATTGCTTGATACAATAATAGAAGTTGAATTGTATGCAACAATAGCTAGCTAGAAAGTACAGTTACAATTATCTCAAATTTCAATGGAAAATGTATGATTGTAGCAAAATATATTAAGATGACATGAGGAGATGGGCGAAGGATATGAATTTATTTCAAAAGAAAAAATAAATTAAAAAGAAAACCCTGTAAATTACTCTAACAATTTCATCTCATGGATGAATAGCTCCGAGAGGCATCATTTTTCTCTTTGAAAGTCATTTTTGTCAGTGAGGCATGTATGTGATACGTATCCAACACAGTTATTGTCTATACTGCAACATAACGTCAGTTTAGAATTTGTGGGAGAACTGTTCCATTGTCATTCCCCGAGTAGGGTGGGGAATGGGGAAAACACGAGATTCTAGCTCGACGCGTGGACTGGTCCTAATACGCTGGCTTCATTATTTCCAGAGATTTTTAGAAGATCCATCAATAAAGCGGCGTTGGTGGCAGACTGTTGGGTGCGATGCTCGTAGCACATTAGGTTAGTACCGGTGAACAATGATACCGCCCATACCAGTGTTGTCCCAATCTACACCTTCCTTGAGAATAACCACAATGTTTTGAGTACTCAACAGGATGAGAGGGGTTGGCGCACCCAGCCAAATGGGAAATTTTCGGTTAAAGCCATTTATTCATCTCTCTGTGATAGGGGGATTAGATGTGCGGCGAATAAAGTCATTTGGAATACGTGTGCTCCACACAAAGTCCGGGCCTTCCTTTGGCTGGTGTCCAAGGAAGCAATCTTAACGGAAAAAAACCTCGCTAAGAGAGGGTTAATCACTGTGGTCTCCTGTCCAAGATGCGTGATCGGGGTTGAGACTATCTGTCACCTGCGAGTGTGTACATAGTCAAAGTATTTGGGAGTTCCTTTTCTTAGGCTTTGGCGTATCCCGTTTACCCTTGGGTGTATCTTACCTCTGGGAGGAGTTTAGAGAGTTGGAGTTAGTTAGGGGACGTCGAAGGGAGTGGGATTGTATGGGGGTTGCTTGTTTATGGGTCATTTGGCTGGATAGGAACGATGTCTGCTTTAGAAATCATTCTTGTAATTTTGCTCAAATGATGTATAAAATTCTATCTCTCACGTCTTCTTGGTTATCCATCACAGGGGTGAGGAAGAAAGCACGTACGGGTCCTCTGTTCTCTACTACTGATGCGAGGCCTGGGGTTGCCAACAACTGATGGGTTCAGCTGTGTACACTGTACTCTAGGCTGAAGGCCGGGTTATGGTGGTTTTTGGGTCTGGGATCGGATGGAGACTGTTGCTTTTGATGTTATTTTGCTTATTGCCTGTATGAGCAGTTGTATGTGAGACTGTTGAGTAGGTTCAGGTTATGCATATTATGTGATGTAATTTTGATGTAACAGACTCGTTCTATTTATGAGAATTTGGGGCAACACTCTTGCCGTTTTATTTCAAAAAAACATTAGTTTAGAATTTCTTTTTGGGCAAAAACCAAAGTATCCCGCAACGTTTGGCCTAAGTACAATATGCCCATATAACGTTTGAAAAAGTACACTAAACCCATTTCTCCGTTAACTTAACCCAATCCGTTAAGTTATAATTATGAAAATATCATTTTACCCTTACCCTTTCATAATCAAATCTCTTCTTCTTTTTCCTTTTTCTTCGTTCCTTTTTTTTCCTTTCATTTTTCTCTATTCTTCTCCATCTTCATTCCTTTTTTCTTCTTTCCAAAATTAAAGTTGGTTGCAATATTTCTCGGTGAGAATTAAACCGAAATTTCAGTTCCATTGTGTTTTCTTTAGATTTGTACAAAAAAAATTAGGTTGATAATTTTTCCATGTTGATAATTTGAATTAGAAAAATTGTTGGCGACCGTGAAGAAAACCCTGCATTTTATATACAAACAATTTTGTTGATAATTAGGAGGTTAAGAGAGCGCAACCGATAATTCGGGAAGGGATGAGATAATCATTGTCCATTTTAGATATCTACGGGTTATACTTAATTTATAGAGTTCCTCAATATATATTTTACTTTAAAAAGTATCCATTTGTCGAAGACGGGAAGAGTGGCTTAATTAGTTTATTTCATTATCTCTTCAACTAATGAGTGGACTGATGATCTAGTGGTAAACGTTTTCGTGAGCAAGAGATCAGCGGTTTCGAGCTTCCTTTTATTTCGATCCCTTATTATGGGATGATATATGATGATCCTGTTTAAAAATAAATAAAACAATATATTGTAATAATATAAAATTTTCAACCACATAAGAATAACTTTGGTTTTTAGAAACTTGGATTTCAGGCGCATCTAACCACATCTTTAATTTGATCTATGTGGGTAGGTCGTGCAGGAACAAATAATTGACTCCTTTGGTTCTTGTTTTATTTGCTTCGATGAAGTGAGATTATTTTGGTCCCCTATATATTATCTATATTTTTTCCATTGTTTCATTAATTGTTTATTAATGAAATTAGGGGTTATATGCTGCATTTACTCAACAACAACAAAAATTTTGAGACTTTTGTGACTTGGTGAATTATCTTCCATCTTATTAGGCAGTCAAACTTTAACACAATTAAGAAACTTCTTGAAACCGTACATTTCCCCCATAATATCTTCATATCCTACATGATATATCTCCTTGTCTCAACTCTTTCTACATCAAAAACTGACGACAGGGATCGATCTAGACCCTCCTGCAAGACTCAAAATCGACTTTAATTTAATTCTCACCGGGAAATATTGCAACTTTAATTCTCAACGGGGCAATATTTCAACAAACTTTAATTTTGGAAAGAAGAAAAAAAGAATGAAGAAAGGGAAGAATAGAGAAAAATGAAAGAAAAAAAAAGGAATGAAGAAAAAGGAAGAAGAAGAAAAGATTTGATTATGAAAGGGTAAGGGTAAAAAAGTAATTTAATAATTATAACTTAATGGATGGGGTTAAGTTACCAGAGAAATGAGTTCAGTGTACTTTTTCAAAAGTTTTTTTTGATGAAACGGATAGAGTCCTAGGACTCCAGCCATGCATTAATAACCAATATAATTACAGAAGTGGGGTTTTACAAGCTGTAAAACAATACGACAAAACAAGGATAATAAATACATACACAAATGAAGAGGCGACACAGACCCCAGAAAACAGAACATTACAGCACTCAAACTCATGTGATAAAAACAACAACAATCGCCGATGGAGGCTTACAACCAAGCACTAGGACACTTGGGATCTCTGGAAGCCGAATCGCGAGAGAGGCAATATGACGCCTGGGGGAAGCAGTTCCACTGCGCGGACTGCCAAAAGTTGCGGTAACGGAGAGTTGTGATAAAAACAACAATCGCCAAAAGTTGCACTAGGACACTTGGGATATACTTTTTCAAAAGTTATATAGGCATATTGTACTTAGGCCAAATGTTGGGGGGTACTTTGGTTTTTGCCCTTTCTTATTTCAATACAACACTGTCTATATTATGTATATTGTCACAGTATTGTACATATTTTTATGGGTAATGCCACACCCACTACCAATTTTCTTCACTATCTTAGGTGGCAAACTATTATTGGAGAGGGAGGTGTAGAGTAGGAGGTAGAATTCTCCAATAGGAGCGTGTCACCTAAGATGGTAAAAAGAATAGTAGTGAAATTGGTAGTGGGTGCAGCATTACTCTATTTTTATTTTTTGTTGGTTTTCACGAGTTAACATACATGGCATATAGAGATCATAGAAATACAAACTCTAGCATGATACTACAAAAAGGGTCAGCCTTACATAGAGTTTATGGAGGAGCAGAAGGTGAAGCGGTAATCTCCTCGAATGATCCGAACTCCTTAGCAAACTGCACGTACGTACGGTGGCAAATTCTACTGATGAGAACACACACAAAGTCCACGTCTTCAACATCAATATGAAGGGATCCACATCTTCAACATCAATATGAATGGATGGAAGATGAGTATGGAAGAGAGAAACAAAGAGAAGTCCTTCTCTTTATGAGAATTGATTATGAAGATTCAATATATTGTATCTAGTACTCCCAACTCTAATCTCAACCTATCTATTTATATGGAGAATTAAATGAGTAATTTGAGGTAGGAATCTATTTCAAATAATTTTTTATACACTTATTTATCTTTTACCGGAAGAAGATGAACTATTACGAAAAGTATCTTCCAAAATGACACGAACAGAGATTCATAACTTGGGGCTCAAACTAACGGGTTCCAAGAATCGAAGTAATGGGCTTGGGTTTAGGCTTGTAACGCCTCGAATCCCAAATACACTGAATTCGAGATGTTCTACAGGATCTTTTCACTTTCTTTAGTACAATTTTACAAGGAAATTTAAACTTTTCATTTTACATCAGAGTTTACATCAATATTACACTTTTCTTTTGCACAGCGAAAGTAAAATATAACAGTTAAATAAATGTACAACAACATGGTACAATCTTTCAGCATCCATTCCTCTTTAACATGTCATTTACCTGCATATAAGATTGTGGGTACGTCAGTTTATTCAACCGACGAACATTATACACGGCCATCATCTCTATGCCGGAAATAGTATAACTCAACTTTCCATATTTAACAAACACAAACTTGTCACATTTCAAACTAAAGGGACTATCCTATTGATGTCGTGTTGTGATTGTGCACTTAATCCTTAATGCATTTATTTATGTTACATGACACTAATGTGCACTTGTTCGGATTCTATGCATCCCATACTACATAGGTCAGAGGGCAAGCCCTTAATCGTTCTTCATCTTATAGGGTTCAATCCCTCGTTATGACTTAGTCTACTACTATAACTACGGTAGTGTCTTAGATGTCCTATGATCTATGAGCCCATGTCCAGGCAGCCTGGAGGGGAATCCCACGCACTGACACGACGCATCGAGCAGGCAACCTATGGACAATTCAGCCTCCGCCATGGAACAATGGCACCACCCATAGCCACTCGAACATCCCACGAGCGTCGCCACCGGGATGATAATTCTGGAGTAGCGCCCACGCCATGTCTTGACACATCAAGCAGGCAGCCTGTGGATCGCTCTCACGCCGCTATCCGATGGCCCCATGCTCATGTTTTTCTTCTACTTTCATCACGTCTCCACTATGTACTAATCCTTAGTTTTATTAAAAATCATGAACAAAATTTAAATCTCTAGAGTTAGCCTCTCCACTAAACCGGACTTATTCATTCATTTCAACATGACCAACCTTGGTCTAATTTCATTTCATTTCATTTCTCAGTGCCGGGGGAGACTTAGCTACTCTATTTCAATTTTTCATTTCACAATTTTCAACTCATAAATTTTCCATGTTGAGTTCTCATACTCACATGTATATTCTCTTTTCAATTCATGATTCCTAATTTGTTCACAAGTCCATAACTGTATATAAATTTGTATATACTTTATCAATTATCACATCATATCAATTTCACATTACTAAACAATATGCATACATCAATTGTTCCAGAATGAGAAATAAATTACATCATGTCACACAACCAAATTTCTTTTGTCAAATCAACTCTTAATTCTTCAATTCACTTATTCCTTCAAGTTATAATTTCACATCAATAATCCATATAGAACCATATGTCTATTTATGCATTTTAACTCCAAATCATAGTTAAATTCATTCAAATAATCCCCAAACCATTTTAGAAAGTCCTTTACATTTTTAGGAGAATAACCATATTTTTTTCATATTTTTTGGACACTTAAAAACCCAAAAAAAATAATTTTTTCCAATCTTGCCGATAGCAAGATTCGAACCCAGCACCTCAGGGAAACAGCCGCAAGCCACAACCAACAGGCCGAATGCCGCTAGCGATATAAGAGGGAAACAAAGAGTATTTATTACTCTCTGTTCGCTGATTCCACTGTTTTAAAAAAATGAAAACAGTTGTATGCCGCAGGGATTCGAACCGGTCATCCAAGAGAACACAGCCACACACAGTGACCACTTGAGCCATATGCTCAGGTTGTCACAGTACAGTTTAAAAATTCTTTTGAAATCAATTACCACTGTTGATAAAAACATCTCGATGTTCAACTAAACTTTGTTTCTTATTGCTTTTGTAGAAATTACTGAAAAACTCTAGATTAACTTTCCTTCACATGATTTTCATATCAGTATGATTAAAATAATTTTTGTACTAATAAAAATATATTTTTCACACAAATCAATGAATTATTCATTAAAACTACTATATTTTTCATTTTCGACATTGCTTAACAATTGGTCTTCTAATCCCTTTTATTCACAATTTTCTTATATTAATTTACTGTTATTAACCTTTTATTCAACATACACATATATTTTGAATTTATCCATATCCATATCAACATAAAGGTCTATTTAGCACATGAATAGGTAAAACTCAAACTACTAACTTTATGAGTAGTTTTTTTGATGATAACAAAGTAGTTTCATTAATCAATCTATGTCACAATGTATATAATCACTTATCAATTTGCATAATCACATCTTAATCATTCAAGAAAGTCACTCTTTTCAAATTAAAGTGTGCTCTTTCTTAATCAATTTCATGTTTCAATTTTACAATTAACAAGCGTTCTTATTGGAAATTTTCATGCATCATGTCTCAATATCATACTAGCAACATTCTTAAGGGAATTTAACCACCATCATTCATTCATGCTAATAATCATGGAGAATTCTACACACAATTTAATTTAATACTAGAATCACATACAAGTTAATCACAACATTTCAATCAATTCATAAACTAACTTCTCAATTAAAGTGTGTTCTTATTAGTATTTTTCATGCATCGTTTTGATAGTTAAATCTAGCATAGATCCCTGTTACCGCTGATTTCGGTGTGGGGGTAAACAGATAGAATTTATGGATCCGAGGAAAACCTGAACAGCTGACTCGGCCTTCTTGCTCCTGCCGTAACCTGCAAGGAAGTGCGAGACACCGGGGTTGATTCCGGCGACGCACCCTCCGATGCTCTTGTCAGTAATCAGCAAAAGATTAAGAAAGAGCTTAAGTGGTGAAAAAGTGATTAACCTGGTCTTGGTGGTAGATGGGTTGTATTTATAGTCGCCTTTGGAATGATTTGGGGCCTGATTTCCTGCCTAACAGTCAGGAGGAAAATCCTCCCCTGCCTAACAGTCAGGAGGAAAATCCTCCTATTCTGTTTTTGGGAAGTTAGCCCCTGAATCCCTGGTGAGAGCTAATCAGGTTTATTGATTTGATTTGATCAAATCAGTGGCCTGATTCTCCTCTTGGTGGACCGGGCTTGTATCGGGTCGGGACCCGTGCCCAGTTGAAGTGGATCTATTCGCGGGTGGTTTGTTCTGTGAGAAGGAGGCCCAATACCCGTTTTGGATCCATCAGTATGCGAAATTACCTTTTTACCCCCGTGCTTCAGGATTCGTGCTCGATCTGGACGGTCCCGATTTAACCCTATTTTTAGCCATATCACGAGCCCCCCACTCCTAAAGACTGAGCGTGATCAGACTTTGAGGAGTAGTTCAGCTGTCTCAGTGGCTGGTGGAGTTGTATCGGAGTCCAAACGTGGGATTTTGAATTTAGAAAGGGGGTAATGAGGTAACTTTTGACGCGGTGAGCTGTTCTTGAGCTGAGTCGGGTATCTGATGGTCTTTTATCTACTTTTTTCGAAATACTTGTTTAATTCTGCGATGTGTTTGCTAATCGTTCGGGGACTTTAGCGGTGCATTCGGGGTAATAATTGTTCGCTTCGGGGTCGAAAGCGTATCCCCGAATTTTCAATCATTTCCCAGAATTTTTAGCTAATTTTCCCCAATTTTTAGCGATTTTTTCGCAAATTTTAAACAAATAAAACGATTAAAATAGATAAAAAATGATTTAAATACCGATTAATGGCGTGGCTTGATCTGAGCCGTTGATCATGGGCGAGCACAAATTTCGGAAGGATCTGACGGCTGTTGTAGCTCGGCAGCATTTTTCTCCATTTTCGAGCTCGGAAAGGCACTTGCTCGGCTGCCGATCGGAGACTAGGGGGTTCAGCGTTCCGAGCGACGTGGCGCAATCTGAGCCATCGGATGGTGGCGCGTTTTCCAAGAAAACGCTATCTTGTCTTTTAGCGCACGTGGCGCAATCTGGACCATTCATCGTCAGGAGCACGAATTTCTGAGAGATCGAACGGTCGCGATTGATCGGTGTCTTTTTTTCTCCATTTACGAGCTCGGAAAGGCACTTGCTCGGACGCCGACCGAAGGCGGGGGTGTTCGGTAGGTCGAGCGACGTGGCGTTATCTGAGCTGCCGGATGCCGGCGCGTATCTCGAGACGGGCACAGCTTCCAAGAAAACACTATCTTGTCTTTTAGTGCTCTCGGCGAAATCTGGGCCGTCTGATTGAGATCAGATGCGAAAGTTGAGGGGAAAGTGGTTTTTCCCCGTTTACGAGCTCGGAAAGGGACTTGCTCGGACGCCGACCGAGGACCTGTGGTTTCTGGCAATCCGGGATGGTTCTGTTCTCAATGGTATTAATTGTGCTCCGGGACTTACGTGGCGTTCCGCCTTCCCAATGTCATTAAGGATAATTCCCTTAATTAACATGCGGCGTTTCAACTCCCGAGGGTCATAATGACTGGTTCTTGAAGGTTGGCTATAAGTACTCCACTCCCCTTGCCATTTCTGTCACAATCAACATAGAGGTTCAGACCTCGGGGGTACTTTGCCTTGGGTAGTTCCTCTCTTGAGGTCTGGAGAGGTGGTTGCTCGTCTACCTGGTTTTCCCTTTGTTCTTGACGGCCCCAAAGTGGATGTCAGGAGCGAGGGGGGAACGAGGTAGTAGTGGTGACGACCGTAGTTCGGATCCGAGGGAGGATTTACTTCGGAAGGACAGGCGGTCGCCTTGTTGTCTTGTTGTTTCCCCATTCCTCACTGCTCCGAAAGGGGGTGTTAGGAGCGGGGAGCAATAAGACAGTAGGGTCGACGGCAATAGTCCGGACCCGGGGTGTGGGCCTCTTCGGAAGGACGGGTGGTCGTTCTCTCACCAAGATCTTCTGCTTTCTTTGGTGGCTCCGAAGCGAGCGTCGGAGTGAGCGAAGGTCTTGGCGAGAGAGTGACGATCCATGTCCGATGCCGATCTCCGGGCCATCCGAGTCCGTTTGTTGCAGCTCGGGCTTTTGGACCGTCCGAGCCTGTTGTTAGCAACTGTGAAGGCGCTGCGGTTAGAGCCCTCTGGCAAGCCGCGCCTTCCAGTTGCAAACAACTGGCTCGGAATGGTGCGTATCTCCCGATCCCTGAATGTGGATGGGTCCCCTCTCATCTCTGTCTTCCTTCCGGGCTGATGGCTTCTGATGGATGTCAGCCCGGGGGAGTTAGAGATGAGGGGAGTGCCGATCTGTTTCTGACCGGGGCCCGTGGGTCGGTAGAATACAAGCCGAGCCACGGGACCTGGGGGGCGCTTGCCGGAGGCGGCGCCTCAAAACTGAATCAAAATTTTACTGCCTTCCTTGGACGTAGGTGAGGCATCCGAAGGTTCGATCGTCCGAGCGACGCGGCGTAATTAGAGCCGTTCGACGCTGGCGCGTATCTTGAGACGGGCGCGTTTCTCGAGAAAACACTATCTTGTCGTGTAGTGTTCTCGACGAGATCTGGGCCGTCTGATTGAGATCACGCACGAGTATTGAGGAGAAAGTGAGTTTTTGCCGTTTACGCGCTCGGAAAGGCACTTGCACGGATTCCGACCGGACCCTGTAGCCGTAATGTAAGTTTCGCTTGCAGCTCGGATTCAGATCCCCTGGTGCCGAGCTAGCTGATTTGGTGATGGAGACAGCGGTTGTGGGCCTTCGCGATGTTTCGAGAGCGGCCCAAAAGTCGCTTTGGGAGTCCAAGGGACGTCCCGTTTTCACTATAAATCTTCACCCCCCCTTAGACCAAGTCTCACTTTTCGTTTTTACTCTCTCTCCTCAGTTTTTACTTTGCTACGAAGTTTTCTGCTCTCTGGCGGTGTTGCTGGCTGTCGCGGTAGCGTTTGTAGACTCCGGTGAACTCTCCGACCGTACACGTCACCTCAAGGTCAGTTTCTATCCCTTCTCTCTTTGAAATGGTTAAGATCACTGAGACCCCCGCCTCGGAACAAACCGTTGGCCGAGGGGATAAAGGGAAGGGTGTGGCTGAGCCGAGCGAGCAGGAGGTCGTTCGCCTGGATAGAGAAGGCGATGTGGCCGAGCGGCCTAGGGAGGTTGAGGCTCCGTCCCGGAAGGACAAGGGCATGATCACCATTGTGGAGACGCCAAAGAGGGCGGGGGCGTTCGGTCGGCAGCCCATCGTCTTGTCGAGTGTGGGCGGCGTTCGGGACTACGCTGATGACGTCTTGGAGAAAGTGACTCAGGGTACAGCCCCACTGGTGGAGGAGAATGAGCCGAGGGAAGTTTCTGAGGTGGACCATGCTATCTCGTCGCTCACTGAGGATGACCTTCGGATGATCCGAGAGGGATTCCGGATCCCGCTAGAGTATGTCCTGCTTCTCCCCGGGCCGGGTTTTCGAGCAAACATGAGCTGTTCGCCAGACATGTGCGTCTTCCCGGTCGATTCCCTTATCGCCGGACTCCGCTTTCCCCTCCATCCGTTCGTGGTCGAGGTCTTGGTCTTCTACGGTTTGAGTCCTGCTCAGCTGGCGCCGAACACGTGGAGGCACGTTACAGCCTTCGTCCTTCGATGCCAAGAGGTTGGCGCTAAGCCGAGCATGTTCTTTTTTCGTAATCTCTATCGACCCTGCCAGCCGAGGAAAGATGAGCAGAGGTTTTATCTGTCGCCCCGGCCGGGCATGAAACTGATCGAGAATCCGGACTCGATCAAACATTGGAAGACAAAGTACTTCCTCGTCCGATCCCTGACGCCGTGGGTGATACCGGCGGTTTGGGAGACGGAGGGCCTGCCCAAGCGCACCAAGAAGGAGGTGCCACTGAATGAGGGAGAGGCCGAGGTCCGGAGGAGGCTCCTCGCTTTGCCAACCATGAGTTGGAAAGATATTACAGAGGAGGATCTGTTCCGTGGGGGTCTCAGTCCGATCGACCCTCGTACGCTTCTGGTATTTATACTTATTTTTTAAAGCTCATGAAAATTTATCTAAGTTCTTTCATTCGGCTTTTGTAGAGACGATGAAGATGGACTACAGGGCCCTGATGGCGAAGGGTCGTTCGGAGCAGGAGAAGAAGAAGAGGTCGGCGGCGGAGACTCAGGAGAGCCGGCCAGCGAAGAAGCCTTCGGTCGCGAAGACCGCCGAGCAGCCGAAGGTCATGGTCCCTGACCCTGCGGAGGTCCAGGTCCTCGACCCGCCCGCCCCGGATGCACCGACACCGACCCCGAAGGGGGACGCTCCTGGTCCGTCGATCGGCACGTTCGGCGTGATGGAGGTGTTGTCCCTCCAAGTTCCGCCCCTGACTGCCGAGGCAGAGAAGATCCTGACCGAGCGTCACAAACAGATCTTCGTCCCCGACTGGCAAGTCATGCAGGTCGACGGCTTCTTGGGCGATGTCAACATCTGTATGGAGGCCGTGAAGCACTTGCCGACCCCGAAGGACCGAGCGACCCTGAAGGCCGGGCAAGCAGGGGACGCCGTGATGCAGATCGCTCGGAACACTATGTCGGTAAGTTGGCTGGGCTCTTTCTCTTTGGCTTTTCTTCCCTTGAGTTCTTCTCCCCCCCTTCTTTTTTTTTACCAAGTATTTGGGTTCGGATTTTAATCCGTCGCTCTTTTCCAGACCCTCTGCCACTTCAACTTCCTGGTCGAGGAGATGGCGAGCAAGGAGCAGGAGAAGGAACGGGAGAGGGCGGAGCGCGTCAAGGTTACGCAACGGCTCGATGCTGAGCAGCTCCTCTCGACGAAGAGGGCTGACGAGGTGAAGGGGTTGGAGGGGCAGCTGGCCAAGTCCATTCAGCTGTCGAAGGACACGGCGGCTAAACTTGAGGCCGCGGAGAAGGAGGTCACCGAACTGAAGGAGGCCTTGGCCACCGCTCGGTCGGAGGCGGAGAAGGCCCAGAAGAGGGCCGAGAGGACCCAGGCCAAGCACCAGAAGAAGGTGAAGAGGGTGAAGAAGGCCGTGCAGGAGGAGGCTGCTCAGCATATGCTCCAGAACATGGAGGAAGCCTATGGTCGAGCGCTGACCCACATAGCCGCCAGGAACCCGGGCTTCGACATCTCCTCCTACCACTTTTACGACCCCGTGGAAGGGGAGGAGGGCGTGCCCGAGGGGATGCTCGGGCCTGCGGGAGAGACGGAAGTCGTCGAGGGTCCTGCGGGGTCCGAGGTCGAGGGGGAGAAGGTGGACGGCTCCGAGGAGGAGAGCTGGAGCGAAGGCAAAGGCGAGGGCGGTGGCGAGGACAAGACCGAGGGGTCGACGGACCCGAGCGGCAAAAAGGTCGACCCCTGACTCGGTTGTCTTCTTTTTTGTCTTTTTTCTTTTGTAAGCCTAACTGCGGACTGGCCACCGCTAGTGTAAAGCTTTCACTTTAATTTTGAAATGAAAATATTTTGTTTGGCCAAAATTTGTCCAAGTGTTGAGCTTCGGATTTGTGTGTGACTAGCCGTAGATGTTTCCGAGTGTTGGGTATCGGATTTATCTCTACTTTTCAGGTGAAGTTCGGTCCGGTCACGGAGCTCGTCTGCCTCCGGAAGGAGTTGACCAAAATGAAGCGTGAGCTCAAGGACAGCCGACAGAGGCGGTTCCTTCTGCTCGGCCAGGCGGAGGAGGTGAAGGCAGTTCTACGGAGGCAGTGCCGCGAGCTGTATCAGCTGCGGAAGCACCACCAAGCCCCTTGCCCCGAAGGGGAAGTCGAGCGGCTTCGCGGGGAGCTAACCGCTGCCGAGCAGAGGAATGCCGATCTTTTGGCAGAGGTCCGACACTTGGAATTGGCGGAGAGGGAACGCTCGGCGGAGGCAGTGAAGCTGGCCTCCGAGCTGGAGAAGGCGTTGGCCGAGCGCAAGAGGTTAGTGGCCGACGTTGACAGGCTCAGAAGGATCACGATAGATAGGGGAATTGAGGTCACCCACTTCCGTCGGTTTGCTGCCGAGGGTGCTAATGCCTCCGGCTCGTCAAAGCCTTCTCGCCCGATGAAGTCGGCGAGGGACGACGTTCTTAGAGACAGGATTGTCGAATTGGAGGAGGAGATCGCGTCGCTCAAGCCTGCGCCGGAGAGGGCTAACGTTCGCAGTACTTCGTGCACCCGCGAAGAAAGTGAGAAGGGGATTACGTTTTATGAGCTTGCGACACGCTCGCCTATGGCCAGGCGGAGTCCGGCTGACGCGCAGAGCAGCGCGGCTGTCTCGTCGAGCGGGGCCTCGGCGGGTGCCGTGGTCAGGGCTAGCAGCGAAGGGGGGTCGCGCTTCGTTGGTTTAGGATCGAGTTCGGAGGGCAGACCTCGTCGTTCTCACGTATCCCTAAACCGAAGCATTCCCCTTCCGAGGAGATCTTGACCTTGTTGTCTTTTACTTTCGTTGATTGTTGTAAAGTTTAATTGTAGGGTCGGTTCGGCCATCTGTAACACCATTACATCTGAATGTGAATTTTGAAAGTTTCCTTAGAACGTTTTGAAAGTGTGTTGGACTTCGGCGGCGTATTGAAATTGCGTTATTCTCTTTCACTTCTTTTCAGCTCGTCGTGACGATCCATAGCTCGGACTATGACCGTTCGAATGATGACGCCGAATCTGGGGGCACTTCTGGAACGGTGGTTCTGAGCCCCAGGAGCGCCGATCTGAAGTTACGCCGAGCCGAGAGTGAGTGGGACCACCTTTCGTTGGTCCTCAGTCTCCGGGAAGCCGAGGTCCAACGCTTGGAGAATAAGATCGTCGAGCTGAGCCCCACGGGAGAGGATGACGACATGCAGACCGCATTCAGCAACGCTCTTCGGGTCAAAAGCATTCGGCACATTCAGTCGAAGATTATTGCCGAGCGGGATGACTTGCTCTCGGAGATGCGGTACTTGCGGGCTGTAATGGCGAAGCTCCGGGGGGATGCAGAGGAGCTGTCAGCCGAGGAGGACGAGCGGTCGGCCGAAGAATTCAGTGAAGATATTTCTTTTTGAACACTAAGTGTTGTTGGTCGGAATTGTATCTTGCTTGCGAACACTTTGTAACTATGGGACAGATGTGCTTTGTATTTCGGCCTGGCTGTTTAATAAAATATTTTTTGTTGCTCTGTGCTTTTGTCTTGTTTATGACTGTGTTTTCTGCGCCGAGGTCTTGGAACCGAGCATGTCGGTTTCGTCGGCGAGGTCGTTGGACTGAACTGGCCACTATACGTGTGTCATTCTGTCGTTTAGCGACTCTGACGGGGTGCGGCACGAACTCCCAGGCGGCTCTGTTCCTCAGAAAGTGCTATATTGTCGTTTAGCGTAGGTGGCAAGATCTGAGCCGCTGATTGTAAGCACGGATCTCGAGGCGGCTCAGCTCCCGAGAAAACGCTATCTTGTCGTTTTGCGCAGGTGGCGAGATCTGAGCCGTCTGATTGAGATCAAGCACGAAAGTTGAGGAGAAGGGGAATTTTCTCCGTTTACGAGCTCGGGAAGGCACTTGCTCGGCTGCCGACCGAAGGTAGGGAACTTTAATGAGTCGAGCGACGTGGCGCAACACGGACCGCTGGATGAAGACGCGCATCTCGAGACGGGCGTAGCTCCCAAGAAAACACTATCTTGTCTTTTAGTGCTCTGGGCGAGATCTGGGCCGTCCGATTGAGATCAGGCGCGGAAGTTGAGGAGAAGGTGAATTTTCTCCGTTTGCGGGCTCGGAATGGCACTTGCTCGGATTCCGACCGAAGGGTAGGTCCATCCTCCTTGTTTTCCCCCATTTCCGTGACGAGGATCGGACTGAATGTAAGCCGAGTGCTCGCCACAACGTAGGGGATTTCCGGAAGGCAATCTTTAGGACAGGAATTTAACCAAGTGTTTGCCCTCGGGGTTGTCGCGGAGTTCGACGGCTGTGGGAGCAATTCCGAACGGTGATCTACCCCTGGTTCGTCCGGAGACGAGCCAAGGAGGTAAAGTCGAGCCGAGTGTTGGACTCCGAACCATCGGTATAGTTCAACGGCTGTGGGAGCAATTCCGAACGGCGATCTACCCCTGGTTCGTCCGGAGACGAGCCAAGGAGGTAAAGTCGAGCCGAGTGTTGGACTCCGAACCATCGGTATAGTTCAACGGCTGTGGGAGCAATTCCGAACGGCGATCTACCCCTGGTTCGTCCGGAGACGAGCCAAGGAGGTAAAGTCGAGCCGAGTGTTGGGCTCCGAACCATCGGTATAGTTCAACGGCTGTGGGAGCAATTCCGAACGGCGATCTACCCCTGGTTCGTCCGAAGACGAGCCAAGGAGGTAAAGTCGAGCCGAGTGTTGGACTCCGAACCATCGGTATAGTTCAACGGCTGTGGGAGCAATTCCGAACGGCGATCTACCCCTGGTTCGTCCGGAGACGAGCCAAGGAGGTAAAGTCGAGCCGAGTGATGGACTCCGAACCATCGGTATAGTTCAACGGCTGTGGGAGCAATTCCGAACGGCGATCTACCCCTGGTTCGTCTGGAGACGAGCCGAGGAGGTAAAGTCGAGCCGAGTGTTGGACTCCGAACCATTGGTTGAGATCACAACATAAAATGCAGGTGATGAGAGGGGAGAGTGACACGCTTATTCACAAACATAACAGAGCTTTCTTTATTGATACTTGACGGCGAACCGTTTTACATAATACAATTTGAGAAAAAATGGGTTACAAGTTGGAGAGGAATGGTTCGACACCTCGGATTACTTAGAGAGGCGCCGGAGCGCTCTCTTGGTATTTCAGGAGGTGGTCGGCATTCCAGGTCCTCGGAAGCTCTCTGCCATCCATGTCTTCAAGTCGGTATGCCCCAGGCCGAACAACTCTTGTGATCCGGTACGGCCCTTCCCAATTCGGAGCTAGCTTGCTCCTCTGGCTGAGGAGGGATATGGCTAGCTTTCTCAATACCAAATCTCCTTGCTCAAGGTTGGCGGGTCGGACCTTCTTGTTGTACGCTAGCTCGACCCTCCTGTAATTCTGTTGCCGAATCGATGCCCTTTCCCTCAGTTCATCTATCAGGTCCAAGTTTCCTCTGAGGTCCCTGGCATTCTGCGCTTCGTCATAGGCTACGAGCCGAGGGGAAGGTATTCCGACCTCGAGGGGTATTACGGCCTCGGCCCCATAAGTAAGGCTGAAAGGGGACTCTCCGGTGGGCGTCCGCTTGCTTGTGCGGTAGTTCCACAACACATTAGGGAGTTGGTCGACCCACAGACCTTTGGAGCACTTGTCCAACCTCTTCTTGATTCCTGCGAGGATCTGCTTATTAGCGTTCTCGGCCTGTCCGTTCGACTGAGGGTGTGAGACGGACGAGAAGCGCTGTTGAATGACGAGGTCGTCGCATAGGGCTCGGAATGCTGTGCCAGCGAACTGAGTCCCATTGTCCGTCACGAGGACGCGGGGGACGCCGAATCTGCATATGATGTTCTTCCAGAAGAACTGCACCACTTTGCTCTCGGTTATCGTGGCGAGGGGCTCGGCCTCGACCCACTTCGAGAAGTAGTCGATGGCTACGACTAAAAACTTGAGCTGACCCGGAGCCGGTGGGAAAGGCCCTAGTAAGTCCATTCCCCACATCACGAAGGGGATAGGGCTCGATAGGGAGGTGAGGTTGGCCTGAGGGAGGCGTCGGATGCTGGAGTGTCTCTGGCAGGAGCTGCACTGCCGAACATGTCGCTCGGCATCTCGAAGAAGGGTCGGCCAGAAGTACCCATAGTTCAAAGCTTTCCGGGCCAAAGACCTGAATCCGGAGTGTGCCCCTCCGATGCCCTCATGAAGCTCCTGTAGGGCATATTCGGCCTGTTCCGGAGAGAGGCACCTTAGATAAGGTCGGCCATCTATTTGAGAGAAGGAGCGTTTGTATAAGACGCCCTCGATCAAGACATAGCGCTCGGCCCGAGTCCTGACTTGGCGTGCTTCTTTGGGATCCGAGGGCAGAACTCCATCCCTCAAGAATTCTACCAGTGGCTTCATCCAATTGTCCTGCAGCATGACCGGCAATGATTCCACCGAGCCAGGTGTCTCGTCTTCGATGCTCGGTTTAGAGAGGACTTCAATCAGTACGGTCTGTTCGAGACCTTGTAGAGAAGACGAGGCTAACTTGGAGAGAGCGTCGGCTTGTGAGTTCTCTTCCCGGGGGACCCGTTGGATGATGGCTTCTTCGAATCGGCCCATGAGATCCCGGACTTTGGCGAGGTACTTTGCCATTCGCTCGTCCCGGGCCTCATATTCGCCCAAGACCTGGTTCACGACTAGCTGGGAATCACTGTGAATCCGAAGGCGCTACGCCCCAGCACTTCGTGCGAGTCCGAGACCAGCTATGAGTGCCTCGTACTCTGCCTCGTTGTTCGAGGCCTTGAAGTTCATGCGGATCGCATACTGCAGGACGAAGCTGTCAGGGCCATTCAGGATGATGCCGGCGCCGCTTCCTTCGCTGCAAGAGGACCCGTCCACGAAGACTGTCCAAATGGGGGGGCCATTCGGGACGTGGCCGACCTCAGGGATAGTGGACTCTACGATGAAGTCGGCGAGGGCCTGTGCCTTAATTGCCGTCCGAGGCTGATAGGAGATATCGTGCTGACTCAGCTCTACGGACCATTTCATCAGCCGACCCGAGGTCTCTGGCTTGTGGAGGATCTGCTTTAGGGGTTGATCGGTGAGGACAACGACCGAGTGAGATTGGAAGTAGGGCCGAAGCTTTCTTGCCGCCAAGACCAGTGCGTAGGCTATCTTCTCTATCCTCGGATAGCGGAGCTCGGCGTCCCGAAGCACCTTGCTCACGTAGTAAATGGGCCTTTGGGTCCGGTCTTCTTCTCTTACCAAAACAGCGCTCAAGGTCTGCTCGGAGGCGGCCAAGTAGATGAAGAGAGGCTCGCCCGGGACTGGCTTACTGAGCAGAGGGGGGTTCACCAGATAGGCTTTCAGCTGGTCGAACGATTCTTGCTGTGCTTGGCCCCATTCAAATCCTCTAGCCCCCCGGAGTGCTTTGAAGAAGGGGAGGCACTTTTCCCCTGACTTGGAGAGGAACCGACCGATGGCTGCGAGCCGACCGGTGAGCTTCTGCACCTCCTTGACGTTCCGAGGCGGGGCCATATCTAATATGGCTTTAATCTTCTCGGGGTTAGCTTCAATTCCCCGCTGGCTCACCATGAAACCGAGGAACTTGCCAGAGGAGACTCCGAACGCACACTTGTTCGGGTTTAGCCGCATGTTGTACTTCCTCAACACACCGAAGGCCTCCTGGAGGTAGGCTACGTGGTCAGTGCCGCGGATGCTCTTGACGAGCATGTCATCAACGTACACCTCCATGTTTCGGCCGATCTGATGCTGGAAAACCTTGTTGACGAGGCGCTGGTAGGTGGCGCCTGCGTTCTTCAAACCGAACAGCATTACTCGGTAGCAGTAGAGGCCTTGGTCAGTGACGAAGGAGGTCTTCGGGATGTCCGGAGGAAACATCCGGATTTGATTGTACCCCGAGAAGGCATCCATGAAACTGAGGAGCTCATGGCCCGAGGTGGCGTCGATAAGGGTGTCGATGTTCGGGAGAGGGAAGGGATCCTTCGGACACGCCTTGTTGAGGTCGGTGAAGTCGATGCATATCCTCCACGAGCCATTGGACTTCTTGACCATTACGACATTCGACAGCCACTCGGGATAATTTACCTCCTGGATGAACTTGGCCTTCAGCAGCTTATCCACTTCCTCCTTGATTGCCTGCTGTCGCTCGGGAGCGAACTTTCGCCTCTTCTGCTGAACCGGTTTGCACCCCGGTTCGACGCTTAGGCGGTGGACGAGCAAGTCCTCGGAGATGCCGGGCATATCCGCGGCCGACCAAGCAAATAGGTCGCGGTTATCCCGGATGCACCTCACCAAGTCGGAGAACAGCACGGTCGGCAAGGACTTGCTGACGAGGAATTTTCGGCTCGGATCCTCGTTGGAGAAGATTACTTCTTCTAACTCGTCCGCTGGCTCGGACGTTGGGCGAGCCTTCGGCTCGGGGATCTCTAGTGTCTCGAGCGAGAGCACTGGCCCCCCGGTGGAAGTCATGTAGCACTTCCGAGCTGTTTCCTGGCTCCCCCTGACTTCCCCTACTCCCGAGCGAGTGGGGAACTTCATCTTCAAGTGGTATGCTGAGGGGACAGCCTCCAGAGCGGCTAGGTCGGGACGGCCTAGGATGACATTGTATGCTGCCGTGACGTCGACGACCATGAAGTCCATCGGCTCGGTCCGGGTAGTAGGGGTGCTTCCCGCAGTAACGTCTAGGGTTATCACCCCTTCGACGGTTACCGGGACCCCCGTGAACCCGTGGAGAGTGTAACCGGCCGGCTTGAGACGGTCTCGGGACAGCTGCAGGCCTTGGAAGGCCGAGAGGAATAGGATGTTGACCGAACTCCCATTGTCCACCAAAATCCTCTGCACCTTGAAGTTGGCCATGCGGAGGTCGATGACGAGGGCATCGCAATGGGGGGTTCGGACTCCTTCGAGGTCGGCATCGGAGAAAGACACAGGGACGCCGAGACCCTTCGGGGGAGGGGCACTGTGGACCGAGTTGACTTCCCGGACGAAGGCCTTTCGGGAGGAATTAGAGGAGCCCCCCATTGGGCCTCCGTGGATCAGGTGCAGAACCCGTTCTTCTTCGAACTCGGGTGTCTCCTCGCGCCGCTCGGAGCGCTTGTTAGCCCCCCGAGGGGGAGGAGAGTTCCGATCTGTTCGATCGTTAGCTTTCACGAACTTGGCTAACTGCCCCCTCCGAATGAGGGCTTCAATCTCATCTCTCAGAGCCCGGCAGTCGTTCGTGTCGTGCCCATGGTCTCGGTGGTAACGACACCACTTATCTTTGTTTCTCCTCTTCGCCTGGGTGTGCATCCTCGGGGCCGGAGGGATGATTCCCTCCTTCTCCACCTCCATGAGGATAGTAGAGACATTTGTGGTGAGGGGAGTGAACTTCTCGAACCTGGGGGGAGGGCGGCGCTGACCGCCCATGTCCTTCTGAGCTTTCTTGGACCCTTCTTCCCCTGTCGCCTTCCTCTTCGACCCTGCAGAGGGCCCCCCGAAGTTTGGAAGGGCTTCGGCCTCCTCTGCCCGGATGTACTTCTCGCACCTCAGGAGGAGGTCGGCGAAGTCTTGGGGGGGCTTTTTGGCCAGGGATGATCGGAGGTTGGCGTTAAGGACGTTCGACTGGAACGCCACGGTGGCCACGGACTGGTCTAAGGAAGCAATTGACCTGACTTCTGCGGTAAACCTTTTCACATAGTCCCGCAGCTTTTCTTCTTTCTCCTGCCGCAGGTTCAGTAGGGAAAGACTCGTCTTCTCGGCTCGCCGGCTACTCACGAAGTGAGTAATGAACAGTGTCTCAAACTGTTCGAATGAGAAGATGGACGAAGGGGCGAGCCTGGAATACCATTCCTGAGCCGACCCCCGGAGGGTGGCAGGGAAGGTCCTGCAGAGCACCGCGTCAGAAGCTTGGTGGATCAACATCAGGGTCTTGAAGCTCTCGACGTGGTCGACCGGGTCGGATTCCCCAGAGTATGTTTCAAACTGCGTAGGTTTGAAACTCCTCGGTATGTGGGCCTCCATGATCGACCGTGAGAAGGGCGGTCGGCTAGGGCGGAAGGTTCCTGCTCGGGACTCATCCTCCCTGTCCATGCGGCCGATGCGTCTTTCCACCTCGTGGATGCGGCGGATGAGGGCGTCGTCCCTCCGCTGGTAATCATACGACCCCCCCGACTCCTCTTCATAGGAGGGGGAGCGTGGACTGCGGCGCCGGTACTCCTGGGACCGCCGAGGGCTCTGTTGCCGCTGCTGTCGGCTGGGAGCCGGGGAAGGACTCCGGGTTCGGCGCCGGGGACTGGGATCCCCGGGGGGCGTCGAAACCCTCTGAGCACTCTGGGCGTTCTGTCGGAGATTGAGGGCCTGCAGAACGGTCTCTTGAAACTGGAGGAACTCGGCTCGGCTGATGGGTATATCTCGGTCCCTCGGATGACGCCGATCCCTGGGGGACCGGGACCTCCTCCTTCGGCGCTCAGGGGACGCCGCTCGGCCTCTGCGTTCCGGGGACCTTCTGCCATCCCGACGACGTGGCGACCGCTCACCTTGACGCTGGCGGGAGGCTCCCTCTCGGGCCCGCCTCTCGTCAAGATGGGTACGGAGGTCGTCGTCATTATGGCGGTTTTGGAGTGTGATGCGGAGGTCGGGGTGATGAGAAGCCATCGAGTCCGAGGACCCATTATGGACCGAGACGTGGCCCGGATTGAGGGGCTGCTTCTCCTTCCGACCGTTATGACCGGACGGACCGTTGTTGGGCTGCTGCTTGGGAGGAGGAGGAGGTGGGACCTGTTGGGTCAGCGGAGGGAGGTCGGACTGTAGGACAGGATTGACCGGAGCTTCATTTGCCGGGTCGGTGGGGTTGCCCCCACGGTTCGACCCTCTGGATCTGTTCTTCTTCGGCGGCATGGCTGCAGAGGAAGGCGGAGAATGGGCTGAGACTGTTCGTGTGGCCTTTCCCACAGACGGCGCCAATCTGTTACCGCTGATTTCGGTGTGGGGGTAAACAGATAGAATTTATGGATCCGAGGAAAACCTGAACAGCTGACTCGGCCTTCTTGCTCTTGCCGCAACCTGCAAGGAAGTGCGAGACACCGGGGTTGATTCCGGCGACGCACCCTCCGACGCTCTTGTCAGTAATCAGCAAAAGATTAAGAAAGAGCTTAAGTGGTGAAAAAGTGATTAACCTGGTCTTGGTGGTAGAGGGGTTGTATTTATAGTCGCCTTTGGAATGATTTGGGGCCTGATTTCCTGCCTAACAGTCAGGAGGAAAATCCTCCCCTGCCTAACAGTCAGGAGGAAAATCCTCCTATTCTGTTTTTGGGAAGTTAGCCCCTGAATCCCTGGTGAGAGCCAATCAGGTTTATTGATTTGATTTGATCAAATCAGTGGCCTGATTCTCCTCTTGGTGGACCGGGCTTGTATCGGGTCGGGACCCGTGCCCAGTTGAAGTGGATCTATTCGCGGGTGGTTGGTTCTGTGAGAAGGAGGCCCAATACCCGTTTTGGATCCATCAGTATGCGAAATTACCTTTTTACCCCCGTGCTTCAGGATTCGTGCTCGATCTGGACGGTCCCGATTTAACCCCATTTTTAGCCATATCAATCCCTATATTAGAAATATGAAAGGTTACCCACCTTGTGTGGAGAGAAACAACACAAAAGCAACAAATCCTTGTAACAAGATGCACCTCCTCCTAGACGATGCGCGCACAAGCTCCACGAGCACCAAGCAAACCGAATGCTTCTCCTAGTGATGGCCGGCCTCTCCTCCTTGGAAAATGCAAGCAATCCCACACAATCTCTCAATCTTTTTAACTCACAACTATTACTAAATTAGACTATAGGTTTGGGAAGATATAATTGCATATGAATATAGCCATGAGGGGGGGGGGGGGGGGGGTATTTATACTAGAAATCAAGTGAAATGGATGGCTAGGATTGACTAGTTGGTTGTAGGATGGAGGGCCAAGATTAGAGTAGGAGTTATAAAAACTACCCACAACTATACAACCACCTCCATGAACACCACTCAACTATTTGAAAATCCCTCCAAAAAGAGAAGCAATCCGGCCCCATGGAGAAGTGTGCATTGCACGTGTACGTGTAGTGCACGTGCATGCAACTAGGACCAAAATTGTACATTTTAATTTGTACAAAAATAAAATAGTATTAAAATAGTCTTCTACATGAAAAGTTTAAAATAAAAAAATAGTTAATCCATGGGCTTTATTTTTGGGCCAAAATATTTATTTTAAATAAATAAATAATTTACATTTTGGGCTTTTAGGAAAAAAGCTTTTAAAATAAGGCTTTCTATTTATTTAAAAAAAGGCTTTTGTACAAAATAATTTGAGAACACATATTTAAATATTTATACACATCTCAATAAAAATAATCCAACCAAAATATTGCACGTGCACACTACGTGCAAAATAAAATAATTTTCCATTAATTGAAAAATCAGGACATTACAGGGCTGGCCCAATACCAAACTAGCAAACATTTTGGAATTTGATTGTAATTATTCTTACTAGTATATTGTACATGTGATGCACGTCTACAAAATGTAAAGTCATCAAATTAAATGAATATATATCGAATAAGAAAAAAATAGTTTATATTTGAATATTTTGATTTGGGTTACACGTGCGGTACACATTTATATTTGTTGGATATAGTTTGGTCGTGTATTATACATGTTTATATAGTTCCAAAGTAGGGGCGAAGCCAGAACAATTTTGCCGAGGGGCTAAGAAAAAATCTTATGACTATATATAGATACATATAAGAGTTTTTTCATAATTTTCTTTTTTGCTAAAAAGATGACACCCGTCATCGTTTCATTAATGATGATTAACAAAAAAAAGTAGTACAAATCAAACTGGGAGCATTATGCTCCACATTACATCAACTGACTCTCAAGTAAAGAATAAGCAAAAATTAGCATCAGTAATACATTAAGTAGCATCGGAAATACAAAAAGTACATCAAAATCAATAAAGGCTGACGTCCCACAGTGAACACGTGCTTTCCCCCAATGCCCTGGTAGACTACTCCTCTTCATTCAGCTTCAGCTTCTTCTTGGCTCCCGCATATCCTACCCAATCATGAATGAGAAGGAAAACTTTATGCATGGAAGTTGAAAATCTATATGAAATATTGCGAAAGCATAAGTCGTTTCGGTCTAGCCATAGTCTCCATAAGGTAGCCGCTACTGCTATATCTCAGGCCCATTTGTCCTCTATCCTTATTAGTTGTTCCCTCCAAAGGCCACAAACGTCCCTAGTAGACCTAGGACACTGTGCACATCCAAAGCCTCTACAGACTATTTCCCATGTTAGGGCCGCCTTACGGCACGTAAAGAATAAGTGTGTGGTGTCTTCCTCCTCATCTAGACAGGTATCACACCTGACGTCAATTTGCATGTTTCTTTTCCTAAGATTTACTTTTGACAGTGTCACGCCCCGCTTCCGAAAAATACGGAATATGAGCATGTGACGAAGTCCAGCGAATGATTTTCATCATTCATAAGCCGTAGGATCGACTCAGCATCATAACAAAGATTATAACAAGATATACACAACCACGCATGCATGAATAATTTATTAATCAACAGAAATAATTGAAACAAAATAATAATATCCCAAATAGTTTTCAAATCCGAATCAAAAGATAAAAATTCAGGACTATAAGCCCGTTACAAGATTCAAGTAGCAAAAGAAATAAATAACTAAAAAAAAAAAAAATTTAGAGCAAGCCTTTTCTCCAAGCGAAGCCTAAAACATCTGCTCACTAATTCCAGCATGCAATTCGTCCCCAAAGTCTGTATATATAAATATTAAAAAAAAAATAGAGAAAACAAGACAAACGCCCTTAGTGCAAGTTAGGGCCGCAAGTAGTACAAACAAGGGTATGAAAACAAGTGCAAGAAATATGGAACAAGATTTAGAATCAGAATGTATAACATAATATAATAGGGATGCAACAAGTAGGAGGATTCAAGAAACTAGCTAGCAAAAAAGAAAACTCAAGTGACAAGATTGGGTAACAAATACTAGTAGTAGAACGAGTGGCTAGTGAACATGTAATGGTATCAAGCATCAAGTAACAAGTATCACGTACAAGTGTCAAGTAACAAGTGTCAAGTAACAAGTAACAAGTCTCAAGTAACAAGTCTCAAGTAGGGTATCAAGTGTGTACAAGTAACAAGTTAATCTTAAGTCTAATATTTAATTCTATCTAGGTAGTACTTCATGCATCCATATTTTTACTATATGGTTGCTATATACAATCAGTTACGTTTAGGCCTAGTGGTGGAATTTATAGGGCGGTGTACTCAGGTATCAAGTATCAAGCAAGTCATGCTCATGAATCGAGTAATCATATAACTAGTTCATGTGTCAAGTCATAACAAGACAAGTCATGAATCCAATATATACTAGTTCATGAATCGAATAATATACTAGTTCATGAATCGAATAATAATATACTAGTTCATGAATCAAATAATATACTAGTTCATGAATCGAATAATAATATACTAGTTCATGAATCAAATAATATACTAGTTCATGAATCGAATAATAATATAACTAGTTCATGAAGCATGTATCAAGTGGGAAACACGGCCCCCCTTTCGAGTATACTTATCTATATTGTCCACTACTATGGTCTTTCTCTTAAACTCCGGCTTATTATTTATTATTATCATCAAGCAAGCATGAAAGTGTGCGAAACAGGTCAAGTAAACATAATCAAGAACATGGAACAAGTCTATGCTAGGTAGGATACATGTTCGAGGGTCAAAACAAATCAAAATATCAAGAACAACGAGAATTCCAAATCTGGACAGCATGACGTTGCTGCACCAAAACTGCGATTTCCGTTGCTACAAGATAGAAAATATGGATCCGTCAGAAGGGCTAGAAACTATACTTCTGCCCGGTTCCAATGCATATAATTAAGACACATAAAAGTTGTAGCAATTGATGTTAAAACAGCAAACTATACAGCATTTGTGTTCAGCCAGAATTTGTAAAACTGAGTCCATATATATGAACAGGGTTGAAACATCATTAATTAATTCTGAGAAAAATAGGGAATGTTCTCTAGGGTGTTCAATATTATCATGGAAAATTTCAAGTCATTTACTTACTGTTACCATAGTTAAAATAATTGTAAACCAAAGTGGTGTAGCAGTTTTTATGAATCTGCGATTACCGACACAGCAGCAGTAAAACTGCGATATCTCTCAAACCGTAACTCGGAATTCGAAAATTCCGGATGTTATTGACAACTAGATACTTGGAGATACATTTCATATTCAGGAATCAAGTTCAGATTTTTGTTTTATCGGGGTCGAAACAGCAAGCCAAGATAGGACAGAAACCAAGTAAGACACTTTTTGCATGAAATGTATCAAAATTATACTAGTTGTGAACAAGTATATCAACGAAGGGTTGTGACTCTTAGATCATGTGATAGATAAGTCAAAACATGATATCATCAACGATAAACAAGAGGAGTCACATTCACAATCTACTTGCAGTATTTTCAAGGAAAAGCTTGTACTAGAAAATAAAATGTACAAGAAGATACTTGCCTTTAGGACGATGTTAGATCAATCCGAATATGCGAAGAATAACGGGATCAGAATCCCGGTGACACGGCGACGAGCAAATGATCACGACAATCACGATTGGGCACAGATCTCGATGGTCAAGATGGTGATCAAGATGAAGATCAAGAGAATCCAACGGTCGAGATCGAATATAAAACATATAAGAATTAGAAGAGTACCAAAAGAGTAAATATACCATAATTTACAATCTGAAGAATGAGAACAAAAGTAGATCAAATGTTTAACTCACCAAGAAGAAGACGAACGAGACGATCGAGATGATCAAGGACCAAGATCAAGTTGTGATCGGATCAGATCGGACGGCCAGATCACGACTGATGATGAAGATCGATCGACGATCGGATGGTTCAGATCGAGCAGATGATGGTTGAGATCAAGATCAGATCCAAACAGACGGCCAGGATTAAAATCATCAAGATCAGATGATGGGGGAGATGATGATCATGATGATCAGGATGATCATGGCGATCGATGGCCAGGATGAATCTTGATCAAGAACTACTTCATCACAGTAACCCATGGTAATGGGTTGCACTTTGATCGGCACAGGACGGCAAGGCGGTGGCCGGTGGACGGGGCACAGGGGCAGGCGGCGTGAGGCAGGCGGTAGCGCATGAGAACTGTCGTGGCTGCTGGTCGGCGAAAGGGGTCGCTACTCTGTTGATGGAGGAGCACAGGCAGGGTGCACTGGCTGTGGGTGCGTCATCGAAAGGAGCACAGGGAAGGGCGTCGCTGTCTGGCCAACATTGCGACGTCGCGATAGGGAAACAGTGCACAGGGACATTAGAGTGCTGCGGTGTAGGGCGGTGAAGGGGCACTACAGTGGCTGAGGCGGTGCGACGCAGGGGAGGAGCTGCAGTCGTTGGCCTTGGGGTGCTGGTGCGACACAGAGACGAGGGAGGGATCGGGAGAGAAGATGGGTTGAAGAAGATGAAGTTGAATAGGTGGCTAGGTTAGGTTTAGGGGTGATTAGGGTTTTTGAATATATATATATATATAAGGTTAGGTGCAGATGGGTTTGATATAATAGGTTTAGGTGTTAAACGGGTATGGGTATTTGGAAGTGGCTTAATGGGTATTAGGTTGAGTATAATGGGTTTTAGGGTTAAATGGGTATTAGGATATTAAACAGGGTATTCGGTTAAAATCCAATAGGGAGATAAAATGATCAATATAAAGTAGGATTATGCACAAAATATATTTGTACTACAATATGGAAATTATTTGAAATAAATACAATTAACAATGGGGAGATATTTTTAAATAGACAATCAAAGTTATAATAATAATAACAATAATAACAATAATCATAATAATAATAATAAAAATAAAAATAACCGTAATAATAATAATACTGAAGAATAGTAATAACAACAATACTAATAGGGTATGTATTATAATATAAATTTATTGGAAAATAGTTACAAATAAAATCATTAATAAAAAAAGAAATAGATTTTAATACAAGATTCAACAATACATTTTAATAAAAGAATTTGAAAGCAGAAAAAATAATTTACTAAATTAAATACGGAAAATACATATTTACGAAAACAGGGGTTACAGACAGAATTGCGTCGTTGTGTGCCAGCCAACTAAAAACTCTGACTTTAAGAGGTTCCTGTGTACCCCAGATTATATGTTCCTCTTTACATCTAATTCCACCATCATTCAACCATTTGTACATTGACGACACCGATAAACATTTAGATTCCTCGATGTTCCACCATCTTTCATCTGTGTCCTTGTTCGTTTCCCCGCCTTTAGCTTAGATAAACCTGTTTAGCTATTTGAACTGATGAACACTTTCGGATGACAGTTCGCTTGAAACAATCAACCTAAGTTTCCCATTCTTCCAAACATCCGCCACTAGTGAGTCTTTGACAGCTGTTGCTGCCGCTGCTTGCAGAAAAATATTGATAAGCGACCTGTTCCCGCACAACTTATCCTTCCAAAATCTAGTGTGCTTCGCGTTCCCAATCCTACACCTAATGTTTATGTTGAACACTTCTCCTTGTTTTGCCACTTCTTTCCATAGTAACGAAACCTTTCCGAACGCGCTTCTTCCTCCAAAATGATATTTTCTTCGCTTTTGGAATAGATCGAACGAATAGCACCACCATCCTTTGCGTCGTTTATAAATTTTCCACCACTATTTTCTCAACAGTGCTCTATTCATATCATGCAGATTTTGAATTCCCAGCCCACCAAATTCTCTTCTTTTGCAGACCCTACCCTACTTGACCAGGTGAAACCCTTTGTTACCTTCATCAGTTCCTTTCCATAAGAACCGTCTTCTCAGTTTGTCTATCGTCTGGATCACCCATTTGGGTAATTCGTAGATTGACATTAAATAAAGGGGAATTGCATTAAGAACCGAGTTTAGTAATGTAATCCTTCTCCCTAAAGAAAGGAAGCTTCTCTTCCACCCTGCCAATTTCTTTGCAATCTTTTCGATTATCAGAATCCAGTCTTCTCTTAACAATGATTCTGTCCTAATTGGCGTACCTAAATATTTGATTGGGAATTCACCCCCCTCGCATCCTAATATTGCGGACATTGATAACTGATCGTTGATCGGGATGATGCAGCTCTTATTCAAGTTTACTTTCAACCCTGACCATTCTTGGAAGCATGTCAAGGCCGCCTTAATAGCTACAACTTCTTTAGCTTTAGCTCTACCAAACAAGAGGGTGTCATCAGCATATTGTAGAATTTTCATTGGCTGAGTGGTTCCATTAATCTCAATGCCTTTGATGACGCTGTTTTTTTATGCCCTCCTTATCATCTCAGCGAGACCATCCGCTACGATGGCGAATAAAAGTGATGACAGAGGATTCCCCTGTCTGAGTCCCTTTTTGCATATGATTTCTTTGCCTTGCCACCCATTAACATATATGCTCGATTTCCCTCTTTAGACACACACTTTAATCCATTGTCACCATTTCGCACCGAAGCCTTTGATTTTCAGTGCCTCGTCCAAACATTCCCAATGTACCGAGTCATAGGCCTTTTCAAAGTCTAACTTCAGAAGGAATCTGTTTGCTTTACCTCTGTTTCCCCTAAAAACTATCTCGTGGGCTGAAGTTGTGTTGTCCATAATATCTCTTCCTCGTATGAAGCTACTCTGTGAAGGAGCCACCACATCATCTAAGTGGGGAGCCAATCTTTGAGCAAGCACTTTCGTTATAATTTTGAAGGAACCATTTATCAGGCTAATAGGTATGAGATCCTCAACCTTTTGGACTTCGCGTTTCTTAAGGATCAGGGTTATAGTGGCATAATTGATCCTATCCAGGTTTGTACTTCTGTCGTAGTGCTCTTTGAAAATATTCATTAGATCTGCCTTGATAATTTTCCAGTAATTTCTGTAGAAGAAGATAGCAGTCCATCTGGTCTCGGTGCCTTATCCTGTCCAAGCTGATTGATTGCATCGCGTACTTCCTCTTCCGAGAATGTATTTTCTATACCCTCGCTGCCGTCTATTGTAGAGGACCTCCACATGTCCGAAGATAGATTGCATCTGGCTGAGCTTTTACTGTCGAGCAATTCGTGATACCTTCTGCCTAAATGCTCTCTGATAAGTCCATCGTTCTCTGTCTAGGTTCCATCGATGAATAGCCCTGCTATGTGATTTTGTCTTCTTCTTCCGTTTGCCACCTTGTGAAAGAATTTTGTGTTTGCATCCCTTTTAGTAAACCATTGAATTCTCGACCGCTGCTTCCAATAGAGCTCCTCCATAGTCGCTATATGCTGTAGTTCTAGTTTATCTCTTACCATTTCATCCTTTCCCGTTCCCGTTAAATCCCTCTCTTCTTGCATGGTTTCTAACTCCTGTATCCTCTTACCGAGCTTCTCCTTTCTTAAGTTGGTGCCTCCAAGCTTCTGTCTAGCCCACCCTTTTAAACTCCTACGAAGTCACCTTGTCTTTTCCACCCAGATTCCTACGGCCGATGTTTCGAGAGTGGCGTCGGTCCAAGACTCTTTGATGACCTGAGTCGTTTCGCTTATCGTTGTCCAAGATTTCTCAAATCTAAAAGGGAAGATCTTGTTTCTGATGACCTGACCACAATCTATGACTAGAGGAAAGTGGTCAGACGTATATTTTGTTGTGGACTTCACTTTGCTAGCGGAAAAGTATCCTCCCAATCATTGGATACTAAAACTCTATCTAGTCTTGCGAGAATTAGGTTTCGTTGCATGTTGGACCAAGTGAATTTTCTGTCAGTCATCTCTAGCTCCATCAGCTCAATCATCTATAGTTCTATTGAACATCTCCTGCTCGCTGCGACTGGGACCTCTGCTCTATGTTCTTCTTGGTATCTAGTTATATTGAAATCCCCTCCTATCACCCAAGGCTGATCCCATCTCTTCCTAATGTCTTTAATCTCCTACCAGTGTTCTTTCCGACGTCTAGAATCGTATGGACTATACACACTAGTGACCACGTGCTCCCAGTCATCACTTCTTCTTCTTAGTCTAATTGACACCATGAAGGACCCAATATAATCATCTAGAATCTCAAAGAGTCTTATATCCGCTTCCACGGCTATGCCACCGAAGAAACCCACCACCGGTTTAAATCTCCAGTCAAAGTCTCCCGCCCATTTTAGACTTGTAAGATCTTATAACAATGGATTCTCGATCCTAAGTTCTTGCAACCCACATATGCTAGGTCAAATTTTATTAATAATCATACTTATTGATTTTTGTTTTGATTTTTGCCTCATTCCTCAAACATTCCATAAGATGTATACCATTAAAACGAATTATTTGACACCTAACGTCTACCCCCTCCGACCCGTCCGTACCCTTAAGCAATTGCCACCCCGGGTTCACCTCTAATGATAGCTACATTTTCTAGTTGTTCCGCCCTATTGGATCCCATGGCTAGACCGTAAAGACTAGCAAAATAAATAAGTGAATCATCATTTAAAGAATTAAGTACAGAGAGGTCGGGTTTAAGAATACCTCCCCCAACCGTATCCTGGTCCGTAGCTTTACGTGACATCTTGAGTCGTTTCCTGATTCCTCCCTTTGTCCACTAGACGCTTTCCCTTCCTCTGATACTCCGCGAATTTCTTGCTATTGCTGCTGCAAACACTTCCCATTACTTCCTTGTCTCCGTTCTCTATTTCTGTTTCTGCGATTATGTTGTCTTCTCGAACCCCGTCTAGTGCTCTAATAATTCCCCCGTCAAAGTCCGGATCGGTCGACTGTTGGACGAATTCCAACGGACGAGTGTTGCTGTTAATTATAATTATCTACTATGCTCCGCCGCCTAGCATGGGCTTGACCACCAAAGTTTTATCTCCTAAATGCCCATGGGGTTCTTAGGCTGCATCGTTAATGGGCTTGGGCCCGAGTAGGGCTGAATTCTTGTTACTGATCAGCATCTTCATAGCAGTTTTGACTGATTCCTCAATCTCGTTTTTCGAAAACTGAAGCCACCCTTCATTAACTATACCCAAATCTCTACTGATCTCGAGCCCTTCGCTATCACACCTTTTCAGAATCCCCCCCTTTTGCCAGTCTTCAAATGTGCAGTCCCATCGCTGCACGTTGTCGCTTCAGCTTTTGCCGCTCTGGACAACCCGTCACCTCCTGCATATCTCGTACCACCTGTCCCATCCTCTTTCGCGTAACTCGACTACCCTACCGCTTGCTTACAGCTGTAAGGCTCTTTTAACGCCTCAATGCCAAGTGGACGTGGACCCCCTGTGTGGCTCCTTTTTTGAGATGGACGACTTGTAAGGTGATGGGAGAGAATGGACGGCTTAGATGAGATCTTCATTAGATCTGGAAATGGGAGGACATGATTCCTCGAGCTGAGATCCAGTGGTCGTACTTCGTCTTCTACCTCCAGCTCTTCATCCCTACCGTCGAAAAACCCCTCCTCCGATGTTGCCATACCTCGAAACGAAACAAAACGCTTTTTTTTGCCTCGACGATCACCTTTAATTCGTAAACTTCATTTTCAAGATCAGTTATAACTTTGGACGGGATGGCTGCCCTGTTAGCAACGCCGATTCGTAGCCGAGCAAATTGTCGGCAAGAATGTATGAGGGTCCCTTTATCAATCTCGTGCAGCATACCGAAGCTTCGGATGATGTTTTGAAATCCCGAGCACACCCAACAGTGAAATGGCAGGTTGTAAAGGAGTATCCATACCGGCATTAGCGATTCTGCCTTGAGCACTCCATGCCGCTGAGACCAGGGTGCGAATGTGACGAAGAACTCCATCCCCTGTGAGTCCTTTCCTTTTATCCCCTTCAATCTCACTGCCTCCGCCACCATGTCTCCGTCGCCACCATGTCTCCGTCGCTGCAGTGTACAAAGAAGCAATTATCGGAGAGTTCTTGTACCACCCATGTAGGCGTCGGAGAGGACACTAGTGCAGCTGAAAGCAACTCTGAAATGTCTTTAACTTCGGGATTACCAGTACAAGATCTCGCCATAATACATTTATTATACCTCTTTTCGAAGTCGGCCATTAATGGCGTCGGAGTAATCGTGGCATGAATAACCTTCCTATCGCCCGCAGAGCTCTCCTGAGTCTTACTTGTTTCTGAAGCAAGTGAAGTTGCCAGCGTCGGAGTGTCTTTAGAAGTCGATGCTGCGATGATTCTTTTCTTTGGGCAAGCCGTCAAAATATGGTCGGAGGCTTTGCAAACGTAACAGAACCAGTCATTCTTGCAGTTGCTGATCGAATGGCCTATTTTTGCACATTTATGGCAGTTCTGATGACCCTCTAACTTCCGACCAGCGATGAACTGGCGCTCTTGCTAACTTTCTGCGTCTTCCTTGGCATAACCAATATTCACTCGCCAGCTTCTTCCTCCCATTTCCTGAGCATCTCTTGCTCCGGAGATGGCATTCGACGATGAACTGTATGTTCAACAGTGCTTCTAAGGTCACCTCTAGTCACCTCCGAGAACGTTCTCCTCTTGCTCTCTACTGGCCTTATTCCCTGGTTCCGCCTCTCCGGCGATGTATGCTGCTCTCTCACCACAGTCTTGCCTCCTGTCGGCCTCTGGTCTTCATCGAGCTCCCAAGTCCTCCTACTGCGATCTCCTCGCCCACTTGCAGTGCCTACCCGGTCTCTATGACCGGTAGGTGAGTGCGATGAGGTCCTCCCCCTTATTCTATACCGTTCGTGTTGCTGCTCACGGTGTTTCTTACTCGACCTTGGAACCATCTCCTCCTCCCTCTCCCGCTTTGGCATCGTCGGAAATTTGCGTTCGTGACTCCTACCTTGCTTATTGGAGTGGTGATGGATGGTTGAGTAGTAATGGTTGGTTGAGTGGTGCTGAGTTCGCATGGTTGTGTTCTTATTAAACCAAATTACAGACCTAACAATGGTGTTTTTTTCATAAATTTTAGACCGGCCAAACCATAAAACTTAATTTATCAGAGGGGCAAATCATAATATTTTTGGGGTTTTTTCAAAATTTTCAATAGTAGGAAGGGGGTTTTGAAAATTTTGAAGGGGGCTCGGGCTCCCCCGGGCTCTCACTAAGCTCTGACCATGTTCCAAAGTTAGGGTCTGTTTGTTACAAATCCTAACTCTCCCATTAAAATAGTAGAGATAGAGATATATGATTGATAATAATGCGTGTTGTGCTATTTACTCAAGTTGGAAGTTTTGGTTCTCACCTTTTAAAAGGGAAATAGCTTACGACCCTTCAAGTGGAAGTTGTTTGTAACTGCTTTCCCGGTAGTTCATGTCATCTCATTAGTGAAGTTGGGATCAAGTTCATACGTGGGCCACTAAATTGGTATGGTGCCTAGGATGCTTTCGGATCGAATATTAGCTATATCAACATCCGTATATGTATTTCAAAGACGGATATAGATATGGATACATATTTGATTCGGAAAAAAATTCATATCTGCATCTGCAAAAAATATCGAATCTGGTTTCTGCTATTTCTATTGATTGTTCGTTGTTGAAGTTGATCTATGAAGTTTTTTTTGAGTCGAAGGTTTATAGATGAAGTTAAAAGTGCATTTGTTTGAATCAAAACTTTGGCCTTTTCCATATCAAGTTGTTCAGTTTTCAGGATTTCTTTAGTGAGTAATGGTAGATATGTGACAAGTTAAATACTAATAAGCTATAGTTATTTGATCTCTTGCTCATATTGAGAGTTGGAAATAAAAATTGCTTGATTGTCTCGATTGTCTTTGATATGTAAGTATGTAATATTTATTACTTTTTTTTGTAAAGAGTATGTAATCAGTACAAAATGCAGGGGCTTTCCCGCCATTTTTTTCGATCTTTTCTGGCATATACCATCATTTTGAAAATCGCCACCAAAAGTGCCGACTAAACCAGTGTCAAAAAATATTTACAGTCCATCCCGACGTTTTCCATAAAATGACGGTATAAACCCCTAGTCTATACCTGCATTTTCAAAAAAATGCCGGGATAGATAGCATACATGCATTTTCAATAAAAACTTCGAGATAGATAGCATACTTTTCCCAACGTTTTTTTTTTATAAAATAAACGTCGGGTTAGGCTTTTTTTCAAACCAAAATACATGTAATTCAATTCACAATCATTTCCTAAAATTTATTCCAATAATCATCCACAAATCCAATAATCAAACATAATAAATAATAGAAAAGTTCCAAAAACTCCAATTAACCAGCATGATAATCAAAGAATTCCAATAATCATCCACAAAATCAAAGAATACAATAACTATATAAATATACCAGTGCTGAAGATGTAGCAAACGGAGAGTTGGGGTTGTCATTTGTAGATAACCTGTAATTTGTAGACATTCAACCATCTAATCACAACCATTCATTTCATATGTGGGAGATACTAATTTTACTTTATTTTAATTTTGATATCATCTATATATATTAATATATATCTCTAATATTATAATGAGAGAGTTGGGGTTGTCATTTGTAGACAACCTGTAATTTGCAGACATTCAACCATCTAATCACAACCATTCATTTTTATATGGGAGATACTAATTTTACTTTATTTTAATTTTGATATCATCTATATATATTTATATATATTATACGTATTCAACTGAAAAAATGAGTAGGATACATTCTATATCTTAAATTTTTCATATAAATTCATTTAAAAATACCTTTCATCTCTAATATTATAATGGGAGAGTTGGAGTTATCATTTGTAGACAATAATTTGTAAAGAGTATGTGATGAATAAAGGGAGTTCTCAGGTTCGAGGCTAGATTACGCCTTATTATTTACTTTAAAAAAAATAAAAAATTTAGAACGTGCATCGCACGTGCAGATTACTAATTTTATATTATTGGAGGTTCCAATATCTTGACGACTTAATCAATATCTTAAATTATTTGTCTCATTAATTAAGATGAAATAGTATAATACACAAATATTAAAAAAAGCTTAACACAATTATTAAAAAAAGCTTAGATAGAAATTATTAATATATATATATATATATATATATATATATATATATATATATATATTGAAAAATTAAATAGTCAATATCATGGTTTGAACCTGTAATGCATACCAACAGATTTCCAATTTATCTCAACAACCACTCTGCCTAATGAAGTTTTGTGCTTGAGATAGAATATACACTTTATTAATTATACCTGATTACCTCCATGTGGGCCTCCTGATTAATGGGCCATGTGCGACCGCACAGGTCGCACAGACCCAGGGCCGGCCCTGTTGTTACTCTATGAGGATAATAAACATAAAAAAATAGCATTCTATCACTTCCTTGATAATTAATCATTAATTCAAAATTTTCTGAGGCAAGACTGAAACTGTTATTATCCATTAGTCATTTTTAGAAATTTTGTGATTTAAAACAACCATTATAAAATCAGGAGTAGAGAGAGATTTCTAAGGATACCCTAAGAATCAAAACAAAACGGTCCATCATGCTTCCGACCTAGTTAAACCTCTTTGAGTTGCTCTGTACCAGTTACTACCAGTGGATAAAATACCTCTGGTATGCACCCCAATTTCAGTGCTCCTTTTACGTTCCTCCCATCTCAGGATTACTATGCTCTCTAAGAAAGCTTCATCCAAGAGATACGTCTAGAAAAACTCGTAGCACTTCAATATAGGCAACCACAACCTAGCTCATTTCCAGCCACTAAGTGTACACCTTAACTATAGAAGGTTACAAATGGGTATTTTTGCAAGATCCTTAAGACAGAGCCTTACAAAACTCTCCCTGAGGGTAATAAACTAATTATTCATACCTTATATTCTTCAAGAGCTTAACAAGAAAGATAGTCTTTATTGATTCCACTTCTTACAAACTCTTCTTACAAACTTATATGGACTTTCTCCTTGCTAGATCTTCTGCATCCTCTCTTACTTAGCTTTCCCTTTTATAGACCAAGGGATCAGCTTACAACAAGTTTCTATGTGTCACTGCTTACATCATATGTTCAATAATTGCTACAAATATGTAAGTGCTTACAACAGCCTGTAATAATTGTTCTGATTACATTTTGGACTATTCTGGAAAAAGAGATTCCTCCTGGTCGACATCTTCTCATGCTCCACATTTGTGTTGATGTTCTGTCTTCATCAAGCTACAGTAGTATCCAGTTGTCTATTCTGTCATTGTCATTGCTCTTGTATATAGTATCTGGTACCAACTTTCAAACAACTCATGCTTATCTGTGGTTGTTTTATTTTTGCTATACTATACATTATTATTTTTTCTGGGTCTGGGCTGTCATAGATCCATATGTTGTTGTCTCTTAGTTTTAGGTCTTTTAGTTCGCAATACATGTTTCTGAATCTCATTGCTCTTCTTTCTGGGATTATTTTTTTCAAATTCCTCAGTCTTATATGATACAATGTTAGATGCTCCATAGATCACTTGGTTAATCATTCCTATTTTTATAGCATGTTCTGCTGGAAGCTCTTCATCTTCTTTAAGATACTCAGGGATTGCTGAATACATTCTGACATATATTTTTGAGGCCTTTGTGGCCAAATTAACTCTTGGCTGCTTTGTAAATTTCTCTTGGCAAGTAGACTAATTCTTCACATTCTCTAGATGGATAGATGCAATGTATAAGTCCTCTTTCAAACAATGCCATTGTTGTTATTGGATTAGCTCCTAGTAGGATGAAGACCTTGTTCATAGATTACTGTGATATTGTTTTGATGAGCTGCTTCACCTCGGTTACTTGACATAATCTATATAATAAAACACAAAGAAAGCTATCAAGTGTCTCTCCTTTAATAGGGTTGAAATCAATGGTCCAGATCTTACTTCACAAAATATATTTTCCCGCCCAAAATTTGAAATCCCAAAACTATTATTTTTTCTCAAAAACCATTTTTTTTCAATACCCCCCCCCCCTCTTTCTGTCTCTTTCTTTTTCTTCAATGGTTTCCAAACCAAAACCCAAATCAAAACCAAGTCAGATAAGCGTCAGACTATTAACGGGTTATCGGATCCCAAACCCGCTTCCATCAAAACCCTAAACACCAAGGATTTTGGCCATGCCAGCCAGAATCTGCGGCAAACGGGTCGGGTTTGATGACATCTTCGGATCCCCAACCCACGGTTCGTCAGCTAAGCGGACTTCCTGCTGCTCCCCTTTCGGATCCGACGACAAGCTCGCTGCCCTCTTCCGGATGTTCCCGTCAGTTGATCGGAAGGTATAAAGATCGGAACTTTATTGTGAAAATGGGGGAGATTGTTGACTAGTTTATACTGGTATTCTTTTGAGCTTGGGATGGTGTGGATTAGTAGCGTGTTAGAAGCTTGGATTGAATAGTTGAGTTTTTTGATTTTGTGTAGGTGGAAAAGGAGTAGTTTGATTGGATTTGATAAGGTGTGTGTGTGTTTCTCATTTTGTAGTTGCAATCAGAATTGTGAGTAATTGCAGGTGAATGGTTGCGACTACGGATAACAAATAAATTTGCAAAACTTTATGATTTGTGATCCTCCATGAATGTTGAAATAGGGCCATTTGCATAAACCGGTTGCGATGTGACTAAATGCCTATTCATGTGCAAGTGATTGGTGTGAGGACATCCAATTACAGCAATTGGAGCTATGAAAAGTTTTTTTTTTGGAGTGTTTATAACTGATAGGAAACATTCCTAGGCATGTAATGCTGCCCTTAAAATTTTGGAATGTAACGTACTACTATGTTACATCTATGAACTAATTAAGCATAATATGACGTAAGGTATAGTAAGGCTGAAAAGTGGGTGGGTTAAGCTTTAGAAAACATGCGCATGCCTTTAATTGATGACGTTGGTTTGGGTCATCCCAAACCCAATAAGTTTATCAATTATTTGGATAATACGGAGTCTCTACTCTGGCGATACTAAGCTACCATTAATCTGAAATGAGAAACTAGGCAAGCTTTTAATTATGGTATAGCCTCTTGGTAGCAATTTTTTGGCAATTGGACCGTGTGTCTGTGTGACATTAATTATGGTACAATTGTTGATAAACCGACCAATATAGACTATTGGAGCATGACACCAAATCTGCACCTTGATTCTTTAATTTGTTATTGCATCTCTATGTGCCTTAGCTCTAACACCACTTGTGATTTCCCGAGTCCGGATTACCTTGAACAAGGACGCCCTAATAACTTCTATTCCAATAAATATACAGTGCTTCTAATCCTTGCATTTCGTGTTTTAGTAGCAGCAAAATTGTATCTTGATCTGCTTTGCTGCAATTTTACTTCACATATACATCACAACAAATTATTTCGTTTAAATTCATACATGGTTAACTACATAAAAAACAAATAAGGATGAACTAACTCATGTAGTTTGAGGCATTAATTGCATTAGAAAATGAATTGCTACTCCAAATCAAAAAAAAAAAACTCTTATTAAGCAAGTCACACATAGCAAGCAATTTTCGGTCCACTACTATTGTAGATTCACAATACTATTTTTAAATCCCGAGCTGCTGACAAATGATCCTGCAATATACAAACTAATAAACATCAAGCTCACTCCATAATCCTACTTTAGAGTACTTTAATACATCAACGTCTAAAAAGTCTATATAAATCATCCCTTACTGTTTACATGATTTTTCATGTGTTGCATCATTCCAAAGACGTGCCGTAGGCACGTGCCCATGGGCATACCTAGTTTTTCAATATATTGTAAAAATAATATTTTCTTTAATACTTTGGTAGGAGATTTCTCAGTGAGAAGTGTCTTTTTGTATGTGGTCTTATTTGAGGATGTAATTGCTTCTTATTTTAGCGAGTGAGTGGGTTCGCCCATCTCACTCATTTTTACGCTAGTATTGTCCATCATATTTTCTGTAGTTGCATGTTGGCTTACATGCTGGTAGAACAGACTTTGGAGTCTGCATATTTGTAGCTGTAATTGATTAAATGCTCATTTTCTTTGTTCCATGGTTCCCTTGAGCTAAATTTTATCATGTTCTATTTGCTAGACCCTAGTTTCCATTCTGCAACAAATGAAATAGTTAATTTCTTGATAGAAAATCAGCTAAAATATTGTCCTTTCCTTTTATGTTTTCTATTGTAAAGTCATAATTTGCTAGTTCCATTTGCCATCTTATAAATCTTTTATTTGCTATAGTTTGATCTATTATTTTGTTAATCCAACTTTTTGCTTGTGTATTATCTGTTATTACTGTGAATTTTGTATGTATTATGAATAATTTAAACTTTTTTATAGCTTTTAGTATTGCAAGTAGTTCTTTTTCATTTATGTGGTAATTTTGTTGGGTTTGTGTGAATGATTCGCTGGTGTATCTGGCTAGTCTTTCCTCTTCTTCACCTATTTCAACGAATTTTAATATTGCTCCCAATTTTTTTCACATACATTTGTTTCTATTATCCATGAACATTCTTTAATAGTTAATCTTAGCTTATTTAATTCTGAAGTTTGTTGTTTTAATATCTTAAGTTTTTCTTCATCCTCTGGGGTCTATTCCCATTTCTTAAACTTTACGAATTTTTGTTGTAACCAATTTGTTTTTGCTGATAGTTTTGGTATGTATCCTCTTGTCTGATTTAGTAATCCAATTATGGCTTGTACTTCTCTATTTTCCTTTAGGATATTAGGAAATGTCTTTATTTTTTCTGCTATATGTGGCTGTAGTTCTATTACTTCATGTGATAATTTTGTTCCTAAGAATTCTATCTTAGTTTTGAACAATTCAATTTTCTTTATGTTGCTCTTCATTTTCGGATCATATTAGAATGTCATCTACATATGTTAGTATGAAATTATTGTGTTTTTCAAAAATCTTATCCATATATTCTTGAAATACTCCTGGGCTATTTTTACATCCGAATGGTAATACATTCCATTCATAGAACTCTTGTGGTGTAGTACTAAATGTTGTTAACTGTTTTGAGTTTTCTGTTAGTTTTATATGGTACAATCATGATTTACAGTAGAATTTTGAATATATTTTTCTTGTTCTTATTGTGATAAGTAGTATCTGCATATCTGGTAGTGGATATCCAAATTTCCTAGTATTTTTATTTAATTCTTTATAATTTACTACCATTCAAGATTTACCTTTTTTTTCTTCTGAATGTTTTCTCACTATAAATGCTAGTGATGAATGTGGACTTTGTGATTTTCTTATGTAATTATTTTCCATTAGTTCTTTTATATGTATTTTAAACTCTTCTAAATCAGTTGGAGTGTCTTATAGGTTTAATTTTTATTATTTTGTTTTTATCTATTAACTCTATATGTGCTGTGGGTTTACTTAAGTCCCATTTTACCAAGGGGTCTCCTCCGCACAGATCTTCTAATTGTTTTTGTAAGATTTCTTTTGTAGTTATTTCTTGGACTTGTTGTATTCTAGTTTTGTTTGGTAAATATTGATATTCACCACGCTGGGTCGAAGAAACTTTGATATGCGCCAGGTCGGTCATAGATTAAGGTTGGGTTATTCTAATTGTTATTGCTTGGTGTTTACATGGTGTTGTATTTATGTGATTTGATTATAGGATAGTATTGTTGGAAAAAGTTATTTCCTAATAGCACATCATTATTCATATCATCAAATTGGTATATTATTAGTATTTTTAGTATGTAATTTTCTATTTGTAAATTAACATTTTGTTGGTACTTATCAAGTACGATAGTTTGTTCAGTTAATCCAGTTATTGTTTTTTTATTATATCCATATTGTCTCCATTTTGGTAGTATATTTTCACGGCATAGACTAGTGCTTGCTCTGGTGTCTATTAGACTATGATAGTTTCTTAATTTGTATATTTCATAAATAAATTTTGTTAGTATTGTTGCTCTTAATGGATTCATTTGCTCAATATTCTATTTATTACTATACTTTCATTGTTTACTGTTATTGTGATTTTTTCTTCTTGAATTAAGTAAGGTTGTACTGATGTAAGGAAGTTAGTTCCTAATAACATTTCATTAACATGGTGTTCTGGGTCTATGTCTAAATGTAATAACATTTCATTTCTACCATTTATCCTTAGTGTTAGTATTTATTTTATGTATAATTGGATGTCTATTATTGTAATAGTCTAGGTAGTAATATGGGTTTTCTAATGGTATTAATTCTGTTGTTTTTATATTTATTTGTTTAATATGTGAATTAGTACCTCCTGTATTTACTAGTGCAACTTTTTTATTCCATTTTCCACTGTCATAATATTCTATTTCTATTTAAATTATTTATTGTTCTGATTGTCTATTGTATTTATTATTGGTATTAATTTCAATGCTTGTTTGATTCTTATTGGTAGTGTTCTCTTTCCAAACATTATTTGTGGTGCTTTTCCTTTAGCAATTTCTTTTGCTTTATTAAAGTCAAATTCTATATAATTTGGTATAGTCATTTCTGGGTTTTCTTTAGCTGGTTTGTATCTTATAATTTTGCTGAATAGCGGTTCTATTTTAAAATTATCTGTATTTCTATTTTTTACTTCATGCTTGCTAGTGAAAGCATAAATATTTCTGATCAGTCTTCCTCATATTCTATGGGTCATAATTTATGTTATTCATTTCTACAATTTTTTCTACGTATTTTACATTTTCTTTTTTCATTCTTTTAGGGAAATTTGGTGATATATGTCCTACATCTCCACATATATAACAATTACATTTCTTTGGATTTTTCGGATATTGCCTATTTTTATTATTCTTCTAAAGTATCTTTTATAGAGTTTTTTATATCTCTTAAATTTTTTTTCATCTATATTTTGGTTTATATTTTCGGAATTTGTGTTTACTCTTCTTTGTATCATTATAGTTATTATTACATCCCCAATGATTCGGTCTTACATCTTCACAACAAATTCTTTGTTTATATGTTCTATAGTATTTCAATGTTGCTCTAGCATCTTGGCACACTTTATCCCTATAATATTTTATAAATTGTGTTCTATACCCTAAAGTTTCTACTTCTGGTTTTACTTTCTCACCTATGTATGCACTATATATGTTCATACTCCACGGATCAGGTAGTTTTAGAAAGAATGAGTTCAAGATTGGACTCCGTTCTTCTTTTGTATAATAACTATTCTCGGAATTCACAAGCATAGTTGCCAAAACAACACATGTCGCATATTTCTAAATTGCTTAGTCTCCATCTTGCTTCATTCCTTTTGTATATAATGTGTTTCTCTCATTTATCGTAGACACTAAATTCTGTTCTTATTGCTATTTCGTAATTTGTAATTATTTCTTTCAGACCTAAGGTTCGTTGTGCTGAGGTTTCTTCAGTTTCTTTATCATCAATTGGTCTTGATTTTCTTATAATATTTGTTTCTTCTTTCTTTAGTCCATTCCACCATTTTGTTACTACTCCGATAAAGGTTGCTTATATAAATTTCTCAAATGCATTTCCTAAAAGATTTTGCCTAAATCCTACTATTAGTGAGGCCTTTACACATTCTTCTATTATTCTATCTACGTCTTTTACGCAGTCTAGATCTAGCCATTCTCCATTTCCTGCTATTCCTTTTTCGTAGTGTTCTGTAGGTTCATATTTTGAGGTTTCTTTTTCTTTGTCTCTTCCTAACTTATTATTTTTTGTGTTTTGCCATTTCCATGGTAATTGATAAGGTCTTTTGTTAGGTGGTGGCCTTAAGATTTCGTATATGTCAGTTTGAATTTATGTAGGTTTTGCTATAATCTTTTCTTTATCTTGATCTATTTTTATTTCTTCATTCGTTATATCTAGATTTTTAAGGCTTCCTTTATTTCCACTGAATTGGGATTTGCTATTAAAACTTCTATTTCCAAAATATTTATATTAACCTTTGTTATAGCTTCTAACTCCTTCATACCTTCTTCCGTTATGCCTAATTCTTCTTTTCTGTCTTCAGTTATATATCTGCCTAGTTCCTTTATGTTCCTTATTTATGATTTTTAAATCTTTTCTTATAATTCCTACAAACTCAGGACCATTGCAATATTCTTCCAACTCTTGTATGTTTATCATATAAATTTCTGGTCTTATATTTGGATTTAATATTACTGCTTTATTAGCCATTCTTAGCCTAAAATTTTGTATGCTAGTAGGTGTTGGTAATACCAACTTGCTTCTTCGTTTCAATAATCTAATACTTTGTATGCTATCTCCTTTTGTATTTTCTTAGGTAGTTTTTGGGTTATTTTACTTGTTATTAACAAATATTCGGATATTTTCCTATCCGCTATATGCTTTCTTTGTGTTAATTTTCTATCAATGTATTTCATTTTAAATTTTGAGAGATTTTTTTAATCTTAATTTCTTTATTTTCTGTGAAAAATCTAGTTTTTAAATAGGGTAGTGAGATATGTAATTTTTCAGTTTTAATTTTGTATAAATATCTCTAAAGTTAGGGTCTTTTTTGAAAAATTACGTTCAACTGTTCTATTTTTATAAATAGTTTGGATGGTGTCTTATATTTACAAATATTTTCTAGAAATGTCCTCTATGTGAAATTGAGTCTAGCAAACGTTGGAGTGCCAAACTACCTTTCTACCCATAAAATTAACCAAAATCAGATGCAAGGAAATTTTTCTTTTAAATTTTTTTTTAAAAAATCAGATGTAAGGAAATTTATTACGCATTATCAAAGTCCAACTTGTAGCTACTATATAGATAGTAGCTGTCTTAGACATTTTCTTGTATTCAAACTCAAACAAGAGAACTGCAATAGTAACATCACAACAAACAACTCTCTCTCTCAATTTGAAAAAAAGAGTTTCTCTCTCCAGGTTCTCTAGAGAGAGAAGCTCCCCAAAAAAAATCCAAAAAAGAAAACCCTCTAGATCTGGGTTTGGAGCGGCCGGGATCTCGCCGCCCCCTCCCCGTTTGCCGTTCGACGCCCAATCCCCGTTCTACCTTCTTCAACCTCTATCCTACCCATCTTCTTCAATCTTCATGTCTGTCGCTCCAACGACCAAGCCTCCCTCCGACGCTCGACTTTGGCGGAGCATCGACGAGCTCCTGCTCTCCGTGTCCCAGACGAGGTCCTCCTCCGACAACTGCGACGCCGTCGTTCCCTTGATTCTTGAACACTGCGATGCCGTCGTCTTTGCCCCGGTGTGCCGCCACTCGACTTTGGGGGGAAACGATGAGCTCGTGTGCCCCGGTATGCCGCCGCTCGACTTTGGGGGAGAAACGACGAGCTCTGACCACTGCAACGCCGCCGTTCCACCGATGCTCAACCACTACTCCGACCACTGCGACGCCGTCGTTCCACAGGTGCTCGACCACTACTCCAACCACTGCGACACCGCCGCTCCCCTGGTGCTCGACCACTACAAAGCCGTCGTCTTTGCCTCCCTTTCTACTACCGATCAACTTTGGGGGAGTAACGACGAGCTCGTGTGCTCGACGCAGCAACCATCGTATGGGGGATTTTGTATTTTACAGTGTGTTGGTGGGGAGGGCGGCGATGTATTGTATTGCATGATTGTGGAGCTTGGGCCCGAAGATGGGGTTCTTCCATGATGTGCATTCTCTTACCTTAACTTTCGGGGAGTCCAACGATGTCGACGGTGCAGTCTTCACAGTGGCTACTATCATGCTATTGAGCTTCTTCCATCTTAGTCCACTGCCTCTTACAGTGTGTGTGTCTGTGTGGTGAGAAATCGCCTGAGAGAGCAAGAGCGTGAGAGAGGTGAAGGTATCCTCTCCATGGCTCTCTCTTGGAGCGGGGTTTTTGGGAGGGGGAGAGAGATAGTTGTTTTGTGAGAAATCGCCTGAGAAAGCACAAACGTGAGAGAGGTGAAGGTATCCTCTGCACGGCTCTCTCTTTTTTTTTGTGGCTGTGGGAGCTGTTGGCACGTTTGTAGGTTGAGTGGAGGAGATTGTGGGAGGCTGCATCCGGGCTGCTTCTCTTGATGACCACATTCGTCGAGGCATCACCACACTACGCCCTCATAACGGAAACTGACGCCCATAGCCATCGCCCATTGTAGCGAGAGGAGAAGGTGGTACTTCAATCAGCTGGGTCTTGTTTTGGTTTTCTGATTGAGAGAGAGAATAAGAGAGTGGGTAAGTGAAGATGTTGCTTTTCACTACTCTATGTTGGTGTTGGTCTGTATTTGTGACAAATCACTGGAGATAGCAAGGGCATGAGTGAGGGGAAGGTATCATTTTCACGGCTCTCTCCTTGACTACGGTTTTTGGTGAAGGAGTGATTATTGCAAGATTGTGGGAGGATAGGAGATATAGACAGAGCCTGGCGGTTGTCAAAGCTCTACATGCAGGGCTTGGGCCCAAAGATGGGGTCCCCCAGCGAGAAGAAGGCAGTGCTCGGCGGGTGATAAAATTCTGCCATACTTGTTTCAGGTGGGTGTGCATGTGCCGTGAAGGCAGTGTACGAAACTAAACTGACGTACATACAATTTTGCTGGACCGAGTTTGTTTGTCGGCCCATCCTCCAGGGTTGTTGGAGGAATTTGTTGTTTGTACGGGTCATGTTGCTTCATGTATGTTTTATTTTCTGTCTGTAGTTTGTAATCTGGCCCAGTACTGTAGGTTTGTTTCGTTAAACTCTTATTAATGAAACAGGATGGCAATATTCCACCTTTTCCTTAAAAAAAAAAAACATCACAACAAACAGACCTAACACTGTTTACCTCACCACAAACTGTTTACCTCGGTCCTTAAATTATTTTATCATCAAATTTCATCTGCAATTTCCTGGTGTTTAATGTGTAATCCACCTTATCCCCAAAATGCAGTTGTAGTTAATATATTGCGTCGAACAAGCATATAGAATGAATAGTGAATACATATCCTTAATAAAACAGATGTTCTCTGCAAATAGATTATATTGCAAGCAGATATTCCATAGTTTACTCCTTTATCTTTTAGTAAAGAAAACTACCGGAAATAAATTGTATAAAATAAGTGAATAGAAAAACAATAAAAACTACAAAACCAAACAAACTTAAGCACAAGATGCCCACATTTGCTGCACAATATTCCCTATCACACAACATAATCGGTGTACTCGCACTACCGCCCCCTACATTCTTAGGGAAGTGGATTTAATCATGTACGCTGCACATATATTTACCTAAGCTTGTGTATTCATAAGGAAGATCTCTCCATAATATGAGCAAATGGGAGAAACTCTTAAAAGGGCGACAGCAGATAATTTAGCTGAAATAAAGAAAAGAAGAAAAAGGAACGGAACATAAATTCTAAATGCATATATCTCAAATACGTCCGGACAGCACGATAAAGAACATGCAGATATTACAACAAATTGAAACATCAAGAACAGGGATAACCCCGGACCTTGTTCATCAAGTATCTCCAATTGTTTTAACAAACAATTTTCAGAACCAGTATCCTGAGCCATTCTTTTGTTTCAAGAGAATTGACATCTGAGGTCACCCAAAACATCAGTATGAAACCATTCCATTATTGTGAAGCTCCCTCCACGTTTTCCCATCTGGGCTTGGGACCGCCATTGGCAGTGTTCAGCAAAAACAAATAGAAATTCAAGAATCGAAAATTGAAAATCGAAAATGAAAATCAAAAAATGATAAACGATAAACAACGATAAACGAAAATCAAGCATCAAGCATCAAGCATAAAAATTAAAAAATTAAAAATCAAACATCAAGCATGATCCACTGCTAAGCCTCTTCGAGCAAAAGGTCGGAGTTCGAATCCCAATTGCACAAAATATCCCCAATTAATATATATTCAGAGTAATGTGTGAACTCAGTGGGGCTACGACCTTATTAAAAATATTTAAAAAATCACATATCAACCATCAACAATCAAAAATAAAAAATCAAAAACCAAAATAAAAAACCTTATATAAATATAACTAATAACCACATACAAAAAGTTCGTCAAAGTAGAGCATTCTTCCTAGAGGATCTTGCCCAAGTAGAAAAGTCAAGACAAACACATTCCGACCCAACACATTCTGACCCAAGTGATATGTTTGTTGAATTCTAACTGCGGAATAAACTCAACAACGACGATGAGTTGCAAGAACTATAGAATCAAAACAATAGAAGAAAGAACAAGCAAAAGCAACACACAAGAACACACAAGATTTTTATCGAGGTTCACCCAAACAATGGCTACTTCTCCGCGCAGAGGCACTCCTGCGATTTTCACTAGAAATATAAAGATTAGGTTTACAAATCTCTCAAGAACTCACCACCAAGGTGTAGAGTTTTTCTCTATCACCCTCTCTCTTAAGACGGCTGGTAGATTTCTCTTTTCTTTTCTCATAACTCTAAAATCGTACACAATACAATATACATAGGATTCGACAACTTTCCATCTCAGCCGCTCATCAATCAACATCGGGACGGTCGACCGCACCATCTTGACGATCGACTGATCTTCCCTTCGACTGCACGAGTTCCAACAGAGAGCAGGTCGGTCGACTGCGCGGTCGACCAGTCATTCCTTCAAGGTACACAATTGAGTCAGAGAGCGGGACGGTCGACTGCGCGGTCGACCGGTCGTCTTGCCTGGGTGCGGTCGGGGGGTGTGGTCGACCGCAATTCTGCTGTAGCCACCAACTACTCTTGACCTCTTGCTCCCACTTCGTCTCTTTCCTGCCTATATTCTCCAACCTCATTATCGTGTATTGGATCCACAAACCCCAATAATCTCCCACTTGGAGACATATACACGAAATCTCTAACCTGTTCTTCATTCTTCCATTGGCCTAGTCTAGGCATGTGCCTCTGCGAGTCTTCTCAACAATTATCCTGGAGACAATCCGATAGCGGTATAGCAAAACTGATATTTCTTACTATCCACCACCTTAGTGAGCATGTCCGCCGGATTCTTAGTGCCAAGAATCTTAGTTAGCTTCAACCATTTCTTCTCAACCGCCATCTGACAAAATGATACCTCATTTGAATGTGCCGAGTCCTAGAGTGATATGCCGAGTTTTTTGCCAAGAAAACTGCACTTTGACTGTCACACCATAGTTCACATATGGGTTGCTTCCTGACCAACTGTTTCATAAGCTCCGAAATCCACAACATGGCTTTCGTTGCTTCTGTAAGTGCCATATACTCTGACTCCGTGGTTGACTGTGCTACAACTTTTTGTAACTGCGAAGCCCAATTAACAGTTGTTCCACCAACTGTAAATACATACCCTGTAGTACTTCTGCAACCATCACGATCGCCCACAAAATCTGCATCTACATAACCATGTATATGCAAAGAATCTCCCCCCAAAACAAAGAGAGTGATCTGAAGTACCTACTAGATATCTAAGAATCCACCTTACTGCATCCCAATGCTATTTACCTGGATTCTTCATGTAATGGCTGACAACTCCCACTGCTTGTGCGATGTTTGGTCTGGTAGACACCATCGCATATATCAAGCTCCCAATGGCTGAGGCATAAAGAATAGCAGCCATTTCCTCCATCTCTGCCTCTATCTTAGGACACAGTCCATTGATAACTTGAAGTAAGCAGCCAAGGGACAAGTGACTGGCCTCGCGCCATCCATATTGAATCTCTTCAATACCCTCTTCACATAGTCTGCTTGTGATAACCAAAACTTTTTGCTACTCCTGTCTCTGCTGATTTTCATGCCGAGGTTTTGCTTTGCTTCACCCAAGTCCTTCATTGAAAACTCCGAAGCTAGCGCCTTTTTTACTTCCTTGATCTTCTCCATAAATGAACCTGCTAACAGCATGTCGTCCATATACAATGCCAAGGTAACTATATCATTGTCTTCATATCTACGAATATACACACAATGATCCGTTTCGCATCTATCGAAACCTTTCCCTCTCATGAAGCAATCAAACTTCAAATACCATTGCCACGGTACTTGCTTGAGCCCATAAAGACTCTTCTTCAATCGACGCACCATGTCTTCTTTTTCTTTAGCTTCAAAACCTGTGGGTTGTCTCATGTACAGCTCTTCTTCGACATCACCATGGAGAAATATTGTCTTCACATCCAACTGCTCTAAGTGTAAGTCTTCAACTAGCACAATACTGAGCAGAACCCTAATAGAAGCCATCTTCACAACCGGTATAAAGATCTCACTATAATCAACACCTTCTCTTTAAGAGAATCCTTTCACAACAAACCTTGCCTTGTACCTCTTACTGTCATCTGCCTCATCTTTGACTCTGAAAACGTTCATAAGGGCGTGCTTCCCTACGGGTAACTTGGTCAACTCCCAAGTTTGGTTCTGTTCCAAGAAGCTCATCTCATCCTTCATGGCTAACTCCCACTGAATTCGAGCCTCATCCCTCAAAGCCTCCTCATGAGTCTCTGGCTCTCCTGAATCCGTATACAGAACATGCTCGTAAACAACACTAGCTGATGGAACAAATATTCTAGTTGGCTTCCTCTCTCATGTCGATCTTCTCAACGTGGGTACTGGTTCACCAATCGGTTCAGGTTCCCCGAACTGTTCTGGCTGTACCTGTTCATCATGGATAACCTGCTCATTCCCAATAGGCTCACCATAAGCCTCCTGTGCTGCATGTGGCACCTGTACCTGCTACTGCATTGTAGAGCCCCCACCACTAGGGCCACCTTCAATAATCTGAATCTAAGTCTAAGTCTGAACCCCAATCTGATTCTGAACTGGTTGTACTGTTTTAACCTGTGTGTCTGCCATTGTATAAGACCTCTTTGTTGAACACTACATTCCTGCTGCAAATGACTTTGTTATCCACAAAATCCCAAAGCTTGTAATCATACTCATCGCCACCGTAGCCAATGAACACATACCTCCTGGACTTAGAGTCCAACTTCTTTCTTTCTTCCCTGTCAATTAGTACATATGCCACACAACCATAAACTTTCAAATGCGAATAATTAACAGTTTTACCTGACCATAGTTCTTATGGAATGGCCCTATCAAGGGCACTAGACGGGCAACGATTAATCAAGTACACCACTGTATCAACTGTAGCGGCCCAAAGATGGATCGGAAGACCCGCATGAAGTCTCGTGCATCTCGCCTTTTCGAGTATCGTGCGGTTCATCCTTTCTGCTACACCATTCTCCTGTGAAGTCTTAGTCTTGATTCCTCTGATACCTTCCTTTGCCAGATAGTTAACAAACTCTTTGCTTGTGTACTTACCTCCGTTGTCTGACTTTATTGCTTTCACCTTGCAACCCGTCTCATTCTCAACCCTGGCCTTCCAAGCTCTGAATGCCTCAAAAACTTTTGATTTCTCACAAATTGCATAAACCCAAACCTTTCTTGTAGCATCATCGATGAATGTGATGAAGTATCTCTTACCACCATAAGAGAATTCCTGAGCTGGACCCCACACATCTGTATATACCAACTCTAGCTTTGCAAGCTTCTTCTCATGCCCATCCAACTGAAAGCTAACTGTCTTCTGTTTGCCCATCAAAAAATTCTCACAAAAATCCATCTCAACCTTCTTCAGCCCCGACAGAAGATCCCTAGAACAAAGCTGCTTGACACCCTTTTCACCAAGGTACCCCAACCTGACATGCCATAGAATTGAAGATGAACTACCTACTGATGCTGTACCAATGATATCACCTGAATCACCTCCCCTGAGTAAGTACAACGTGTCACTACGCTTTCCTTTTGCCAACCTGGCACCTGTAGTCACCTTCCATTCTCCATACCCAAAAGTTGTTGTAAACTCTTCTTTGTCTAGTTTACTAGTTGAGATCAAGTTTTTCTTCCAGCTCAGAATATGTTTTGTATCATACAAGACCAATTGCCCACCATTGCGAGCCTTCACTCTCACAGTGCCTCTACCCACAACTGGACATATCGGTCCATTACCAACTGAAACTGCACCAAAATTACTTGTCTCGTAATCCTCAAAAACATCCCTCATGGGGGTACAATGATAAGAAGCACCTGAGTCTATACACCAATCATCTTGCAAAATATTAAATCCAACAGATAAATACAATTCATCTAGACGGGGTTCAATACTTACCACATTGACTACCAGAGACCCTGCTTGCGCTTTCTTATACTCCTCGCATTGGTCTCTCCTGTGTTCTGACTTCTTGCAGTATCAATACTCACCTTTGCGATTTCCTATTCTTGACATGGACCTGTGATTCATACCCTCTGTTGTTACTTCTACCACGGTTATCAACTGACAGTGCGGTATTGCTAGGATAGGACACCAAAGTCTCTCCATGTCTCTTCCTCCTTGCATCCTCATTCATGATGCTGCTTATAACATCCTTTAGGGTTGTCGTATCAGTCATGGTTCTAGTAATAGTCTGCTCTACTGTGCCGTAACTATCATAAAGACTGGATAGCAACAATAACAATTGTGCCCTCTCCTCAAACTTTAAACCCGATGATTTCATTTGATTGTAAACCATATAGAAATTGTTGATGTGCTGAGCAACCGAATCCCTTTCTGACAACTTCAAGTTAACCAACTTCCTTAGGTGTAAGATCTGGTTTGCTGCATTCAGCTTCTCAAACATGTCTGTCAAAATCTCCATTGTCTCCTTTGCGGTTCTTGCCTTCTCAATGTGAAATAGCGCCTTCCTGCTCAGCAATAACTGAATCTGTCCAAGAACTTTCTGATCCAATCTATTTCAGCCCGCCAACGCAACTGGATCGACCTGTGCCCCTTCTGGCTTCACACCAAATAACGGATCATCTAGATCCTTCTGTCAAAGATACACAATTATTTGGATCTTCCATATTGTAAAATCCATTCCTTTGAACTCCTTTACTCTACTTTTGTCCCCCATCTCAATCAAGACTACCAACCTATAGCTCCGATACCCTTGAATTCTAACTGCGGAATAAACTCAACAACGACGATGAGATGCAATAACTATAGAATCAAAACAAGAGAAGAAAGAATAGGCAAAAGCAACACACAAGAACACACAAGATTTTTATCAAGGTTCACCCAACAATGACTACTTCCCCGTGCAGAGGCACTCCTGCAATTTTCACTAGAAATATGAAGATTAGGTTTACAAATCTCTCAAGAACTCACCACCAAGGTGTAGTGTTTCTCTCTATCTCCCTCTCTCTTAATGATGGCCGGTAGATTTCTCTTTTCTTTTCTCATAACCTTAAAATCGTACACAATACAATATATATATGATTCCAAACTTTCCATCTCAGCCGCTCATCAATCAGCGTCGGGACGGTTGACCGCACCATCTTGACAGTCGACCGGTCTTCCCCTTCGACTGCATAAGTTCCAACAGAGAGCAGGTCGGTCGACTGCACGGTCGACTGGTCATTCCTTCAAAGTACACAATTGAGTCAGTGAGCGGGGCGGTCGACTGTGCGGTCGACCGGTCATCTTGCCTGGGTGCGGTCAGGGGATGCGGTCGACCACAACTCTGCTGTAGCCTCCAACTACTCTTGACCTCTTGCTCCCACTTCGTCTCTCCTTCCCGCCTATCTTCTCCAACCTCATTATCATGTATTGGATCCAAAAACCCAAACAATGTTTAGGATGCCTGGCAAGAAAGTAGAATATAACAACATATGCAATTTGTGGTGTGATTCTTACTGGGGCTGTAACTCAACAAACTTTAACCTGGTCTATAAATCATGAACAATTCGTTTCAAATTTGAAATTTCAGCCCCAGCATGCAGCATTTATTTGAAAGTTCACATAGTCCAACCATAAACAACTCATGCTGGAGTTACGACATTAGAGATAAGAGATCTTTACAACCACCACTATTCTCAACCCATTCGAGCACCATTACTTCAGTCACTATAAACTTAATCAGAACTACATCCACATCTAACAAAACCTCAAATCTTGATATCGGTCATCACAGTCTCACTCTGATATCTAACGGAAAAACTGACAAAGAGCTCCTCCGATAATAGATTTCAATTAAAAAAACCAAAATAGAATACAACGAATCAAAACCTCAAGTATAATGTAGAACAAATTCAACAAACAGATGAAAACAGAAATTCAACTCTCAACAACAGCATATAGCAAGTTTGGAGCCCCACCCTTGCAAGCAGGTAACAGACAAACAAACAAACATATGCCTAAGAGTTACTACTCATCCAAAAGAAATGCAGCACATACAATGATGTGTAATAAAAAATGGTAAAAGCTTTCGATGAGAATCATCTATATATAAATTAAATCTTCAAGAAACAACTAGTATAAAAAGAACACAGACTCTCTACATGAAATCAGATTCACAAATTAAATAGTGAAACAGAGTGAATAGTACACATGAAAGTGGAAAATTTTATCACACTGTAAAACCCAAGGTATTTAGGAGAGATCCCTAAAAAACTAACAAGTAGTCATTATTTTGCTTTAAAAAAAAGGTAGTCATTATTATGGATTGTTTTAAATTTATAACTAAGTCTATCAGTGTATTCTGAATTGGATCTTTGTTATGAAATAAATGCTTTATTTCATCTAATTTTTCAAAATTACAGCTAAGGATCTGTTTGTCTGAAGTAGTAACTAACCTAGGGTGGAAACAAGAGTCTAACTCTGAGGAATCTATGATATGGCTCTGATACCAAAAAGAACAAGGGGGCGAAGGTGAAGTTATGAAGGAAAAAGAGGGGTGTAGTATAGATAAGGGGGGCGAAGGTGAAGTTATGAAGGTGGTGAAGTTATGAAGGTGTGGTGATTATAATAGAATTAAAAAAGAGGGGTGTAGTATAGAACAAGGGGGCCGAAGGTGAAGTTATGAAGGTGGTGAAGTTATGAAGGTGTGATGATTATAATAAAATTACGACTTATGAATTTTAAACTTATCCCTACTGGGTACTCCCTCTCTAAATTATGTATTTCTATGTTCCCGTTTTACTGTAGCTACAGTAAAATTTTTTTTTTTTTTTTTTAATTTTTAATTTTAATTTTTTTAAAAAAAAATCTAAGATATATCAAGGTGAGGTAGGCCGGTTCAACTTCTCAGCCGAACCAAACCAGTTTCCCCTTAGGGCATACTCACAGCCTTTCCTCTCGGCTTTCTTTGCCTACAGGGTCACTTCTGGTTATAAGACCTAACTATGCTATTATGATATACTTAGAATGAAAAAGGATAAGAGGAATTTATGTGCAAAACAAAGCTAAAAACTAGGCATATAATACAGAGTTTTATTTATCTGGGGAACATAGGGGATACATAGTAAAGAGGTTTCCCTTTCGGAAAATCCCTTAACGGTCTAAGAAAAACTTACAATGAGTTGAAGCTTGAGGAGTTTGTTCCTTACAGTACATGCAATATTTTACAAGGTGGTGGTGAGGGAGAATATTGGAGTACAAGAGGAGTTTTTGGAGCGGGATAGGGGATTGGATGATTTGTTGAAGAGGAGAGGGATGGTATTTATAGAGGTTCTTCTGAGAGGAGCTCTTGAAGGAGAATCTGTACTCCTCTAGTGGGTTCTTTTTGAGTGGACATTTCTTTACACGTTGCAATCTGGAGTCCATTCCTTCCTGAGTGGAGGGATAAGTGGAGGTTGCTTTACCCGTGGCTTTCTGGAGACCAAGCCTTTCTAAGTGGAGAGATCAATCTATCCTTGTTTTTCTGTGTGGAAGTGACGATTCTGTCTATGCCTTTCTGGGTGGATGTGACATCTGTGCAAGAATATCTAGGTGTCCAAAATGCCTTTCTGAGTGGAGGTGACATCTGTGCAGGAATATTCTGAGTGGAGTCTAGGTGTCCAAAATACCTTTCTGAGTGGAGGTGACATCTGTGCAGGAATATTCTGAGTGGAGTCTAGGTGTCCAAAATGCCTTTCTGAGTGGAGGTGACATCTGTGCAGGAATATTCTGAGTGGAGTCTAGGTGTCCAAATTATATAGAGCCACCGAATCTAAGGACATTGGGGTCATGGGATTGTTGTCGCCACTATCTCTTGTGTCTGAAAAGTTGCCTATTGGGATAGAGTCGATTTATCTTCAGGAATTTCCTTCTCACTTTCTGTCACTGTCTCATTTTCTTTTGAGACAGCTATCTTGACTGCTTCTGCTACTTGTGTTGCACTCATAGCTCGGATTGATTCTTTTCGTTTGCTTTTCCTTATGTCTTTGTTGGATCCTTTCTGGTTGCTTCTGGAAGCCTTCATTCTGTTGGAGGAGCTGCAAAATTTGGTCATACTTGTTTGGGTCTGTAATATCTTGGTTTTCCATAGGGGCTTTGCCCTTGTTTTGACTTTTTGGCAAAGTCACAGCCATCAACGGATTTGGTGTGTCTTTACCGGTAACCGTTTGCTCCGGACTAGCCATTGGTATTGTAGACCCAATGATATCTCTGTGAAGGTTTTTTGGCAAAACCTCAGCCATAAACGGACTTGATGTGTCTTTACTGGTTGCCGTTTGGACCAGACTAGCTATTGAATTTGTAGGCTCAATAGTACCTTTATTTGTATTTAGAAGGAAATGCAAACCCTTCTCATCCCACTTATTATAGAACGGGGGAGCAGTCTGTGGTGGATTTTTAGGTGGAAATCTGGCCTGGAATAGTTGTTTCTCCAAGCTGGCTATCTTTTCCTGTAATTTCTGTTTTTCAAAAATCAGACAATTTTTATTTTCATTTAATGTTCTTACCGTTCGTGACATTGCCTCGCAATGATCACAAAATAGGATTTTTCCCTACATATCCTTTGTAATAGAGTATTCCAGGGGAGTTTCCTGCATGAATCTTAAGGAAGGAGAAACAAAATAGTTAGGTCCTAAGTAGCTTCTAGCTACATCTAGTGCTTCTGACAAATTATAGAAACCTTTATAAACTGGATTTTTGAAGTTCTTAATACTGTCTGCTACTTCTATCCAAGTATGAAAAACACCTACTAAATTACCTTGGAGAACTGCATAAAACATGTATCCTCTCTGGTTCTGACTAAATACTTCTGATAAAGAATTCATGGCTGCTAAGAAATATTTATGGTGTAGCGCCCCGATTTTCGATACCGGGAAACCGTGACACGAGCCAAGACCTTTTCTTCAATTAGTCACAATACACAGAAAAAACAGGAGAATTTAAAACTTTTTATGTAACACCCCGAATTTCAAATAAGGATAAATTCGAGATTTCACAGGATCTTTACTTCACTTCGTACAATTTTACAAGGAAAAATTTAAAACTTTTCATTCACAGTACATCAGAGTTCCTTTACACAGCGGAAGAATAAAAGATTACAACAATGAAATACAACTTGTATAACTTTAACATCATTTGCAACATCTTTAAAATAAAACAACATCAGCATATCCACTTTATAGCTCCATGAATGGTCCTTTACCTGCATGTCAATCTGTGGGCACGTCAGTTATTTACAACTGACAAAATGTTATACACGGCTATCCTCTCTATGCCGGAAATAGTATAACGATCTCATACTTTAACAAATCACACAAAAGATTGAATGAACAAGTAAAGTGTCAAAAGTGATTATTCTAAACATAAGTGTATGTCATGTCTTAATGCCTAATGCACACAATTCTACACTAGGATGACACTAATGCACACTTGTTCAGATTCTATGCATCCCATACTACATAGGTCTGAGGGAAAGTGCCTACGTACTCCACATTGAAGGGTTCGATCCCTCGCCATGAGACTACCCAGTAATAAAACAAGTTTTAGAGTTATTTCACAGATACGGATCTCAGCCTCCCTGGCTTATATTAACAGATCCCAGCCTCCCTGGCTATTATATCGTGATGATAATCCCGTAAATGCCCTTCCAGTCCCGGTATATACATATTCTTTGGAGTATGGTAAACATCCGTCGACTACCCTAAGTCCCGGATAAAATACAGTCCATCTCCTATGGGGCAACCACAGTCCACCAACTGGGTCTATAGGCACGGAGATCCACCGCCGACTATATAGAAGCACCCATTTACGTTTGCACAAGTCTATTACATCTTTACCTAAGTGCCTAATTATTTTTAGTTCAAGACATGAATATGTTATCACCCTAGAATCAGTTTTACCTCATACCGGATTTATTCACAAAATACGAGATCGCCCGACGGCATTATCTCAAAATCATTTCAATTCTTTCTTTCAAAATTACCGGTAACCGAAGTCTTACTAATTCTTAATCATAATCTTTCATGTACAAGAAAAACATGGGTACACATACCCTTTAATAATCATGTCTTAACTTAAATAATTTCTTCTTTCAACTTAATCACAAGTAATCATAGTCTCATTATTTTTCATTATCTAGTCATCCGTTCACATTCTTTATAAGCAAAGGAATAATTTCTTTTAAGAACACAATTCTATCACATGAGATTTCATAATAAAATCAAGCCATTATAATGTCTCACTTTACTTAGAATATTCTTCGAACAAATAAGAGTAAAATTCTCTTCAAGAAAATCACTTCATAAAAGTAATACTTTACATTTCTTCTTAAAACATATAAACCTTGTAGTAATTATGAAGACTATATTATACAATGCACAAGTAGCCGAACAACTAGTTTGCTACAGTTTGCTTGGGTACATAGGCCAAATATTTTCGAAAGTGGACCAGTTGTGGACTAACTTTGGTAAATATTTTCAAAAGTGGACCAGTCGGGTAAATATTTTCCACGGTGGATCAGTTTCGGAAATTATTTTCTTTTTACCCTTTTCATTATCCCTTTCATTATCCCCCGTGCACGTGTGCACGTGTATGATACTAGTTATTATAATCATATACATGCTTATAATATAATATTCTTGAAGGTATCAATTGGTTTGAAATAATGTATATGTACCCATATGTTAAAATAATTATGAACCATATTGCAAAGTACTAAATAAACATGAACATCCCGGAATTTAAACTAAATTATTGCATATCGTAAATGATGTACCATGTTTAATATAATTATAATATTAGCCTTTATGCTAATAAATTTATTAAAAACATTTATTTATTCCAAACTGAGGTTTAGTGAGAAATAGTAACTAACTATTTTTAAACCCATTTGCACAAATAAGAAATTACTACATATTTATTTTGACAACAAGAGAAGTCTCAACAATCTTCCTACAAATTATACATTTCGACATTTACAATCATGCATACTAGTATGGTTTATGACAGTAATTCATTTTATTATTTTTTAACTATCGTGAAGGAAAATTGTTCTCTTAGTCATAACAATATTTCTACCATTCATAAACACAATATATTTATCCCATCACATTTTACTTTATTTATCAAAATTAGCAGGTTTGTACTACAATTTGAAAGTATAAAAAAATCAACCACTAACACAATATTAATCTTTCTTTCTTATTCATTAATCAACATGACCCTAGAACATAAACTAAAAACAACATTTTTCAACAAATTTCCCATACAAAAGAATACACTTTTAACATTTTACAAGCATTCTAACATGATCTATGGTATTAGCTCTTTAGTCAAAATCTCCTATTATTTGTTTAATCATAACAATATTGTTTTCATTCATAGCATGTAACACTAACATGAAATCTTAACTACATATCAAAACACAATGCTCATATTTTGTCACTAGCATGCATAGTTCTAAATTAGAAAGCATGAGAACCCACCTTTTGTTTGAAGGTTGAAAACTACAAGTGAATGGCTCCTTCTTGCTCCTAGCTTCACAAGCAACTCCTAGTCCTCTTCTCCTCCTAGCAAGAGCTCCAAGCAAGAGAACCTCCAAGCACAATACCCTTCTTACTCTCTTTCTTTTATTCTTCTCTTTCTCTTATTTATTTTATTTTTGGTGTGAAAAAGAATGAGAAATGAGTTGCTATTTATAGGACAATGCTAGTGACTATATTGCAAAATCTCCCACCTAATAACTTCTCATTTTAATTCTCTTTTTAATTCTCACCTCTTCACATTTCATAACTCCCCTAACTCCTCACTCTTCATCTCCCCACTCTCTAAAACACTAACTCCTACTAATCAAATCCCTCTCCCATAACCCCTTACCTTCCTCTCCCCACTACAATCCGATCACCCCTTTTTTTTCTTCACACAGCACACTTGTGTGCTGTGTTTACCATGCTAACTAAAGAACAAATACGTTTCTTTTTAGTTGAGATAGTAACAAATACGTAGACAAATTATATATTAATGAGGATACCATCCTCATTAATATATCTAAAAAGAAACAAATACGTAAACAAATGGTCTTTTTTAGATATACCATCCTCATTAATATAACTTCTCATTATGAATACAAATGGTCCTTCTTTTTAGTTTCTGTTATTATTTTTAGTTTCTTTTAAACTCTGATGCTATCCTTGTTCTCCGAACTTTATTTTAAAAGAACAAATAAGTTTAAATACGTGCACCGAAACAAACACGTGCGTTGCACGTGAAAACATGAAATTGCGAAAATCGACTTTATTGATGAAAGGTTATTAAATATAATCTAAAATAATATAAGAAAAATATATTTACTAATTTTATACATTTCATGATGAAATTGCAGCACGTAGAAAGCACGTGCATTATACGTGCAGAAAATCAAAAAATGCATTTTAATCAAATAGGGGGAAAAATAAATTTCAGTTTTATAAAATAGATTTAAATACATAAAAATAAATAATTTAAACCTATAGAAAATATTGTACGTAGTGGTGGAAACACGTGCATCAAAACACGTAAAAAGCACGTAAATCCCAGGGATTGAAATATTATATTTTAGTTGACTGAAATTAATACGGAAAATGTATAAATAGTACGAATCCAAAATATGTAGTGAAATACATTACAAATTATACGTACGTAACACCCAGGGGCAAAATTATAATTTCCAATTTTGCGGGGTGTTACATTTTATTCGACATCAATGTATTACAAGTCTGGATATTATACAACTGCAATACTTTACAATAGAGTTACAATATTACCTTTACATTTCTAAGTATTACAACCCTCAACATCTTACATCAGAGTATTTCTCAACTAATACATAATCAATACATATACTGCAGCGGAACTAAACATAACACTGACTCCTTGCTTTCCTTGCCTTGAGTCCTCCTGAATTTCGCCTTTGTACTTCGGCGATCCAGTACCTATGGAAGTGGGGACGTCAGTGTTCACTGACGCTTAAAGGCTGATCATATAGCAGCGAATCTTCCAAACAGTATACAAAATATAGCAATGGTGTTAGTGTAGTTTAAGTGTTCGTGAGTGCTATGGCTAGATTCTAATGCAATATTTAAATAGAACGAGGACGCTTCCTATTCTAATGTCAGCAAGTCTCCGAAGTAACATGCAGCCCATACTACATGCGACCCCATCTCAAGCCGTTTCTCCATATATAGGGATTGGAACCCGCGTTATGAACTTCTAATTGTACTCAACCTGTTCCTGACACCTACACGTGGCTAATGAGGTTGCAGATGTGGTCAAGTCCCACTATTGCATTTCGCCAGTGGTGTCTATGTTCGCCACTGCGACCCGGCCAACCGGACCTCTCTCCAAATAGACGAACTCAACATATCGAGCGTCATTCCAAAATCAACTATAGGGTTTCGCAAGCGCAGGGTAGCACAAAGCCTACCCTGTGGCACCCTCTGGGGTATTGCAAGCGCAGGACTGCACAATGCATCCTGTGGCACCCCCAGCCACGACACCTCAGGAATTAACAGCGCGAGATACGCAACCCGTGTCATCAACTTGTGAGACGGCACCGTACGTATCCCTTTGACGGGAAGGTACAACCCAATACACCACCTATGATCTGCCTCAAGGGACGAGTTAGTGTGAGGGGCCCCCCACAACTGACTCCTCTCTCCCGGCAAAGGGTTTAAGTAAGCTGATTCTTGTAAGTCACTATCCTAGTGATGTCCCAGACTCGAACAATCCTAGGGATGACGATATTATAAACACAACATGCTAGGCCTTTAATTTAGGCTTCGCAAGACAACTCTGCTAGGCCGCTCAACCTAGACTTACCAGAATCCCTCAGGATCCGGTTCGTGGCTCATCGATCCAAGACTTTGGCCGTGCGAATATACACGCATGCCATTACCCTAGACTTGGATTCTGTCTATACTCCGGTCCTCGATTAACCTACCCTGATTAAGATTCGACGGTACACAAGGAGTGACTCCTCCACAGTTCCTTAGGGTAAGAAAACATATGTCTTGATGGTCGATAGCCCTTAGGGTGGTAATCTCACCCTAAACGAGCACAACAAACCGTGTACTAGCTAACAAGCTATACACGAGTAACAACCACATACGAGCCAATTAAGTTACGTATGAAACAATAACTACCTACGAGCCAGGCGGGCCCCGTAGGAGATAACCACGTACATACCAGCCAATTAAGCCGCGTATGAGACCAACAGCTACGCACGGGTCAGTCGAACCGCGTACGAGACCACAACCTACATACGAGCCAACTAAGCTACGGATGAGACCCACAGCTACATACGGGCTAGTCGAGCCACGTACGAGCATAACCATATGCAAACAACCATACAGGTAATCAATCCTAGAAGCAACCAAACGTGCTTACTAACAAACTTGGTCATCTAATATTAGAAGCAACAGAGGGATCTACCAATAGTCTATGATCGGTATTCTACTAAGGAAGAATCCGAAGGAGACATAACAGCCTTTATCGGACTAACTATCATTAGTGGTCTTCCTAATCCTTATTACTTCAACCTATAGCGCCCTAAGTACGACGCACAATTGCAAGCATCTTCCTACGACAATCTAATCATATAACACAACCACTCACCATGATACTCCTAAGTATGAATATGATTAATGCTTGTGCTCATATCGAGCTTAAGCATAAAAATCACTACGACCTAGACATAAAGCCCACTATAGTCAAGTAAGCGTGAAAGCTTACTACTTATCTTGACAAATCGCCATAACCCAAGCATGGATAGATAACTAATATAACATACAACATTCCAAGGTATAGTAGGTATTCTAACATTACTCCTACAACGTTCTAAGCATGTATTACTTTAGCATGGTGTAGAACATAACATAAGATCACTACAACTAGCCATGGGTAGTTCCTTTACTCTAAGCATGAGTATCATAGTATGGATGTCATTAACTTAACATGATCAATAATTAGCATGATACTTACTTACTTAGCATGAATCATGATCATCTACTAACATAGCATGAACAAACACTTATCTAAGCATGGGTACCATGTAAACATGATTATTCATATAACCTAGCATGGTATACAACTTACTCACAATCAAAACTAGCATGACATACAACTTACTTACAATTAAGCTAGCATGGCATACAACTTACTTGTAGTTAAGCTAGCATGGCATATCTATAATTAAACTAACATGGTATATCACATACCTATAATTAAACTAGTATGGAATGCAACTTTTCTACTATCATCCAAGCATGAATCTTTATTAAGCATAAATAACTACTAAACATGAATGTTTTACTAAACATGGGTAACTACTAGTATGAACATTCAACATTCCTAAGTATATATGTATATATACTTCTAACATGGTAAGTAATTTTATCATAGATCCTACAACATTCTAGGCATAAATGAGTGAATCTAAACATGGTAGGAAACTCTTAGATTGCATCCTACAATATTCTAAGCATAAGTAGATTAATCTAAGCATGGGAGGAATTTTAGAATTAATCCTACAACATCCTAAGCATAAATAGGCTAATCTAAACATGGTAGGAACTTTAGAATTTGTCCTACAACATTCTAACATGAAATAACATTCCTAAAACATGATGGAAAATTTTAGGAAGCATACTACAAACATTTTTAGCATAAAAAAAATGATAGGTAATCTTAGAAAGAAACCTACAACATATATGTCATTCCTACATATGATAGGCAATTTTAGAATTACTCCTCCAACCTTCTAAACATCATTAAGTATGCTAAATATTTTTAGAGTGAATAAAGCATGATAGGATATTTTAGAAAAATCCTACAACATTCTAAACATAAAGCATGATTGGGATATTTTTATAAAACATCCTACAACATTCTAAACATAAAGCATGATAGGATAATTTTTATAAAACATCCTACAACATTCTAAACATGATAGGATATTTATAGAAGAAATCTACAACTAACTAAGCATGGAAACATGGTAGGATACTTTTTTAGAAGAAATCCTACAACTAACTAAGCATGAAACATGGTAGGATATTTTTTTTCAGAAGAAATCCTACAACTAACTAATCATGAAGCATGGTAGGATATTTTTTTAGAAGAAATCCTACAACTAAAATCCTACAACTAACTAAGCATGAAAACATGGTAGGATATTTTTAGAAGTAATCCTACAACTAACTAAGCATGAAAACATGGTAGGATATTTTTAGAAGTAATCCTACAACTATCTAAGCATAAAACATGAAGAGATATTTTTAGAAGATATCCTACAACTATCTAGGCATAAAAACATGAAGGAATATTTTTATTAGGCATCCTACAACATTTGAAGCATGGGTATGCTTCTAAACATTTTTAGAAGTGATCCTACAACATTTGAAGCATGAATATTGCTTCTAAATATTTTTAGAAGTGATCCTACAACATTTTACTTCTACTACTACTCCTATTTTAATCAAACATAACACACAATTATCTACTACTACTACTGTCATGTCTTATCAAGAACACAACATACAACTTACTACTACTACTACTTTATGGACATAAAACATCTATACTACTTACTACCACTTCTTCCTTTAATCAACACACTACTACTTTATTTAATCAACCATACTACTACTATCTTATTAATCAACATACTATTACTACTTTATTTAATCAACATGCTACTACTACTTCATTTAATCACATACTACTACTTTATATTTTAGCATACTACTACTTAGTTGCTTACTAGTCTTTATTATTACTAGTGATAAAGAAAAGATCATTTTTATTTTTACTTTACTCTACAACTAGTAAATATGAAAGAAAAAGATCTCTTTTTATTATTTCTACAACTAGTGATTAAAGAAAAGATCTTTTTAATAGCTACAACTAGTGATTAATAAAAAGATGAGATCTTTTTAATCTACAACTAGTGTTTAGTAAAAGGAAAGATCTTTTTAATTCTACAACTAGTGATTAATAAAAAGAAAGATCTTTTTAATTCTACAACTAGTGATTAATAAAAAGAGAAGATCTTTTTAATCTACACTAGTGATCAATAAAAAGAAAAGATCTTTTTATTCAATAAAGAAAATTACAACAACATATGCTTATTATTATTAGTCCAAGTTCCATAAAAGTCCTACAACCAACAATGGTTGTAAAAATGTTCATATGCCAATTCTTACAAGTCCTACAACCCTCAATCGGTTGTATGTTCAAGTCATATGCAATATGTGAATCTTTTGTCCAATAACAACATAAACAACACTACAATTAAAAAGATGTGATCTTTATGTGTTTTAGTAGGTTCTACTACTACTTTCTTACTTTTATTTATCATTCATAACCACCACAACACACCCATCACAAAACTCACCCAAAAACAAAAGAAAACAAAACAAGAAGGTAGGAGAAGAAGTCAAACAAACAAAACAAACAAACAAACAAACAAACAAACAACAAATCAAACAAAGAAGTGTGAAGAAACCCCCATCCTTAGCCCTTTTTTTGGAAGGACTAGCTTGCTACCTTCTCCTTCCCCTAGCTTTTTAGAACTCCTAAGAATCCTACAATAAAAACTCTCTTTTGTTAGTATGAGACCTCTCTTTCTTTTCCTTTCTTTCTTTCTTTCTTTCTTTCTTTGTTTTCTAAAATGAAAGAAGGAGGAGAATGAGGGGGTGTTTATAGGAGGGAATGGGAGGTGGTAAGTGCACCTCATTGCACAAGAACCCCAAGGAGGGGTGTGGCCGGCCATGCTTCTGGGGGGGGGGGGGGGGAGGGGCATGGTAGGCTTGGTGAGGTGGAGGATAAGGCTTCTAGAAGGCTTTAGTTCTTCTCTTATGCATATAAACACTCTTTTAAACCTTCTAATCAAACCCAAATTATCTTACTAAGTTGCCATGACAAGAGTAAGTATATTGTCCCCAAAGTACATACTACATACTAGGTATAATATACTAAGTACCATACAATTGTATGTATGTGTACATGTATGTGTATACAAAAATTTCTTATAAAAACCCCTAAAACTCCCATAAAATAGTTTAATTTAGAAAATAATAGTAAAATAAATTTTTATTATTACTTCGGAGAGTCGCGCTATCAATTTGATGCGCTTCAGATGCGCACTGACCGATAGATGCGCGTAGGCACTGTTTGTGGGCAATCCGGCGAAAAATCACCAAAATAATCTGATTTTGGAATTAAATAAAATAATAATAAAATAGTAATTTCTATGAGTTAATATCCGTCCGGGATATTACATATGGTCTTTTCTATTAAATACAATCCATAAATTGTCTAAGATGCATTGTTATTTTTGATGTAGAAATATGAGAATATGTTCTTAAAGATTGCCATTTGAAAAAACAAAAAGTTCTTGGTTTCCGAATCGCAATCGTTCTTGGGGGGTTCCCTGGGAGTTCTGCTTTTGCTGGTCTAGCTTTTCTGAGGTGAAACATGTTATCTAGACGGATCCCTGGTTGTGGTGGTTGCCTTGCCATCTGCATATTGTCATAAAAATATTCATTAGATCATAATCGTGCAAGAGATAAGAAATTCGTGTATTAATTAATTGTTTTCTGATTAGGTTTTCATAACCATCCTGATAAGGATCAAACTATTCAGCAAGGGTGTATAAAAAATGATTGTCATAGATGCAGTTAATACTGAAAGAAAAAGCTTCGATAGAACATAAATTGCAAAAAGTGGAATAGAGTAAAGTTTATATCTGTATATTCTAGGAATGGATTGGAAATCACTAATATTAGGATGGAACATATCATTATCTATTCCTTCATTCTATCTTATATCTAGTGTGAGAAATACTTCTAATGTGGATAGTGCCCCAAGTTTTTTTCAAGATTTTTGCCTTTTGTTTAATAATTTGAGCATATCTTTGTTCTCAAATTTCTTTCAACCTGTTGGATATAATTGTAGCATGTGGTTCTTTAACCCACCAATATTCTAATAGCTCATGAAGAGTTGTTACATTGTTCATTTTAGTAATTACAGAAATGAATTCATTTTCTGTGCAATGTTCTAAGAAGACAATGACTTCTGTCAATACTAGGTCTTCTAGGGTTACATTATAAGTTTGTGGGTGCTCATCTACATTAAGTAAGTCAAAATATGTACCTATATCTCCTATGTCCACTAGAGCATGCTGATGGAGCAGGCGGCTAAGAGTATCGGATAAGATATTAGTACTGCCTTTGATGTGTTCAAAAGTGATATGGGTGCTAAGGTGAAGGCACCGATCTAAAAAATTAAGCCAACGCCGTCTAGAGCTACGTTTGGTTCTAAAGCCATTTTTCAATGAAAAGAAACTATGGCTTCACAGTCTGTTTGAACAGTTATTTCTTTTTTAGAATAATAAATAGTTCAAAACTATCTAAAGCATAAGAGATGGCTAATAATTCTGCATCAATACTGCTAATGTTACAATTTTCTTATATTTATCACTAGCATAGCAGCAAATTCTTTCTAAATTTTTATCGGAATACTTATTTGGTTTAGCAATCAAAGTTGCGCCCCAGCCTGTATTGCAATCGTCTGACTCTATAATTTAGATAGTCTGAATCCAATGGTAAAGCTAATTCTGGAAGTTCTTTAATCAAGTTCTTAATTTGTTGGACTAATTTGACATCTTCTTTGTTAGAGTATCTTTGTCCTTTTTTGGAAGTTTTGCATATAAAGGGTCCTGCAATTTTGCCTAAATTTTTTATAAATGGTCTTGTATAATTGACCAACCCTAAAAATTGCTGGACCTGTTTTAATTCTTCTAATTTGTCTGAAAAAATCAAACGCCTTTTGGGCAATATGGGATTGTAGTTTAATTTTTCCCTGCCCAATAATGGCTCCTAAAAATTCGGTTTGTGGTTTATACAGCTGCATCTTTGTTTTACTAATTATAATACCATGATTAATAAATTCTGAAATAATAATCTGCAAATGACCTTTGTGTTATTGCCTTATTTTACTAAAAACTAGGATATCTCTATATAAACAACAGCAATTTTTTGTTTTAGAAAAATTTCATCCATCTTTCTTTGGAAAATAGATGGTGCATCTTAAGGCCAAAAGGCATGACGAGCCATTCAAAATGTCTTCGGGACATGTAAATGCTGTCCATTCTACACACTTTAAGGATGCATCTTAATTTGCCAAAATCCGGATTTTAAATCAATTTACTAAAGATGTTACTTCCTTATATTTGATTTATTAATCTGGTTTTGTCTGGAATAATATGCATCATCTCTGGTATTGTCATTTAATCTTTTGTAATTAATTACCATTCGACTTTTTCCTCTAGCTATTTCACTGTGTTTTCTAACAATAAAAAGCAGCAGATCTATGGGGACTTTCAGATCTTCTGATAACTCTAATTTTAGAAGTTCTGTAATATGCAAATTAAAATCATCTATGTCTTGGTTTGTGGCATTTATTTTCGCTGTTCTAACCTTATATTCAGAGTTTATAATATCTAGCTTTTACATGACCTTATCTTTATCCCAAAACTTTAGTACTTCTTCACCATTATTCCTAATTTCTCTAATTTTGATATTAATTGTTCAACATCTTGTTCACTTATGAGGGTTTAATAAAGATGTTCTAGATTCATAAAGTCTGTGTGGACTTCTATCTCATACTCTTAATCTATGTCATGAGCACTGTAATCGTCATTAGGAATTATGTTATGTAACTCACATTGCCTTTCATGAGGACAATTGTATTCTTTTTCTTCTTTGAGATTTTCTAGTTCTCTTATCATGGTTGGTTCATCATGTGTAATAAACTGGTATAAAGATTGTATGTTTCTGTAACTGCAAGTAATCTTTACTTATTAGCATACTGCCTTTATCCTTTAATAAGAAGCTTAATTCCAAAATTAAATTATTGCTTAGATCAAGTTGTCTAACCTATGTGGATTCTTTAGGTAATGTGTATTCTATACTTTCTCCACAGTTGGTTTCAAATCTAATTTTACTATTTTGGGATTAACAGATCATCATACGTAAAAACTTTTCCATCCATTTGTTGGGCTACTACAGGTTTCGAGGCTTTTACTATGTATTGTTTTGGGATTATATCTTTATTTATAATACAGTTTGTACACTCTGTATCGATTAATGCTAGACACTTTACTTCGTAGGCCATCATTCTTACCACACATCTAATTTTTAGTGCCCTTAGTCTATCTTTATTGCATATTTGAATTAGATCAATTTGATATGGATCTATTCTTGGCTCATTCTAGTCTACTACCATTTTTCCTCTATCTAACCTTTCTTCTATTGTTTCTACCTTTGTATAAAGGAGTTTTTTGTGTATCTTCTAAATTTTCTATTCTTTTTCTTAGGATTTTTACTTCATCAGTATTTATTGTTGGTTTGGGCATTGAATAACTAAGTGTAATATTGTAGTTCTTTTCTATGCATTTCATGCAACCTTCTTGGTAACACTTGGAACATTTTGTTCTGTTCATCTTACTAGGGTATCCTTTACAAATAAAACATGGCATGCTATCCATACCTGTTCGGGTCTGCCAGTCATGTTTACAAGTTTCCAATAAGCTTAAGGTCGATAATGATGGAGCTATTTGTCCTTTACTAGTAGATTCTATGTTCATCATATCTAAATCAGAGAAGTCTATTTCTGATATATTAGGAAATGATGCAAAATCATCAATTAATTCATTTGGCTGTTTATCATCTTGTGTCTCATTTTCTTCATCAAAGTTTTCTACGGTGACGATCGAATAAATTGATTCAGAATCAAATACTGTTTCGTCAATATTAATTAAATCCTCATTTGTGCATTCTATGAGTATGCTACTTTTATCATGTCTATTTATTCTTTTAGGACAAGTTCTACTCAAATGTTTCTGAGCTACCACATGTATAACATTCGAGTTTATTTTTATACAATCTATTTGGCTTAAATTTTCTAACATGTTTCTAAGGGTCTAAATATGGTTTTCGTTCGTTTGATTTTCTTAAGAAATATTTTTCTTTGTATATTTTGTGTTTTCTTTCGTGCGTCTGCTATGTTCTTTATAAGTTCTAGTTCTTCTTTCTCCTATACCATATGTCTGAGGAGTTTATATTTCTTTACAAAACCCACAATCTGAGTTTTTTTTAATTGTTTCTGAATTTGTATTTCTGTACACTTGTCTTTTAATACATTAATAACATGTTGTATTCTTTGTCATATTGACCATGGGTGACCTGGTCTGGTTGTCATTACTTCTGGCCAATTTTTCCATTTTTCTGCTATTTCTATTCCTAGGGCTCCAGGAAATTTTCTAAATAATTTGTCTCCTAAATCTTGGTTAAAAGCATTTCTTGAAATACAAGTATAATAAAAGTAATCATTAAGGAATTTCTTTATATACTTCCATTTATATAGACTTAATTGTTCTAAAGTTCTGATAGCATCTTTTGTAATCCTATCGCTCCCGTATTTGGATCTTCTCCCGTGACTAAAGCTTGTATTTTATTTACAAAATTATAGGGATTGGGCCTAGCATTAGCATTGTATATAACTTCCACATATGATACTTTAAAGGCTTCCCATAAAGCCCTAACTCTTTCTCCTAAAAATGTTTCTAAATACTATACATTTCTTCTGTTTCTAGATTTAAAGATATTCTATAATACTCTCCTATCATGTATATTTCCATACATCTAAAATATTTGACCAAGCTTGTGGATCATGGCAGCTAGGTTTAGAATCTGAGCTTCTTCTTTAGTCTGAAACTTAATTGGTTGCTCTAAAGGTTGTCTCCTTCCTTTAGTTTTATATTTATTTTCTAGTTCTTTGTAATCGTCTACTCTTGTTCTGGGGGTATTGCCACTTCTATAACCACTATGGCCAATTACAACTCCTGATGGGTTATATATTGGTGTTCCTCAATAGAGGGAAGTAACTTCGGATTCTTCTACTAGATCCTTTTG
>CM030358.1:429228043-429291138 GCA_017893485.1 Hemerocallis citrina | reverse complement strand
GTTTATTTTATGAGTATAAGGAATTTTTATAAAAAAGTTTTGATAAGAGACAACACTTTATTTGAAAATTGATAATATGTGTTCTTTAATACAATTTGGGAGAAAATATTATTACATTGTCAAAAATGAGAATTTTATAAAGTTTAAATATATGCACTATACTGTATTTTTGAAAGAAAATGTTCTGAAAAAAGAATCAGATTTTTTTGAATGGTACAAAGTAGTTGGGCAATCAAAATTTGTACAGATAAGTCATAATCAGACAAGAAGTATAAAGGAATTTCAACTCGTAATCATAACAGAGGATTGGTTTGGGTATACTGGCTTTCGGTGTGAGTATAGGGTGCTGTGAACAGTGCATGTAGTCTTGGGTTCGAGTCTTGAAGTGGCTCCGTTTTATTGAATTTTGATTTTCCCCCAAAATACAGTACAGTACCTACATAAAGTATTTGAGCAGAATCATATCAGCTAGCCGCCTTGGACTTCTTTGTATTCGGGTGTGGTTTGGGTCGGTTACTGTAGCTAGGCGGGGGGGTTGGTCTTGGGTTCGAGTCCGACCACAGCCTTTTTAATATATTTTAATATTTTTTGATATATTGGAGTTTTAAGAGTAATAAAAATTGGGAAAAAATCTATTATTCCTCTAAAATTATTTAGACCTTATAAAAAATATTTCCACAATATTTTTTATACATTTTGTGAGATTTGGAAGTGAATTTTGCATTAAAATAATTCGTTTAGTGAACTTGGTTTCAAAATTAAAGAAGAGATTTTTGTGCGGTTAAAGAAGATTAAAGTGGAATATGATTAGACTCTTCTTGATTAATTTCCATGGTTATAAATATCTTTGATTGAAAATATTTGAATTGCACACAATGCTATGAGTGATTAAATTGATAAAAGACGTTGAAATGAGTTACTTCTTGTTATGAGATTATAAAAGAAAAGTTTCTCTTTGAGAAAGAGATGAATAAAGAAATTGAAGTATTATTTTGAGATTGAATGTAACATATTGTTGATCTCTAGAATGAGATAGTTGTTGGAATCTAGAGGCTAGGCGAGACCCTTAGAAACCGGCAGCTGTTATTATGAATTCGAGAGCTAACCAGTGTGGGTTGAGCATCTTTTGAGAAGTAGCTAGTGTGGGCTAACTCGCTCTTGTGTTGATTTAAGTCTGGTAGGGTAAGCTAGCTCTAGGTTGTGATGATTTTCTTCTAAAACAAACTAAAAACTTAAGGGCAGACACTATAGTGGAGATGTGATGAAAGTAAGAGAAAAACACAAGTATGAGGTCCTCGAATTCACGGTGTGAGAATTTTCATAGGCTGTCTACATGATGTGTCATGTCATGATGTGAATCTATCTCCGGAATTATCGGGATCGTGGCGACGCTTGTGGGGTGCTTGGTGACTACATAGCGCCATCGTTCCATGACGGAGGCGAATTGTCCATAGGTTGTCTGCATGATGCGTCATATCATGATGTGGGATTCCCATCCAGGCTGTCTAGACATGGGCTCGTAACTCATAAAACATCTAGGATACTTACCGTAGTTACCGTAGTAGTTAAGCTCATAACGGGGGATTCAACCCTACAAGATGAAGAACGGTTAAGGGCTTGCCCTCGGATTTATGTAGAATGGGATGCATAAGTTTGAACAAGTGTGCATTAGTGTCATGAATTAATAAATAACTGCATTAAGGTTAAGTGCACAAGCACACACGACATCAATAGGATAGTCCCTCTTTAGCTTTGTTTGTGATCAAGTTTGTGTTTGTTAAAGTATTAAAGAATCGTTATATTTTCGGCATAGCGAGAATGGTCGTGTATAATATTGCGTCGGTTGTAAGCAACTGACATGCCCACATTTTCACATGCAGGATTTGGAATTTACAAGAAGATATAAAGATGAATTATGCTGATGATTACTTAAATGCTAAAGTTGTTACCATTGTACATCTATCATTGTTGTATTTTATTTACTTTTCGCTGCGTGTTGATGTAAAAGAGGATTTGTAACCCCTGTTTTTTTTTTCTTGTATTTTGGGTGTATTTTCTTTTTTCCGTGTATTTATTCATAGTATATTCTCCTGTCCTCTTTTGAACTATGTATTGGATCTTTATTTTTAGTATATTCATCTATTTGATTTGTTGTCTTTTTATTCGATCTTCTTGATTCAATTCGTCTGCCTATTATTCCATTCTTGGTTGATCGGGCTATTATTTTTTATCCTCATTATTTAATTGTTCATGTCCTATTTTGTTTATTCATTTTTGTTTCCATCTCTTTATTGGATCTTTTAATATTACCCCTTTAAAGCCCTATTGGATCTTTAACCCAACAGCCTTGAACCCCATCATATCAAAACCCTACCCGTTAACCATTTTACCCGTTATCACCCTAACCAAATATTCTATCCCCATATATATATATATATATATATATATATATATATATATATATATATATATATATATATATATACCTGTTATATTCCTGTTATATTCCTAACCCCTACTCAAAAACCCTAACAGCCGCAAACCCTTAACTTCTTCATCCCCTACCCCTGCATCTCATCTCCCTGACCCTGTTCCTCCACCATCCTCCTCATCGTCGCCCTAACCCATCACTGCACCTTCCCCGCTCCTCCTTCCGCGAATCCCGTTGCTCAGCCCTGGGGCTCCTCGCCACCTCCTTCTCCATTCCCATCCTCCGTCACTCCGCCACCCTCGATGTCAGCAACAGCAGCGTCGACCTCCCCCGTTCACCCCATCTGACCTGCATCCATCTCCTCATCCCCTACGTCAATCCAGCCTCGACGACAGTGCCTCCCGATCTCCCTCTCCCTTCTCCTCCCGAAGTCGACAGCAGCAGCGGCCTCCCGTCGTCGCTCCGCTGTCGCGACCACCTCAGTGCCGCCCTCGTAACCCTCGTCGTGCCGCCCTACAGCCCACCTCGATAGCAGTGACCTCGGCCCTCCTCCTCTCCCGAAGCCAGCAGCAACAGTGGCTTCCGCAGCAACCGCGACTCCCCTCTCGCTGTTCACTCCCGATGCCGGCAGCCCTATCCCGTCGTCGCCATCCGCCGTCATCCTCTTCGCAGTCCCTACACTCAACCCCGACTTTGTCACCTTGTGGGTTGTGGTTTGGTCGGTTGTGATCGAGTGAGATCTCAACTGTCGAATCTTCATCATCTTCATCACATCTTGATCATCGAGATCCGTGCATTGTGTTCGTGATTGCATTTGTAATCGTGTGTTCGTGATTGGTTCATGATTCGTTCGCTTGTGTTCATGCCTGGGAATCTGTTCCTGTTATTTTCGTTCTTGCTTCGTTTTCATCGTCAATTTCAAGGCAAGTAACTTGTATTCCTTTTTGTTGTATAATACAAGTACTAAATACCACTTGTAGTGTAGTTGCTTCAATATCTATTCCCATGAAATCCCTTATTTGATCTTGTCTTTAGTTGTTGATTCGTCCGTAGTTGTCTCTGTCACGCCCCGCTTCCCGAAATAAGGGAACACAGGCACGTAGCTGAGGCCCAGCGAATGATATAAGTATGTTAACTCATATCATCCATAAGCTGTACCAGTCTTAACTCAACAATATAAGAAAAATTAATCACAACCACGCAGGAAACATGATCACATAAACGAGAATGAAATTCAATAACCAAATCTGGAATATAAGAACTTACCAAATAGCTCAAGGATCTGCTGCTCCAATCGTAGAAGAAGTGCTCACCAATGCCTTCTGAAAATTTTTCTTATTCACCTGTACTTGTTCATCTAAAAAGAAAGAATAATTTGTCCTTAGAGCAAGTCGTGGACGTGCAAGTGGAGAAACAGAGAAACAATGGCAATAGTGGTATAGCAATAAGTTCAATAAACGATGAAGTCAATAGTATTGAACAGTGTAAAAGCAATAATAGTATAATATGCAATGACTATGATTTATCGCGATAACGATGAACAATATCAATAATGGCAATAATAACGATAACACTGTTCGATAAAGATAACAATATGCAATGATAATGTGATGAGAGCCTTAGGTCTATTATTCATTTTTAATACTAGCTAATGCACGTACTACTGTGTCCCATGTGTGCCGTACCACAGGTTCGATGCATACAATCAATTTCGTTTAGACTAAGGTGGTAGATTCTATAGTTCATGTACTCAGGAACAATATTCAATAATGACCGATGACCGAATCAATCGAGATACTGAAGTCAGTAATCTACAATTAACCGATGACCGATATGACCAATAGACCGATAGACCGATAGACCGATAGTTAGGGAAACACGGGCCCCTCTTCCGAGTACAGTCACTATGTCATTAACTACCCTAATCCACCCTTAACCTCGGCTTGCTTTACTTTCTTTATTCAATTATCATACAATAATGCGATTAATAAGAGACACTAGTAAAGGTGACAAAACAACCCTAAGATCATGCAATATACTCTATACAATTAAATACACTAAATAAAACATTATAAACACAATTGTACATTATAAAACATAGAATCCCAATTCTGGACAGCAGTAGGTTGCTGTACCAAAATCAGTATTTCCATTTCTACAGGATAGTAAATGTGGATCCGTCAGGTGGTCTAGAAACTAGACTCCCGCCCGGTTCCAAGGCATACTTAAAGTCTACATTCCGACAATGATAACTAGGCGAAATTCAGTAATCTTTATAGATTTTAGTTTCTGGCTGGGTGTCAATGTTGTCTAATTTTGGTTATAAAGGCAGTAAATAATCATTACAAAAATCAGTAAAAATAATTTTTAACACCCTAAACATGTTATCTACAAATCTGGAATTTATCTTGGCCATAAATAATCATTAGTCCACTTAATTTATCAGCCTAACATGTTATGTACATGAATCTGAAATTTCAGCGCAGCTGTAGCAAAAGGATCATAACTGGGGCAGTATAAGTCGGAATTCGAAAGTTCTGGTGTTTATTGACATCTAGATAGATAGGGCTACGATTCACTTTCAGGGAGTTTCTAATTTTAATGAAGTTATCTAGGTCGAAACAGCACATTAAGATTCAGGTTGGCGTAATTTCCAGAATAGTCAACACGTCCATTTTGAATAAAACGGTTAAAAATTAAGACCAATAAATTGGAGTTTAATAATCATAATCACAGCGAACCAATCTTATGTGAACATGGTATTAAGGTAGATGATGTCCATAACTCTAATAATTACAATTCAACTAATTTATCAATAGCAATCACATAAACAAACAACCCTAATATACAATCCACAATAGTTGTCTTTAATGTCATGATATGAAATGTGACAATAAATCCCTATTCTTATAATCAATAACTATAACTACATGGGTGTATGAAAATCCCTATACATTAGAGGCAAAAAGAAGGCATGAAGTCGAGACTACCACTTGGATTCGCTTGAGTAAATCCGTGGTATCCCAACGACAGATACAATAACATTTTTACGATATTCAATAGGATCCACTTGCGGAATTCAATAAAAATTATCGAATATGATACAATAAACATTCGATAGAAATGACTTGCCTTTTTGTGTAGACGGTTCGATAATTTAGTAGAGAATAACGGGATCAGAATCTTGGGGAACAATCCCAAGAGCACGTGCAAAATGCGCACGAGAACAACCAACCAAGCAATTAACAGCTCCAAATTCCCACACCGGGTCGGCCCGAACAGTAAACAGCAATAGCGATCGGGTGCGCTAAAACAGCGCACACCGAAACCAACCTATGGAAGCTTTTCCCCCACACCGGATCTCAAACGGAACACCAAACCGCGGAATCAAATCCCCTTCCACAAAACACCACACAGCATACACACCCACTCCTGATCCTTCTTCCTCCCCGAACGCGCCTAGAGAGAGAGAGAGTGGGAGAGATCGCGGCGGACAGCGGCGACGACTCTGGACGCGGCGGCGATTGGGTGAGGCGACCGGAGGTGCGACGAACGGCGCGCTGGTCAGGAAGCAACACAACGTCGATGGCTTCGATGGCAAAACGTCTGGCCCTGTTTTTGCTCGAAAACAGAGGAGGAGGAATGGGGTAGCTTCGGGACTTGGATGGAGACAGCAAGGGCGGTGGGGAACTCGCCTCGATGTGGAGGAGGCGATCGAGGTGGCTGGAAGAGGACGATGGTGGTCCGTAGGGGTAGAGCAATGGGTTTCGGTGGTGATACGATGGGTTCGACGGGGTTCTTCGGCAAAGGTGAATGGGGGAGAGGTGGCGAGGAATCGAGGATGGAGATGAGGCAGTAGACGGCAATGGCAGGCGGCTGAGTCGACGAGCTCGAGGGTGAAGCTCGATGGGTTTGACGGTAGGGTGAGCGGGAGGAAGGGAAGGGGAGATCGTTGGGTTTGTTTGTTTGGGTTTTGTTTTGTTGGTTTTGTTTTTCTGTTTGGGTTTGAAACAGAGGGAGAGAGAGAAGGGGGATTATTGTATTAAAATAATAATGGGAGTAAAGAGATAGTAGGGGAAGTTATGGATTGTGGAGATAGTGGAGATTGTGGGGAGTGATTAGGAGAGTTGATAGGGATTAGTCCGTTTGGATAGTCTGGGGGTTTGATTTGGGTTATTGGGTTTGGGTGAGAGGTCCAATAGGGAGTGGATATGGACTTGGGCTTGAAAATATTTAAATAAAACAATTAGGTTGTTGGACTGAATTTTTGGGTTCAGATTAAATATAAAATAAAATAAAATCAGAATTTATACAATTGGGCTTGAAATAACAATTAAACACTTGGGCATTGGATTAATTTAATAAAACCAAATACAAATTTGGGCTTGGAATAAACAATTGGGTTTCATATTAATAAATACAAAATTGGGTTCATGAAATAGTTAAACAATTGGGCTTGAAATAAATATAAAATAATTAAATAATTTGTACATTGAGTTCCATAAAATAGTTTAAACAGTAAAATCAATTAGGGAAAAAAATAGTTATAAGATACTGAGGATTTAAATATGGAAAAATACTTTTAAAATACGTATTAATGGAAATAGGGGTTATAGTCTCTTTACACACACGACATGAAATAACTTAGATCTAATAAATTGTTGATGTATACATGCATGTTGTTCGTAATTTATGAGGTGTTGTATGATCTTGTATGCTTGATGTGTTAGGAGTAGTATAACTTGTTGTAGACTTGTTAAATACCCTATACCATGTTGCCTGGACATCTAGTATATCACATTTCGCATCTTGTTATGATTTGGATGTGTTTCATATAAACTAGTTGATTTTATGTATGAAGAAGATTTCTGTTTTTGCTGATACTCTATTTTTGTTCAATATTTAGACCCTATTAAGGTCAGTATATGAAAATTATTTGTGAATATGAATTATAGAGAATTCTGTTTACATTCCAAAATTTCTGATAGATCTCAGTTTCGATTTGCGAATTGCAAGTTATTGATGTTTTACTACAGATGCGTAGAAAATTTCAGATTCTGTTTTATATGAATTCTTTTTTATACTGATATTAAAGATAATATTTTGATCCAATATTTTGCTGAGTACAACTAGACTTTATTGGGATTAACCTCTAATTTTTGTGGATTTAATTGATGACTTTTATAAACTATTCTATGCTTGCAAACAACTACTATACTTGCAGAATTTTCATGTTGTTCAGTAACAAACCCTTATTTCGACCTGATTTTATTTGCTTTTTATACAAACTTTGTGAATGTGAAATGTAGCATAATGTATCTATTTTATCACACTTTTGACTGATCTGGATTTCGATTTGTATTTTGTAATCTATTGCTGTTGTATATTGCTGTGTCAAGAGTTTCAGATTTACAAACTGGCTGTATCTTGCTGTCTTCTGATTTTATTTGACTATACTATCTATGTTGGAAAATTATAAACTTTATTTCCTGATACTAGACATACTAGGGAATACCCCAGATTTTTCTTGGATTTAATCAGTAAGTTGTTATGCCGTTTTCCTATTTATGAATACAAATTTGTGATTTCTGGCTGAACATGTTTTCTGGATACAATCCTGTTTTGAGTCCTGTTTTTGTGAAATACCATATGACTTATATATATTTGTTGGATTCTCCCGGGAGTTTCTTTTCTAGATTTTTTTACGGATCCAGATTTGCATGTCCGTGGCAACGGGAATCCCAGATTTGGTGCAATACTGTCTTGCTGTCTTCAACTAGAATTTTCGTTGTCTTAGTCTATTTTGAGTCTTTCTTCACCCATTCGTGTCCTTTATACAACATGTACTTGTCATCTTACCATGTTTCTCGACTTATTTGTGCATGGCCATGCTTGCTTGAATAATAATAAGAAGAAACTAAGCCGGGGTTTAAAGGGAAAGATCTAATAGTGGAAAATACAGAAACGTGTACTCAGAAGGGGATCTATAGATCCTACGTCATTATTTGATACTTGATACTTGGAGCTTGACACGTGATTACTTGACACTTGCACACTTGACACGTAATACTTGATTACTTGGAGCTTGATACTTGATACTTGATTACTTGATACTTGTCCTTAAGTACACTGCCCTCTATCATCCACTATGAAATCTAAAACGTAATTTGCATGAATGTAGCAACCATATGGTAAAAATCTGGGACGCATGGAGTGCTACATAGATAGGACTAGATACAAGACTTGAACATGATCACTTGACACTTGCTACTTGCTACTTACTACTTACTACTTGTACATGATACTTGATTCTTGACATTTGTTACTTGTTACTCGTTACTCGTTTACATGATACTTGATACTTGTTACATGCCACTTGCATTTGTTTATCTTGCCATGCTAGTTGTTTATGTTTCTTGACTTAGAGTTAGTTGCTCTATTTTGTTGTTACATCATTTTCATGCTATACTTGCTTCTGCTGTTACTCTATTCTTGTTTATCTTTTCTGTACTTGTTGCCTGCACTACAAGCGGCCCGTAACTTGCATTGACGGACATTTTGTTTCTCTTTTCTTTTTCCTGCAATTTGTTAAATTACAGATTATGGTGATCAACTGCCCGATGGAGTAGGTGATCTAAGATTCTAGTTGGCTGCAGCTCTTACTGTATCTATTTATCTTGAATAATTGTACTTGGTTACATGGATTATTTTGTACTTGGTTACATGGATTATTTTGTATTGAGCTTTGTGTCCCAGACTTGTATTTTTGTTCTAGGCATGATTATTTGAAATTTAGTATTCTTGTTTCTTTTCAAGTAATCTTGTTGACTATATTCATTCAGTTATGCATGTGTGGTTGACTATTTCTCTTGTATCTCTCTTGTTTATACTTGTGCTTGTTGTAAAGATCCTGACAGCTTATGAATGGTGAAAGCCATTCACTAGACTTACTCATGTATCCGTATTTCGTATCTCCTTTTTGGGAAGTGGGGCATGACAGTATGTTGTAATAAAAGTTTTAAATTCCTTGTAAAATTGTACGAAGTGAAGTGTAAAGATATTGTGGAACTTCGAATTCAGGCTTATTTGGAATTCGGGGTGTTACACTTGGATTGATAAGATGATGGGCACAGGATGTCACAACTCTATGCTTAAACTCCAGGCACTCTTACCTGCACAACACAATCTGTGGGTTCGTCAGCATGTAAGGCTGACGGTAAGAATCACAACAACTTTAACTAACTCTAAAAATAACATAACAACATACATGGCATAATAGAAATAAAATTGGAATCAATAAATGTAAATAGGAAATAGTCAAATATACGATGTCATAAGAGTGTGTATAAACAATAAACGTATATTTATCATGAAAACATGCACAATCCAAATATGCTCTTTTAATTCACGTTTGTTTGGAACGATATGTCGCTCATACAACATATTTTCCGAAAGCAAGCTACTAGTGTTCCTTCTCATTAAAGGGTTCAATCCCTGGTTATGCAATACCTAAACACAATGATTGTACTCCAACGCGCAATCACGTGTCAGTCGCACCCCCAGGATATTGGACCTTACTGGCATATCCCTAGCCCACACATCGTGGATTTACCGGGCGTATCCTCAGCCACGAACCCTAGCAAGTCAATCTCCCGTAACTACGGACTTAGCAGGCATACCCCTAGCCTAACACATGTGGATTTACCGGGTGTATCCGCCGTCCCGAACATTCCTAGGAACCGCAAGCTCTTTACCGGCCTTTTCTCGAACAGGACAGGAATACCCCTAGCCCACATTCCGTGGATTTACCGGGCGTATCCACAGTTCTCGAACCCATAGGAACCACAAGTTTTTTACTGGACATGTTTGTCTTTGTTTCTATCATATCTTCTTCTAGTGTGAAAGTATTTATCTATTTAATGCAAGATTTTGGTTAAAAATGATGCCAAATAAAATATAGATTCAACGATCCCTATTTCGGACTTTACATTTCACATAAAAACTGGAATCTTGTTCATATCGACCCTATTCCACTCCTCCCTCGGAGTTCTCAAATTCTTACTGGACTCGGGCATCACTAAGTCACAATCATTCTCAATCCCATATAGAATCCATTATTTAAATATTCAACTGTTTTTGGACAACAACCCAATTAAATATGTCTAAAACCATTTGTACGACCATAGTTTCAGAATCCAGAAATCACAGCTCTCGCTACTTTTAAAAATCATAGAAAATCACACACTTTTTGGAAATTGGATTTCTTAGAAAATAAGTATAATATTCAGCCAAAATTTATAAATAAATTCTATTTCATTTCTAAACCAGTAATGTATTCAGATTTTGTTAAAATACCAAACGACATCCAAAAATTATGAAATTTTGAGGGGATGTTGTATACACATACGTGATACACAAAACAAAAGTTTCAGTCTCATAACCATGTATTTAAAAAAAAATGATTTTCTGAAGTGAGATCATATTCCGAACAGAATTATATAACGTTTTAAAGATAATTATATCATAATCTCACCAATTAATTAATAGCAATTAACACCCATAATCAAACAACATTCATACACAATCTAAGCACGATTACTCAATTTATTATCTAGCATGCACACATTCTTCAATAAAAAGAGTTGATTAAAGTTGTTATCCACTTATTTGTTTCCGAAATTATCTAACATGCACACATTCTTCAATAAAATAGAGTTGGTTAAAGTTGTTATTCACTTATTTGTTTCCGAAATTATCTAACATGCACACATTCTTCAATAAAATAGAGTTGGTTAAAGTTGTTACCCACTTTTTATCGTTTCTGGAATTGATCGATTCTACGATCAATTTGAAGATGACAGCAACACGAACAACGACAATGGCTCTACAAACCGCAACTGTTCGTTGAATTCGGGAAACGAATGAAGTGAAAATTGTATATATATATATATATATATATATATATATATATATATATATATATATATATAATGTATATTTATAAAGAGTAGAGTAGGGGAGAGAGAGCTAGAGAGAGAAAAGAGCTTAGAGAGAGAAAGACAGGGAGGGAGAGACTATCGGGGAGAGAGAGTGAGAGAGAGAAAAACAGAGAGATAGAGTGAGAGAGGGAAACAGAGTTAGAGATAGATATTTACCGTGAGACAATGGCAGTTGCGGGTGGTCGAAGATGAGTTTCGGAAGTCGATTGCAGCGGTAGAGGAAGGTGGTTGCAGAGGTGTTCGCCGCAGGAAGTGGTCGCTCGGGGTGGAGCCTGGCGGTGCTGATGGCAGCGAGGACGAGAGCAGGAGATGGCAGCGACGATGGCGAGGTGCATTGGCGGCGGTGATGTTGCGACGGGGGAGTAGCTCGGGGTTGGAGGTGGAGGTGGCGGCAGTGGTCGTCGGCGAGATGAGGGGCAACGGTGTGAGGCGACGGTAAGAAGGAGGAGGTGGTGACAGCGAGAGGAGAGGAACTCGGGGGTGCTTTGACTGCGACGATGGGCTTGGAGCTCGGAGTGGATGGTGGTGGCAATGGGGTGGCTGGTGGTGACTGCCAAGGTGGTGGAGTGCGGTGGCGATGAAAGGGAGCTCGGAGGGAGCTCGGTGGCAGGAGCTTGATGGTGGTCGTTCGAGGCTGTGGTGGATTTTGGAAGGTCTCATGAGGTTGACGACGAGGTGGCGGCGACGGGCTGGCGATGGTGACGGTGGTGTTGGAACTTTGAGGTGGTAGGCAATGGTGATTGACGACGAGGAGAGGTGCTGGTGTTGGGTTTCACCAGAAACGAAGAGGAAGAAGATGGGGGTGAATGTGTGTGTAAGTGTATGTATATATATATACATAAAAGAGAGAGAGAGGGGGGGTATAGGCAGTGAGTGAGGTTGTGTGTGTCTATATATATATATAAATATATAGGGATATAGGTAGGATGTAAGGTTTGTATGTATATATAGAGATAGTGAGGTGATGAGTGAGAGCTGAAGTTTCGAATGTAGTAGATGAAGCAAAGAAGAAGATGACAGGATGAGGGGGGTAATGAGATGATTAGAATATATATATATATATATATATATATATATATATATATATATATATATATATATATATATACATATATATATATATATATATATATATATTAGGTAATAGGGTGTAAGAGGAGATGGAGGCAGATAGGAGGAGGTGGGTTAATGCGGCTATAAATTACAGTTGGGGAGATGAGGGTTGTAGAATGAGATGAGAAAAGAGTTTAGGGTTACTGTACAGTGAGATTAAGATAGTAGGGTAGGTTGATAGGCCACAGGAGAAAATTGTAGAGTGAGAAAGATGAGGGGGTTTTGGGTTGGCTGGGTGTGAGGAAAAATGTATAGGGAGTAGGTTATAGGGTTTTAGACGGAGGTGGAATTAAATGAGGTTGGGGTTACGAAGAGAATTAGGATTAGGGATTAGGATTAAGGGACAACTTAGCTTTAAAATAACTTACAACCTATAAATCGGAATTAGAAACCACAAGATGTTCTGGATTCTAGACTCGATGGGCTATGATATTCATGTATAAAGTTTCTCAATTTCAATGAAGAGGACTAGGTCAAATTCTCAGTGCAAGGTCAAGAAATTTAGAGGTAGCAAAGTTGAATATTTGATAATACGATAAATCAACAGTCGTATACTGAATCCAAAAACATGGCATGATAAGGAGACTGAATCAATTAAATCAGAAATTTTGAATGGATCAGAAAATATTTGGGTTGGGTTCAAATAAGATATCAAAATGAATTCAAAAGATCGGAAAGATATTTATAAAATAGAAATTCAAAATACGAAAAATATAATATTACGAATATTATTCGTAACGGTACAAAATATGTGTATAACACGTGCGGGGAAAAATTTTCATAGTTCAATTTTGCGGGGTGTTACATGATCACACAACCAACAATTCATTTTAATAAATTACAAATCCCCTTTGATTAACAAAACTCCTTTTCACATACATTTATTCTTCAAGAATAAAATACGAAGTTCATTTTTGATCAATAAAACTCCTTTCATACTCATCCATATTTCAATTATAAATCTCAATTCTATTCAAAAGATAGATTCATTATTTTCATAAAAGATGCTACTATAACTTTGTAGTTAAAAACACTTAGAATCATCCTCAATTACTTTATCTAAATTTATTTACAAAACGGTAAGTTCAAAACCAGAAAACTGCAGTTCATGCTTCTTGTAAAAAACATAGAAAATTATATACTTTATGAAACTTTGTGTTCTTTAGATCCAAATAAAGGTATTAAAGTCTAATGCAATTTCTTAGTTATAAGTAACCTCAAAATATTGTATCTGTAACCCTGAATTCTTCGAAATCTACGGTAGCGTCGAAATATTGAAATACTGTCAATTGTACAGCCTTGAAAATTTCATTATAAATTCAATTCTTTGTCAAATTTTGATTTCTTAGACTTTTCAGAAAGGTTAACGAGTCTACTACAATTTCTTAGCTCTGACTTTTCTCAAATTACTTCATTTACGATGCTGAAATCATCAAAAACAGAAGTGTGGATTGATTTCCAACAACTAGTCGACTGCCAACCAATCCATAGTTTATATTTTATTAAAATAGTTAACGAAATCCAAATATTATGAAATTTTAAAAGAATGTTCATGACATATACAAGATACTCCCATAAAAATTTTAGCTTCAAAATCCATCTAGTTTATTAGACATGATTTTCTGAAGTGCAAACAAAACTCAAAACAATAACTTTCCTTGCATAAATTAACAACTGTGTATGAATTCATCCGCAATTCATTTAATCTAATAAAAAATATTATTTCAACTCATCTACAAGACAATCTTTCAATTAGGATGTATTTATTTTCATATTTCATAACATCATCACAAAGCATCACAAAATTAATTAAAACTCACATAAAATATCCATTTTTATGCATCAATTTTCCTACACATACATGCTACTACATTTTCGAAAGTTCATGAAGTCACCCACCTTATAGTTTCAAAAGAAATAGGAACTCCTAGTAGGTAGATCCTAGCTTCAACAAGAATGAGACTTCCTTCTCCTAAGCAAACAATGAAAGTTTTTCTTCCTCCAAGCAAGACTCAAGCCACTATTTCTTTCTTTTCTCTCTTTCTTTTCTTTCTTTTGTTTCTCATTTGATTTTTGGTGTATTTGTTCATGAAGTAAGGGGTGATATTTATAGGGTTAAATGGTTGAATGAAGAGACACCCATTACCCAAATGTAAATGCCCATTACCAAATTAAACACCCACCACCATTACTACCACAAACCCCCAACTCTTCCCCTTCATATGCATGGCCAAGCCCTTTGAATTTCCCACATGTGCGCACTTCTCATTCATTTTTTTATAGTTCAAATGTATATATTTGTTACATGACAAGTGTGGTGACAATTTCAAATTGTAATATAAAACTTTATCATGGGCTTTTATTTTGAAATTAGTTTCTTTTGGGCCTTTAAAAATAGATTAGGGCCTATGGATTTAAAATCAAAATAATAACTTAGATAAAAAAGAGAATATATATCATTCTTAGGAAATTCTTTTTGGACTAAATTGCTTAAAATTTTGCACGTGCAATGCACGTGTAAAAATATGAAAAATAATTTGAGAGAAAAAATAGTCAAAATACAAAATACATAGAATAATACTGTTACGGATATTTCACGTAACGTAAAATATACGTAATATACACGTATATTGAAAGCACGTGCAATGTACGTAAAACACAAATATTAAATTAAATATTTGAGTTGGTTAAAAATAAGATTAAAATGAGTTTTGAGAAAATGGAAAACATATAAATAATCAGAATATAAAATACGTATTACATTTATATAAAAATATGTTACGAATATTACTCGTAACAGTACAAAATACACGTGCATAACACGCAATGGCAAAATTGTCATTACTCAATTTTGCGGGGTGTTACATCAACTAAATCATCATAGGTGGGTTCTTCGATTTCCTTTTCTTGGGGTGGTGATTGCACCTCACCATTCCCAAAAGCCATGAATCCAAAATTGTTGTGTTCTTGCTTTTCATCGCTGGAATCTGAATCTAGACATGTTGCCTTCAATGCCTTCTTTCTCAATCCTGGGTTGGAGTGATAATAGTCCTTGTTTCTGTCCTGTGAGATGGGATAGTTTACGCGAATATGTCCCAACTTCTTGCATTTGTAACATATGTCATCTTTGTCCTTTTTTCTTCCTCCTTGAGACCTGCCATATTTTTTGTGTTTGAGATACTTACGGAATTGTTTAGTCAATAGTGCGATATCTTCATCTGATTCTTCATGATCTGACTCTGCTTTTGATGATCGCGAAGTTTTTGCTTTCAAGGCAATGGTCTTTTCTTCAATTTTTTAGGGTTCAATCACAATGTTCTGCCGGTACCTCTTGGTTTCGGTCATCTCCATCTCATACGTCTTCAATTTTCCTTGGAAAGTATAGTAGTCAAATCCTTTTTCTTCAAGCATCTTCCTCATTGCGACAGCTTTTACATTCCATTCAGGTGTGAGACAACTTATGAGTTTTTTGACCTTTCGATCATCATCCAACCCCTTACCTAAGCTCTCAAGCTCATGTGCGATAATGTCGAAGCGGGCAAGCATCTGATCTACGTTCTCTCCTTACAACATACAAAAAATATCAAACTTATAAAAGCATAAATTAATTTTTGCCTTTACCTCATATGCAGTTCCTTCATGTTGTTTTAGCATGTTGTTCCAAATTTCATACGTCGTCTTGTAATTTTGCCCACATCGCATCAACTTTTCATTGTTTAGACCAACATAGAATGCTTTCATAGCTTTGAAGTTTGCGGTTTTTAGTGCTAGTTCAGCTTTTGTGAAAGCCATCTTTCCGTTACTGACAGGATTATCTGTTTTGTTTATGCAAACGTTCCATATTTCTTCTCCAAGCATATGCAAAAAGTGAAACATACGAACTTTTCAAACATCATAGCATTTTTTATTAAAATAAGGTGAACATGTTAGACTTGTCCCATTGAAGATAAATGGCTCCGACGAGTACAAGTTTTCGGGATGAGGGATTTTGGCCATTAGACCTTTTGCTCAAGCTTTTAATAAGCACATCGCTCTAATACCACTGTAAATCATCCTGAGGGGGGTGAATAAGGTGATTGTGTGGAAATTAAAAATTCAAACGAAATGCGTGATGTAAAAAGATAGAGTAAGAGAAAGCAAATAGAGCAACGAGCAAGACACATCGATATAACATGCTTTGACCCCCAGGTCTATGTCCATACCACCTACTTGTAGCAATTCTCCGTCACAAGCATTCCACTATACTTTAAATCCTTGTACAGTGATTCTCGGAATTCAGACCGAGAGACTTATTACACCCGCAAGGCTTCTACAAATAAGTCCCGCAAAACTCACCGAAGTGGAAAAGAAAGAAAAACTCTCAAGATCTAAAAAGACATTGACTGAAGAAAATAATAAAATCTCTCACAATTGGAGTATTGATTGAAGGATTAGTTCAAAAGAGTTATGATAGCAAGGGGTGAAGAATACACTGTGAATTCGCCTCAATATATAGAGTGGAGAAATGTATCTTTTCGAAAATGAATAGATATTTCCGAAATAGTCAGATCTGCACTAGTTAGGTTGACCGCAATGATGGACAATTGACCGTTCATCTTTTAACTCGTATGTCAAGTGATGACCGGTCGACTGACTCATTTTTTTCACAGAAATGAGCGGTCGACTGTCATTTTGTGCGGTTGACTGCTGTCGTGCAGATTCGACTTTTATTTGGCAATTTCACTTTATATTCTTTTCTAAACTAATTTGTCAATTAGTACTTCTTTACATATATTCTCCTCACATAAACAGAAATAAATCATCTATTTTGGTTGACTTTTCTTGATTATTTGAAGCACATGTTTCTTGTGTGCAATCTTCATTGATTTTTGGGTTTATGTCTTTTTTGCTTGATTTCCAATCACTTTGAATCTTTTTTTTGGTTTTCCTTTTTCTGTAGATCCTGTAAATCTCAAATGAAAATATTAGTTGTAAATGATATGTTTTGTGCACACCAAATTAAGGTCAATATTTCAGGCTTTTACAGGTCAATTAGAGCGATCGTTACCGTTCACATCAGATCCAACCGTTCAAACAAGTCAGACTTCAGAATCAAGATCAGTTTGCGGCATTCAATATCGGCAACAGCTACAAGGTTAATTCTTTTATTGTTTCTAAAAAGAATTCACAATATTTGTTTGCTCCCACACATAAAACAGTAGTAACAAGAAGTAATCTTGTTAGACAAATTTTGTAGACGAAAGAAAAAAGAAGTTGTTGTGGATGAAAAGTAATTTTGTTGTGTAAAAATCAGGGAGAAGAAAAATTTGTATTGCCGGTGAGGGGAGGAAGAGTGATTTTGATGATGGTCAGAACCACCCCACCTCAATGATAAGGATCAATATAGTCTAAATCTTATAAAGTTAGATGCTCTGATACCATGTTAGATTTATAGAAATTAATGTGTGTATATGCTTAACAAAATTATTTATGTCATTTCCAATATACAAATCAGGCAATTGGAGATATTAAGATATGACAAACTTACTCTAAGAGAGAAGCTTATATTTATATCGAGTATCTCATTTGCAGTTATTTTTAGGATTTATGTTTATGAGATTTGACAGATATTACGCTGGCTGTCAACTACCTAACTCAATCCTCCTCCTTCTTCGGTTTGTAGCCAGATTTCTAGCTTGGGACAAGCAATGACAGAGTTAAAGTAATGTAACACCCTGCAAAATTGGAAATTACAATTTTGCCCTCGTGTGTTATGCACGTGTATTTTTTAACGTGTTTTCATCCCGTATTTTGATTATCGACTATTTATATATTTTCAATATTGATTTTTCCCTATTTTGAATCAACAAAAATATAATATTTGGATATTTGTATTCTACGTGCTTTCTACGTGTTTTCAATACACATATTAATTACATATTTTTCGCCGCTACGGGTGATAATTTCTGGGTTCCAATTATTTATTTTATGTTTACAAATCTATTTTTATAAAACTAAAATTTATTTTTCCCCCTATTTCGATTAAAATGCATTTTTCAATTTTCTGCACGTATAATGCACGTGCTTTCTACGTGTTGTGATTTCATCATGAAATATATGTAAATTAGTAAATGTAATTTTGCTTATATTGTTTTCGATTATATTTAATAACTTTTCATCAATAAAGTCGATTTTCGCATTTTCATGTTTTCACGTGCGACACACGTGTTTGTTTCGGTGCGCCCATTTAGGCGTATCCTTTCTCAAAACGAATTTCATAAAATGTGTGCACATTTATTTTTGCATTATAAATTTTAGTTAAACAAATTTTTTTATATAGTATAAATATATGGTATATAAGTATATATATTATATATGTATATAAGATGGTAAGTGGTGAAAGTGTTCAGGTTATTCAAAGGTGTTGTGTGGAACATGTGAAATGGATTTGTGATGGAAGGGCCCACGGGAGCTTCAACAGTAAGTGAGCTTAGAAAAATATATGATGTTATATAGTGTAAATATGTAAGTAGATTTAAGCTAGGAGGAGTTGGTAAGGGGGCCCACGGTATCCAAGCACAACACTAAGTTGTGCTGGTTAGTGCATGTGCATATGCACATTTGGAGAGTGGGTATGACCGGATTGTAGTGGGGAGAGGAAGAGGTAGGGAGGTTATGAGAGTTACAAATGTGAAGAGGTGGACAAATGAAAAGATGGGAGTTTGAGAAGTTATGAAATGTGAAAGGTTGGTGATTAAATTTAGTAATTTATTAGGTGTGAAATTATGCAATTAGAACCCTAGCAAAGACCTATAAATAGCCCACCATTCTACTCTCTTCTCACACCAAAAAGTAATCAAGAAATAAGGGAAAGGAAAAGAAAAGGAGTAAGAGAAGTAGTGTTCTTGTGCTTGGAGGCTATTGCTAGGAGAAGAGGAGCTAGAAGTGCTTGTGAAGTCAGGAGCAAGAAGGAACCCGTTACTTGTAGTTTTCAACCTTCAAACTAAGGTGGGTGATCATATGCTTTCTAATTGTAGGGATTGCATGCTTTATGAGTAGTATAAATTTGATATGATAATTAGAATTCATGCTTTTATGTATGCCAAATTGTAGGAATATTACTTTTGATTAAGAAACAAAGCATTGTCATGTTGCTTAGAAATGAGAACAAAAAGTAAGGAGAAACCTTCATTAGCTTGTTAATTTACAAATGTAGAAACTAGTAATTATGAAATTATTGGAAGAGATTTCATTATGGTTAAAAAGGAGTTTTGTATAGTAAAGTGGATGGGTTCTTACTTTCTAGATGTAGAAATACTATGCTAGAAATTATAAATTAGTTTTGTGAGATGATATTGATATATAGGAAATTTTCATGTTAATAAACATATTATGAAAAAGTGGGTGTTTTCCTACTTTCTAATTTTTATAATGTGCATGAATGAGTAGTTTTGAGGTGATAAAATAGAATAACTATACTATGAATGTGGTGAGACTAATAGTGAATCATGCTATGTTGACAAATGGATTAACATTATGTTTGTGGGTGATCATATGCTTTCTAATTGTAGGGATTGCATGCTTTAAGAATAGTATAAGTTTAATATGATAATTAGAAAATAAATTCATGCTTTTGTGTATGTTAATTTGTAGAAATGTTATTATTGATTAAGAAACAAAGTGTGATCATGTTGTTTGGGAATGAGAACAAATTGTCATTATATGAAACTAGTGATTGTGGGGTGAAAATATTAGAATAGGTTTCCCCTATGTTTAAAGAGAAATTTTTGTAAAGTGAAATGGGTATACATAACTTATTTTAACTTGTTGTAATAGAATATAAATTTTTCATAGTTTGATTAAAATGAAGAATTTCAATTCATGTAATAAAAGAGAAGAAATAGATTGAAATTTAGATAGATTATCAAATGTGAATTTTTAAAGCAAATGAGTACTTTTCGGTCTAAATAAACTATTTGTAAATTAATGAAAAAAATTTGATCAAATGAAAAATTAAGTTTTTATGAAAGTAATAAATAAGAGTAGTAAGAAATTCCTTATATGATTTCAAAGCCAGTCAAAGCATCTAAAAAATATATATATAAAAATCTGTCAGCATAAGACATAGTGCAAGTTAGATTCCTGCGCAATTAACATGACTCAATATATATCAGATCATAATTATGAAAAGACATTTAAGCTACAGGAACATTTAGAACATGATTAGACTAGTTCATGTGGGGTAGCTTGAGTCTCATTTGGCCTCCTTCTGTTAGAGAAAACATACGAAAAAAGATCACTTGGGCTATTAGGCTAGTAGCTTAGGTGCTGTCTGTGTGGAGCTTGAGTTCGAAAGCCGTGGCTCTCTTTATTATTATTTTTTGTGTTCTTAAAGATTTTGAAAAGGTTTTAAGGCAATCAAAATTTTGAGAAAAATTCTATTATTTTTATAAAATGAGATGGGATTTAAGAAAAAATAGATTTGGAAATCTTTATGTGTATTTTTTAGGAATAAAAAAAAAAGAGACATTGAGATAAAATGAGATTTTGCCTTCAATATTAATTATTAAAGAGTGACTTTTGAAGAAAAGTAAATTCTTGATATGAGAATTAATTGTCTTTGATGGGATTATTCATTTGTGTTGAATACTTGATTATTATATGTAGTTAAATTACAAATGAGATTGCAAGTGATAAAATTATGTTTGTGAAAAGGATAAATTTTTGTGAGATCGATGTTGAATGAAATGGTTTCATGAAAAAGAATTATTATTATTAAGGAATCATGAATCGTGATAAAATAAGATATCATATGAGTTGAAATTTGTGAATGAGTTATTATTTGCTATGAATAGCTAGATCATGATTAGTGGCAAGACTAAGAAATGAATACTTGTGGATAAGTGTTAAGACAAGATTGTGATCTTTTGTGAATGAATTGAAAGATGAAATTATTTAGGTTTAAGACATGATTATTCAAGGGTATATGTACCCATGTTCCTTGTACATGAAAGCTTATGACTTAGAGTTAGTAAGACCTCAGTACCGGCATTATTGAAAGAAATGATTTGGAGATATGGCTAAGGAGCCATCTCGTATTTGTTGATTAAGTCCGGTAGGAGGTAAAACCAATTCTATGAGTGAAAATTATTCATGTCTTGAATTTAAGAAAATTTAGGCACATAAGTGAAGATGTAGTAAACTTAGGGAAACGTAAGTGGGGTGCTCTATATAGTCGGCGGTGGACTCCAAGACTATAGACCCAGTTGGTGGACTGAGGTTGCCCTATGGGAGACGAATTATTATATTTTAATCCGGGACTATAAGGACGGGTCAGCGGTGGACTCCGGGATCTTGAGTAGTCGGACGGATGGATTTTTGTGTTTACCGTCTCCAATGTATATATATATATATATATATATATATACTGGGCTAGAGGGTCACATACGGGACGATTCGCACGATGTGGAATCTGTTATAACAGCCGACGGTGGACTCCAAGGCTGGGATTCAAATTCGTGGAATAGTCTGAACTTTGTTTTGCTACCTGGTAGTTTTCATGGCGAGGGATCGAGCTCTGTATTGTGAAGAACGTAGGCGCTTGCCCTCGGACCTATGTAGTATGGGATGCATAGAATCCGAACAAGTGTGCATTAGTGTCATCCTAGTGTAGGATTGTGTGCATTAGGCATTAAGGCATGACATACACTTATGTTTAGAATAATCACGTTTGACACTTTACTTGTTCATTCAATCTTTTTGTGATTTGTTAAAGTATGAGATCGTTATACTATTCCCGGCATAGAGAGGATGGCCGAGTATGACATTTCGTCAGTTGTAAGTAACTGACGAGCCCACAGATTAACATGCAGGTAAAGGACTATTCATGGAGTTATAAAGTGGATATGCTGTTGCTGTTTAGAAGTTAAAGATGTTGCAAATGATGTTAAAGTTATACAAGTTGTATTTCAATGTTGTAATCTTTGTTTCTTCCGCTGTGTAAAAACCAAGTGTAAATAAACTCTGATGTATTATTGCGAATAAAAAGTTTTAAAATTTCCTTGTAAAATTGTACGAAGTGAAGTAAAGATCCTGTGGAATCTCGAATTTGTCCTTATTTGGAATTCGGGGTGTTACAAGTAAAGAACGATCGCGATGGAGTCAAACCCACAATCTCCCGCTCCGGAGGTGAGCACCTTATCCACGCGATCACTTTTTCATTCTCATTTTATTTTTTTCTTCCTTTTTTCAGGCTCAATTATAAAAAGAGATGAAGAGATTTTTGAAGATGTTATACATAGAATCTAAGTAAGGTGGCCTAAGTGGAGAAGCGCCAGTGATGTTTTTTGTGACAAACATATATCTTTGAAGTTGAAGGAAAATTATATAGGATGGTTGTTAGACCAACAATGATATGTAAAACATAGTGTTGGACAACAAAGAAACAACATGTCCAAAAAATGAGATAGGGATGCTAAATAGATGTGTGGTAAAACTAGGAAGGATAGAATTAGAAACGAGCATATACTAGACATGGTAAATGTAGCTCCTACCCAAGATAAATTACGAGAGAATTGCTTCAAGTGGTTTGGACATGTCACACATAGACCTAATAGTGCTCTCCTTAGAAAGAGTAATTTGATAAGTATTAAGGGTAGAGTTAGGGATAGGGGAAGACCTAAACTTACCTGGTGGAAACGGTGAGAAAATATATGCAAACTTGTGGTCTTACAGAAGATATTGTGCTAAACCGAGTAGAATAGAAACCATGATTCATGTAGGTAACCACAACTAGTTGGGAAAAAGTTTTTGTTGTTGTTGTTGTTGTATCTCATCTGCAGTCATTATTAAAAACCCGAGATTGCTAGTATACTAGGAAAAAATTAGTAGACTCATGGCGAAAAGTCAGCTTTATTATTATTATTTTTAATTATTATTATTGAAATTCAGTTGTTTAAAAATGCACTATTCTTTTGTTTAAGAACAGAGTTAATTTTTTTAGGCCCTGACCATAAAAGTTATTCTAACCCTTTTAATTTTTTTGAAACTACTCCTTTAACCTCTAATCTCTAATCTCTAACATAATATTATAATGAGAGAAGACCTTAGTGTCATTTGTCATTTTGTCATTCTATCAATATGTATAATGCACGTACATAACTAATATAAAAAAGATTTTCGGTTCAAATCTTCCTTACGTCAAAATTTTTATTTTTATTTTTTAAAATTATTAAAACGTGCATCGCAGTTTAAATTACTAGTAAGTATAATGAAAAGTTCTCATTGAGCCCTTTACTATATTTGTACATAGGATTAATATAATATATGGCTGTACTTTAAAAAAACAACCCTGATTTTCTTTTTCTTATTTAGAAGAAAATTATCTCCTATAATCCGCAATCGTTGTTGAAACCAAAGAAACAACATAGACAAAAGATTAAAAAACAAAAAAAAAAGTAGTACATATCTAAAAAAAACAACAACTTATCTTTAATAAAAGTAATTCATTTCTACAGTAAATAGTAAATTCAGAAAAATATAACAGTATATATATTAGAGAAATAATTTAAAGATAATTTAGCAAATGTCCCCATTCAAAATGTAGAAACTAGTATATACATACCCCTACTATTTTAAAAAACTAAAAAATACCCCAAATTTGGATGGAACCGTTAAAATATCCATTAAGTGGACCCACGTGCGTCAAACATGATATGTAAAATGACCTAAACACCCACGATAAAATGTATTTTAGAAAATGCCTCCAATCAGAATGTGAAAACTAGCATATACCCCCACTATTTAAAAAAAAGGATATTTGGGATATTTTAGCAAATGCCCTAATTCAAAATGCAGAAACTAACATATACCCCCACTATTTTAGTGTTAGATGTTGTGAAAAATATGAGTGCTACGTGTTGTTACTCAGTCCGAACAACTTTCTTCCTGTACTGATGATATCAATGTAATGGAAAAAGGTTCTACGTCAGATTTTGACCCCAAAAGTATAAAAATTATCATCTATTACAACGGATTGTCATGCATCATCATTAGCTTGTGTACCATCATATATTACAACAGATTGTGTGGTCACTTGTTCCACTCTAGAATGTGCATCATCATTTCCAATAAGTTCAATAGTAACTTGTGTATTACCCATAATCACAAATTCGTCGTTTATAAATAATTCGAAAAGTTTTAATATTCGGAAATAAAAAAATAATCCGGCAAATTCAGAGAAAAAAATCAGCAAAAGTTCAGGAAGAAATAAATACAAAATTTAATGTATCTAAATTGTTAGTACTAATCACCTAAGTAAATATATATATATATATATATATATATATATATATATCCATAATACTTCTTATATAATTTGCTAAATTCACAAATTATTTGCTAAACATTCATTTAATTCATGATTTTCGTGAATAATTCGCGAATTACGGGAATTACGTGCAAATCTGCAAATAATTCGCGAATCTGTTAGGCCAATTATTTCTTTGTGAATATGTTCGGCAAATTATTTCTTCTTGAATAATTTGCGAATTTAAAGAAATATTCACGAACTTTGTTAATATGGTATTGCCCACTGTCACACTAGGTTGTGCATCATCTTCAACAACACCCAAATTGAGATGTGGAAACAAAGCATTAATGCAGGCATTGATGTTTTTTGTCAAAACAACAAATACATATTATATACTATTCCAAACCCTAAAATTATTCCATCCAAACTGACGGATTTGTTTAAATTTTTTTTTAAAGAATAGTTGGGGTATATGCTAGTTTTTGCATTTTGAATGAGGGTATTTGCTCAAATATTTTTTTAAAAAAAAATGTGCTAGTTTCCACATTCTGATTGGGGGCATTGCTAAAATCGTTTTATCGTGGGTATTTAGGACATTTTACATATTACATGTGACACACGTAAGTTCACTTAACAGAGATTTTAATGGTTCCATCCAAACTGGCGGTATTTTTTAGTTTTTTAAAATAGTGGGAATATATCCTAATTTCTGTATTTTGAATGAGGGCATTTACTAAATTATCCCAATAGTTTATTTGAAGATAGAGTAACATTGTTTTAATAAAACAATTCATTTCTACACAAAATACTAAGATTTAGATAGAAATAATACATATTTGAGGAAAGTAGTTCATTTACAAAGGGAACATCTTATCTTTCATCAAAACAGCTTATTTCAAAATAAAGCATTTCAAAACATTCTGAATTTTAGGGACTTGTTGAGATTTTTACATATACTTGGGGGTTAATAGAATATTTTGAAAAGTCGAAGTGGTTAAAGTGAAGAACATTTTTGCATGAGATCTAAAATGAATTTTCCCTTCAAAATATTTTCTTAATAATAATCATAATTGGTACTAGTAATCTGCACGTGCGATGCACGTTTTAATTAAAAATCATTTATTATTTTTTATAGAATAAATAATAATACGTAATCTGTTGTCATCGAACCTGAGACATCCATTTACTCATGCATACTCTTTACAAATTATTTCTAGTTGTAAAAACTTTTATTTTGTATGAGTGACATTTTTCTAAATGATTATGTTGTAAATAAATTTAAATTTTAAAGTATTATGGTAACTAATAATAGTTAAGTAAATAAAAGGTTAATATAACTCTTACTTAAAAAATAATGTTTGAAGTTAAATGATTGAATGCCTACAAATAATAGCCTTAACTCCATCATTATAATATTAGAGATGTATATATATATGGCAACACACATGCAGCCTAGCTCCTCCACCTATACTCTATATACATCTCCACCTCATTGTCATTTTTCCTTTCAAGAGCCTGCGACATTTTCCATTGTTCTACCAATCTTCATCTTCTCCAAATCATCATGCAACATATCGATATTATTTACTCCAAATGAAGGTACACTTCCCACAAAACCCTTACTTCCATCAACCTTATCTTTGCAACCCACATTCTCATATTTTGATTCCTTGTTTGAACTACCAACACCAAAGAAACTAGTTTGACTCTGTTGACTTCCAAATACAAAAACACTATCAACTCTCTTATTCGGTTGAACCCCATCCCCATTACTTTAATTCATCTTTCCCATCTCATCAGGAAGCATAGAGAACAGTCCTATATTCAAATCAACACCTTTCTTAACACCACTTCCAGATGCCTCCTTATCTTGACCATCCACAGTCCCATTTTCCGATTCCTTGTTTGAACAACCAAAACAAAAGGAACCAGTTTCACTCTGTTTACTTGCAAATACAAAAACATTCTCATCCATCACTCAAATTCATTTTTCACATATCCTCACGAAGCTCCAAAAAACAACCCCATATCCAAGTCAAAACCTTTCTTCACCGCACTCACATTTTTCGGCACCTCCTTTGCAGTACCAACACCAAAAGAACCAGTCACATTGTGCGCACTCCCAAACACAAAAACATTCTCTACCTTCCTCTTATCTTTAACACCATCCCCACCACTCAAACTCATCTTCGTCCTCACCTCATCAGTAAGCTTAGAAAACACCTCCTCATCCTGATTACAAACAACACTTTTCAGCACCTCCTTTGCAGTACCAACACCAAAAGAACCAGTCACATTGTGCGCACTCCCAAACACAAAAACATTATCTACCTTCCTCTTCTCTTTAACACCATCCCCACCACTCAAACTCATCTTTGTCCTCACCTTATCAGTAAGCTTAGAAAACACCTCCTCGTCCTGATTACAAATAACACTTTTCTTTATTACACTTCCAAACACAAAAATACTCTCTGAACCACCACCACCACCACCACCACTCGATCCTCCCACATTACCTAAACCATTCAAGTTCGAATTCAAATTCATATTCGAATTCAGTTGCCCTGCCTCCTCCACAAGCTTTGCCACCGACCCGCATCCAAATTCCCATTCTCCTCCTTTCCGCTCCTCAAATCCAGCTTTTCCCTCATTTCCTCAGGAAGAATATTCGACAGATTCTGTAACGCCCTGAATTCCAAATAATACCGAATTCGAGATTTTACAGGATCTTTACTTCACTTCAGACAATTTTACAAGGAATTAAAATTTTTTTTCAATAATACATCAGAGTTACAGTACACTTTGTTTACACAGCGAAAGAATAAAAGATTGCAATGAAATACATACAACATCTTTAAATAAGAATAGTATCAGCATATCCACTTTATTGATTTATGAACTTCCATTACCTGCATGTAAGACTGTGGGTACGCCAGTTGATTACAACCAACGAAATATTATACACGGCTATCCTCTCTATGCCGAAAACAGTATAACGATCTCATTACTTTAATAAATCACAGAAAGATTGAATGAATAAATAAAGTGTTAACATTGTGTCTATGCTAAACATGTAAGTGTATGTCATGCTTTAATGCCTAATGCACACAATTTATACTAGGATGACACTAATGCACACTTGTTCGGTATCTATGCATCCCATACTATATAGGTCCAATGGCAAGCGCCAACGTACTCCACAATAAAGGGTTCGATCCCTCGTCATGAAAACTACCCAGTAATAAGATAAAGTTAGGACGTTCCACGAGTACGGATCCCAGCCCCGAGGAACCGCCGCAACAAATCCCCCGCCGGACTGTTATACAGACTACTCGTCATGCGAATGTCCCGCAAGTGCCCCTCTAGCCCCGGTATACGTATATACATGGAGAACGATAAACTACCCGTCCGACTACGCATAGTCCCGGATTTAAAATAAAAGTTCGTCTCCCACAAGGCAACCACAGTCCACCAACTGAGTCTATAGCCCTGGTGAACCGCCGCAACAAGCCCACCGCCCGACTATATAGAGTGCCCAATTTACGTTTGCCTAGGTCTTACTACATCTTCACTTATGTGTCTAAAATTTATTTAGTTCAAGATATGAATGAGTTATCATTCCTAGAATTAGTTTTACCTCCTACCGGAACTTATTCACAAAAATACGAGATCGCTCCATGGCAAATCTCAAAATCTTATCTCAAATCTTTTCTTTCAATATTACCGGTACCCGAGGTCTTACTAACTCTTAAAATATAATTTCTCATGTTCAAGAATCATGGGTATCCACACCCTTTAATAATCTTGCCTATGTCTCCAACTTATTCTTAGACAAATTTTCATGTTCCAACTTAGTACTTATTCATGCATTTTCAATTCAAACAAAGAACAAATAATTTCTTTCTTGAACAATAGATTCAACATTGTAAATTTCTACAAGCAAATTAAACAAATCCACATTCTCAACGTACGTGTTTATTTTACATAAGAGAGATTTATACTTGATACCCATCTTTCCTTCAAAAGATCTTTTACAAAGAAAATTAATAATAATTCTTTGGAGTTAGAGCTCATTAAATAACTTATATTTCATTTCTTTTTATTTTCTCAAAATATACCATAAAATCTTATAACTTACTGTAACAATTATCACTTCAATTTCATAGGAAGAAATGAGTTTTTAATTAAGAGTCCTTTCCATGAAAACTCAAAAAATGTGAAAAAACAAAGGGAAAAAAAGAAAACCAAGGTCGGGTTTTGAACCCTAATCCTAGGCCGAGGGTCACCCAGAGCCCAAGTCATGCCGCTCTAACCAATAAGTCCACTTGGACTTTGCGGCTAATTCCATTTCGAAATATTTATGAACACTCTTCCAGTTTCGGAATTTTAAGAAAAATTTATATAAAAGCAACTATCAAGTTTTGAACCTAGAACCTCTTTCAACTAAGCTCCATATTGCACTGGCTAACCAGTAAGACCAAGTATATTTTATGTTTAGAAATTTCATTAGTGCTCTTTTGTTTACACTATTCTGACATCTAATTCTTTTTCGAAAAATTCATTTTTCGAACGATTCTATCTTTTAGGATTAGTAGAAATTTTTTTCTTGTAGAACTAAAAAAAAATACAAAAAAACAAGTTCAACTTATTATTTAGATATATCTTTTCAATTATTTTCTCCTTACTTTATAAAAATTTGTATTTCTCGACAAAAGTCGAAATTATAGCAAATCATGTTTAGTTTAAAATCCACCATCATAAAAATAAAATTCTTGTTGCTAAAAAACCAATTGTATCTCTAAATCAACCTTGGACATCACAAGTGTTTCTTCATGCGAAACTAGTATCTTTTATGATATGGCTAAAAATGGGGTTAAATTGGAACCATTCAAAGCAGGCACGAATCTCAAAGTCCCAGGGGCAAGATGGTAATCTCGCCTACAAACGGGTCTGAATTGGAAACCGGGTCCCTCCTCCTGGACCCGCTAACCCATGAACGAACCTGACCAGTTGAGAACGGGTCTCAACCCGTTAGCTAGGGGCCAGTTCAACAGGATTGGAGGAAATCCTGGCTCCCCCTGATCTGGAGGAGGTGGTTATAACCACTCTTATCCTGCCACACCGGGAAGTAGGAATTCTCTCTGATCCTGAAGGAGATCCCATTGGCGACTATAAAACCCCCCTGACCTCCCACTGTAAAAGGTGATCACACTTTGCACACTTGAGCTTTTCCCCTTGCCTTTTTCTGTGTTTTGACTTGATCGTTGGATGGTTCATCGTCGGGAACCATCCCTGTGTCTCGAACGTTTGTGTAGGTCGCAAGGGAGCACCAAGGAGCCAACCAATTTGCAAGGATGAAGAAGGGATCGATCTTTGTGAGTTCCTCATGAACCTACAAATCTCGTCTATTGCCCCCACACCTGAATTCAGCGGCAATATTTTACAATGTCGACAAGTCTTAAAATAATAGAATTTATCTTTCCCTTTTTCTTTCTTTTAATCATTATGTTTCTAAGCATATGTCGCAATAAAATATCCTTTAACAATCATTCATACTCATCATACATTTGACAAACAAGAATTTGCAATTATTCTACCATGGTCTATGTAATTATTTCTTTACTTTTCAATTAGCATGGTAACAATCGATTTACTAAGTTTCAACAAAAATCATTTACTAAGTTTCAACAAAATCATTGCATGTTATATTAGCATTTTATCCACACATATCACATTCAATTTTTATATCAATCATTAAACTATTAGCATGGTAACAACAAAATCATTACATAAGATGCTAGCATGGATTCTTATCTACAATATCTCATTCAATCTTTCACTACTCATTAAACTATTAGCATACAAATCCTACTTAGAAAACATAAGAACACCCACCTTAATTTGGAGATTGAAAGCTACAAAGAAAAGGGCTCTATCTAGCTCCTAGCTCCAGAAGCACTTCTTGCTCCTAGCAAAGCTTCCTCTCCTAGCAATGACTTCTCCTCCTAGCAACTCCTCCAAGCAAAAGAACTCTCACTCTCTTTCTTTTCTTTCTCTTACTCTTATTTATTTTCTTTTGGTGTGTGGAATGAGAAGAAATGGGTGCTATTTATAGGTCCAGGATAGGATCTCATTTACAAAATTCTCACCCTAATAATTTATTCAAATTTAATCTCCGTCTCTTCATTTTCTCAACTCATCCTTCAACCTGTCCAATTTCCCTAACTCCCAAAACTCCCAACCTTTCATCTCCCCACTCCTACAAGCCTTAACTCTCTCATCTTGCCCAAAAAATGGTCCAAATACATTTGTGTGTGCATGCACACATGCACAAACAAATATGAACACATTTCTATAACTCTAAATGTGTATTATAGTTTGTAACTTGTTATGTATTAGTGCATGGTTAACTTAATTTGTAATTTTAATAGTGGGCTTGCTACATGGACTTATTTCTTAATTAATTAATTTAATTATTTAGTGGGCTCCTCTCCTAATGGGCTAGATTTTATTCTATAGGTCCGTGGATCAAAAGAAGGCCAATTAAAACTTATGCATGCTAAAAGTTTGTAAATGAGAACAATCAAATGAGAATAAAAATTTGAACGTGCATCATACGTGCAAAATTTAAAAAAAATGCATTGTAATCAAAACAGGGAAAAATAAGTTTTCATTTTATAAAAAGAGTTCGAACACGTAAAATAAATAATCAATACACATAGAAATATCACACTTAGTGATAGAAAATATGTAATTGATACATGTATCGAAAACACATAAAAACACGTAAAATACCGAGATTAAAATATTATATTTTAGTTGACTCAAAATAGGGTAAAATCAATACAGAAAATGCATAAATAGTCAAAAATCAAAATACGTGGTGAAAATACGTTACAAAATACACGTGCGTAACACCCAAGGGCAAAAATTGTAATTTCCAATTTTTGCGGGATGTTACATATTCGAAAACACCGAACCCACACCCAACCTGCAAACAGAAGCCTTTGCATCAAAATGCATGCCGATCGAAACCTTAGGTTTCGCAAAGGGGTTCCAGCTGCCGATATTCTCGTCGATCGTCTCCGACCTTAAGGGATCGGAAGTCGAAGAGGACGATGGCAGAGGTTTGCAGTGAGAAGAGTTGGAGCTCTTTCCGGACTTGAAGGAGCGCTTTGAGTTGAGTGGGAGTGAGAGGAGTTGGAAGAGTACATGAATTGGAATGAGAGTAGATTGATATATGCATCTTGGAGGGAGAGCAAGAGACAAATTCGATGGAGGGAGAGGAAGAGACGGTTTCGATTTTTGAGGTAGCGCAGATTCAATGGAGGGAGAGGAAGAGACGGTTCAGATTTTTGATGAAATAGAATTTTCCGGACCCTATATCATTTTTTGAGTTTTTTTATGTATATGGGGGCAAAAAATGACAGAATTAACCCTACATCATTTTCAAGCTTTTTTATGTATATGGGGGTATGATAGTAAAAAGCCGTCAAAATGGGGCTTTACTTAATAATAGTATATCATTTTTTAAAGTTTTTTTATGTATATAAGGACCTGATAGTAAAAAGCCGCCAAAATGGGGCTTTGCTTAATAATAGTATAGATATCATTTTTTAAAGTTTTTTTATGTACATGGAAGCATGATAGTAAAAAGCCGTCAAAATGGGACTTTGCTTAATAATAATAGTATATATAGATATATATGTAATGTAATAATAGAAGGAAAATTTTAATATAGTATTTATTTATTGCTTTTGCCAAAGGATTATAAATTATCTAAAATCAAAGGATCTAATATTGATCGTCATAAAATCAAAGGATCTAAGCATGAACCTTTTTCACCCGTTAAGAAAGAAGAGGAAGAGACGGATTTGACTCTTTTGAGACCTTTTAGTTGCCAGCTTTGCATAGATTAAAGCAAAATCTCTCTCTCTGTCTCTTCTCCTTCTCAATGCGTACAGTTATATATAGAGTCCCCAAAGCTTAGAAACAGCAGTAAGAGAAAGCCATGGAAAACCAATCCAAAGAAGAGAAGAAAACAAAGAAGGGAAAGATTATAAAGCAACAGGGTTTTGTGGAAAAGGTCTTCTCTTGGACTTTGGAAGACATCTACAACAAAAATCTCTTCAAAAACAAGGTAGGTACCTGTTGTGCGGAATACAAATCAAACCAACAATCAAACGAGAGAAACAGCGAGAAAACACAGAAAATCAAGCAACACAAGAACACAAGATTTACGTGGTTCGGCAAAACGATGCCTACATCCACAAGGGGCGGTTGGTTTTCTTCTTGCTATAATCAACGATGGGCAAAACAAAGTTTACAAGAGATGACGGCTGCAAAATCCGAATAAGGTGTTACTATTTACAAAACCCTAACGGGTGTATTTATAGGGAAACTATTGGGCCTTTCGAATTGGGCCTATTCTGGATCCAAAACCCGCCGACAGTCGACTGGTCTTCATACCAGTCGACTGATAATTCCTTCGGGACAGTCGACTGACTCCCACATACAGTCGACTGCTGCTGCTGTATTCTCAGTCTTCGAAAACTCCTCTCTGAACAGTCGACTGCTCCTCCATCCAGTCGACTGAAGCTCTGAAACTTTCGAACACTGCAGATACCAAATACCAGAATCGAGCCATTATCCTACAATCTCCACCTTGGCGAGATCTTCCAAGTATCCAACAATCTCCACCTTGGTGAAATCTTCCAAGTAGCCCAAGCAATCTCCACAAATACTCCAAAACAACTGCTCATCACCAAATGCAACAAACGAACCCAAACTCCACCTTAGTATGATATCACATACTAAACAAACCAATAGCAAAGCACTATCCCAACCGTCCATGCCAAATTATCAAACATGCAAAATATTAGCCAGGTTCATGCAATGCTTGAACTTGGCTGCCCCAACAACTTTGGTCAACATATCAGCAGGATTATCAGCTGTTCCAATCTTCACCAAATGAATATCACCATCCTTTATCAAATCACGCACAAAATGATAACGGACATCAATATGTTTGGTCCTCGAATGATGAACTTGGTTCTTCGCTAAATGAATAGCACTCTGACTGTCACAGTGCACCTCCACCTTCTCCCGATGAATTCCCAAGCTCTTCAAAAGTCCATGTATCCAAATGGTTTCCTTCATGGCCTCAGCAACCGCCATGTATTCAGCCTCAGTAGTAGACAACGCTACAGTGGACTGCAAATTTGACCTCCAACTTATAGGTGCTCTAGCCATAGTAAACAAATAGCCTGTAGTAGACCGCCTCTTATCTAGATCACCTGCATAGTCAGAATCAACATATCCAACCAATAACCTACTAACATTGTCATCCCTTTCAAATTTCAAACCCACATCTGTGGTGCCACTTATGTACCTCAAAATCCATTTAGCTGCTTGCCAATGCTCTTTGCCTGGATCATGCATATATCGACTAACCATACTCACCGCCTGAGAGATGTCTGGTCGAGTACAAACCATGGCATACATCAAACTGCCAACCACACTAGTATAAGGTACATTAGCCATATACTGTCTCTCTTCATCTGTACTTGGAGACTGAGAAGCACTAATTCTGAAATGAGTGGCTAAGGGTGTACTGACTGGTTTAGTTTTCTCATCTATACCAAACCGTTTCAGCACCTTCAAAAGATATTGCTTCTGTGTCAAACTTACTATGCCCTTTGCCCTGTCTCTAGCTATCTCCATCCCAAGTATCTTCTTGGCTTCACCAAGATCCTTCATCTCGAATTCAGAACTCAGCTGATTCTTCAAATTTTGAATCTCCTTAGCATTTCTAGAGGCAATCAACATGTCATCCACATATAATAACAGATATATAAAAGAGCCATTCTGCAACTTCCTGAAGTAGACACAATGATCATACTCACTTCTGGAATATCCCTGCACTTTCATAAACTGGTCAAACCTCAAATACCACTGCCTTGGAGATTGCTTCAACCCATAGAGAGATTTCTTCAACCTGCAAACACAATTTTCCTTCCCAGCTGTCTTAAACCCATCTGGCTGCAACATATAAATTTCTTCATCTAGATCCCCATGTAAGAACGCAGTCTTCACATCCATCTGTGTCAATTCAAGATCAAACTGTGCTACCAATGCTAACAAAATCCGAATAGAAGGATGCTTAACAACCGGAGAGAACACTTCATTATAGTCAATACCTTCCTGTTGAGCATACCCCTTTGCAACTAGTCTAGCCTTGAACCGAATACTGCCTTTTGGACCTTCTTTCTTCGTATACACCCACTTGCAACCAATTGCTTTCTTCCCCTTTGGTAGTTGCACTAGATCCCAAGTCTTATTCTTATGAAGAGAGTTCATCTCTTCATCCATAGCAACTTTCCAATCTGCATTTTCTGAACTTCTAGTGGCTTCTTTGAAGTTGGAGGGAACTTCATCATCCACAATGGGAAGAGCAAATGCAACTGTATCTGTAAAACGAGACGGTCGTTTGATATCTCTTCTTTGCCTTCTTACTGCAATTGATTCTACCTGCTGGATAGGAACTTCTTCATCATTCTCAGTATCAACCACATCATCTTCATCTTGGACAGTAACAGGATTTTCAACTGAAAACTTCTCTAACTCCACCTGTTGGAGAACTCTCCTACCAGTCGACTGGTTATTGCCAACAGTCGACTGTCCCGAGCTCCCACTCTTCTGCTGTTCTAGACCACCAGTCGACTGCTCCTGTACATCAGTCAACTGTCCCGAGATTCTGCTACTCACCTGTTGGAGAACTGTCCCACTCTTCTGCTGCTCACCAGTCGACTGTCCCATACCACCAGTCGACTGTCCCGAGCTAATCATGCTGGTCTCATCAAAAGTCACATCTCTGCTGATTACTAACTTCTTCTGTTCTGGACACCACAACCTGTAACCTTTGACACCAGTACTAAAACCAACAAATATAACCTTTTTGGCTCTTGCATCAAGTTTAGTTTCAGTTACATGAAAATAAGCAGGACAACCAAATATATGCAAAAAACTATAATCAGATGCAGGTTTACCACTCCATACCTCAATAGGCGTCTTGCCTTCAAGTGCTGCTGATGGTAAACGGTTGACAATGTGGTTTGCATATATAACAGCTTCTGCCCAAAATGTCTTCTTCAATCCAGACTGTGCTAACATACATCTCACCTTCTCAAATAAGGTTCTGTTCATCCTTTCTGCAACCCCATTTTGCTGTGGAGTCTTCCTAACTGTGAAGTGCCTCTGGATCCCTTCATCTTCACACAATTTCAGAAACGGATCATTCTTATATTCCCCTCCATTATCTGACCTCAGAACCTTAATCTTCCTACCAGTCTGATTTTCAACTTTCTTCTTCCAACTTGTGAACAATGTCAAAACTTCATCTTTGTGCTTCATGGTATATACCCAAACTCGTCTGGAGTAATCATCAACCAAAGTAACAAACCAGTGTCTACCACTCATAGAAGGTGTCTGAGTAGGGCCCCAAACATCTGTGTGCACATAATCGAGGATACCCTTTGTCTGATGTACAGCTGTACCAAATTTCACCCTAGTTTGCTTACCCAAAACACAATGTTCACAAAATTCCAACTTGCACCCTTTAGCACCTTTAAGCAACCCTTGCTTCACAAGCCCCTGCAAGGCCTTTTCTCCTGCATGCCCGAGTCGCATATGCCACAACCTAGTAGAGTCGGGAACAACCTGTTTAGGCCTTTCAGTTACACTGGCAGCCTCACCCAAATATGTTTTTCCCTGCAAGAAAAACAAGTTCCGTTTTCTTTGCCCTTTCATAACCACGAGTGATCCGCTAGTCACCTTCAGAATGCCACCTTCACTAGCAAATTTCAATCCACTGGCCTCCAAAGCACCAAGTGAAATCAAATTCTTTTTCAAATCTGGAACATACCATACATCTGAAAGCTCCCTAATAAGACCATCGTGCATTAGCAATTCAATCTTCCCGATTCCTACCTTCTTACAAGGTGCATCATTTCCCATCAAAACTACACCACCATCCATATACTCCAAAGAAGTAAACCACTCCTTTTTCCAAGACATATGATAGGAGGCTGCTGTATCAAGAAACCATACTTCTTGATAAAGTGAGGGACTAGAAGCAAGTGCAAAAGAAAAATCCTCGCCACTTTCTAAATTATCAACAGTCACATTTGCAGTCGAATTTCCCTTATTTCGTAGCTTTGGACAATCCTTTTTCCAATGCCCCCTTTCATGACAGAAAGCACATTCATCTTTGGCCGGTATTTTCCTGTCCTTCGAAACTCCTCTCGATTTGGAACGAGATTTGTTTCCCTTTTTCCCAGATTTGGACTCAGATCTGGTCTCAGTCCTGCCCCTTACAATTAAAGCTTCAGAAGTTTCTCTATCAACCATTTTATCCCTTCTCCTAGTTTCATTATTCAACAGGGCATTTGCAACATCTTCATATTTAACAGTATCCTTTCCATATAGTAAAGTAGTTGCTAGATGATCATAACTTTCAGGTAATGAATTCAACAGAATTAGGGCTTTATCTTCATCCTTAATTTACTCATCCAAATTTAACAAATCAGCCAATAATTTATTAAATGATTCAACATGAGCATGCATAGACATACCTTCCGTATAGGTGAAGCGAAAAAGTCTCTTCTTCAAATACAGCCGATTCTCCAAACTTTTCCTCATGTATTTGTCTTCGAGCTTCTTCCACAACACCGCAGCAATGGTATCCCTCATCAAATCGTACTTCTGAGCCTTTGCAATAAAGAGCCGAATAGTCCCACACGCAACTCGATTCAACTTCTTCCAATCTGCTTCGGACATATCCTTTGGTTTTTCTACTTCCAAAGCAACATCTTGTTCTTGTTGAACAAGAACATCCAACACCTCATATTGCCACATCCCGAAATTGTTTGTCCCATCAAATTTTTCAACTTCAAATTTTGCGTTGTGAATCGTTGTTCTGGACGAACTTGATCCCACAACATCCTTGGTTGCATCTGCATCACCCGCCATCTTCCTCTAGGTCGAACCAACAGCTCTGATACCACTTGTTGTGCGGAATACAAATCAAACCAACAATTAAACGAGAGAAACAGCGAGAAAACACAGAAAATCAAGCAACACAAGAACACAAGATTTACGTGGTTCGGCAAAACGATGCCTACATCCACAAGGGGCGGTTGGGTTTCTTCTTGCTATAATCAACGATGGGCAAAACAAAGTTTACAAGAGATGACGGCTGCAAAATCCGAATAAGGTGTTACTATTTACAAAACCCTAACGGGTGTATTTATAGGGAAACTATTGGGCCTTTCGAATTGGGCCTATTCTGGATCCAAAACCCGCCGACAGTCGACTGGTCTTCATACCAGTCGACTGATAATTCCTTCGGGACAGTCGACTGACTCCCACATACAGTCGACTGCTGCTGCTGTATTCTCAGTCTTCGAAAACTCCTCTCTGGACAGTCGACTGCTCCTCCATCCAGTCGACTGAAGCTCTGAAACTTTCGAACACTGCAGATACCAAATACCAGAATCGAGCCATTATCCTACAGGTACCTTCCTTTCAATCTCAACACTTTAATTTTGCGTTAGATTATTCTCACAAATTTTTAAAAAAAAAAAATCGAAATTGAGAATTTTCTTTTATTTTTTAGATTATTAATTTGGTTTTGATCGCGAAGCATTGCTTCTTAATTTGGAATGATATATTCGGTGATTGATTTTAGAGTCAAACTTGAGGAAGACCTATGCACTAGATTCTGATAGCTAGAAGCTGTAGTCGTCAACAAAATATATTGTGGGAGTATACGTTATATGCAAAAGAATAGCTAGCTACAAAGAGAAATTGATGATGTTTATATTGAAGTGAAAATCAAATTATGTATGATTCATAAAATTAATTCAGGGGTTTATCTTTTAGCCTAAATAATCGAATTTGTTTTTCTTAACAAATTCCTCATACCTGAACTTTCTTTAAGGTATGTACATAATTTAATAGATGGAAAGCAAAACAATAGCAAAGAGAACAAGGTCAAGGCAACTGGATATTTGCTTAAATGACATTATGTCGTCTTTATCCCAACACTAACACCAACTTGCCTACCTCGTTCAATATCTATCACATTTTCAGCACTCATCCGAATTCTAAAATACTACATTGAAATATAAAAAAAACATTGTGTTTGACGTGTTTTAATCAAACTATTTGTTGGATCATCTATATGATAAAATACAAAGAAAGCTATCAAGTGACTCTTCTTCAATCTTCTAATATCAAAGGCCCAGATCTAATCTCACAAAACATATTTTCCCTCCAAAACACAAATTCAAATTCTCCCTTCAAAACAACTCATTTATTTAATTAATTATCTCTTTCTATACTAGTAATTTACACGTGCGATGTACGTCTTAATAAATATAGATTTTTAAAATAAAAAATTAGACATAATCTGGAATTGAACTTAGAACCTTCTTTACAATAGTTATGCACGTGTATTGCACGGGTTGGTGGATTCAAAACATTTACAAATGACACTAAGGCCTTCTCCCATTATAATATTAGAGATATGGGTATTTCTTAGTTTTTAAAAATACTCCCATTATAATATTAGAGATAGGGGTATTTCTTAGTTTTTAAAAATAGTGGGGGTATATGTTAGTTTTCTCATTTTAAATGTGGGCATTTGCTAAAATATCCCTTTTATAGGGGCTGCACGTGCATCACACGGGTATGTTTGGTGGATTTAGTTTGGCCATATATTGCACGGGTTTGCTCAGTTACAAAATTAGGGTTTGTTTGTTTACAACCCCAACTCTTCCATTAAAATAGTGTGTGTGTGTGTGTGTGTGTGTGTGTGTGTATACATAGAAATCTTCGGTTGCACACTACTTTGGTGAGCACTCCGTGAGCACTCAAAAAATAAAGCACCTATGACAAATCTGAACCGCTCATATTGTTCTATATACCTAAAATAGCCTAACAATAAAAAATCAATTAATTTGAAATTCATTTGTCCATGATTTACATCATCACAAAATTATATGGCTGAAAATTCTAACAACATGATGGATGGGCAAATGAACTTCAAATTACTTGATTCTTTATTGTTAGGCTATCTTAGTCATATAGAACAATATGAGCGATTCGGTTTTTTCATAGGGTCTTTATTTCATGAGTGCTCACCAAAAGTAGTGTGCAACCGAAGGGGACTCTCTCTCTCTCTCTATATATATAGGTAAAAGAGATATGAGCAACTTGCTCATTTAGTAAATGAGTAATTGATTATGTGGCATGCATGTGATACATTGGGCAAGTAACCCTTATATATATCTATATAATAAAACACAAAGAAAGCTATCAAGTGGCTCTCATTCAATCCCCTAAAAAATTAAAGGCCTAGATCTAACCTCACAAAACATTCCCTCTCCCCCTCCCAAAAGTTTCTCCTCAAAACTCAAATTCAAACCCCCCACCCAAAACAACTCATATATTTATTTAATTATTTTTCCTCTCTCTCTCCCCCTCCCTCTTCTATTCAAAAAATTAAGAAAATAAAAAATTTAAAAATTTTTAAAAAAATTTAAACATATTTTTCCCCCCAAAACTCAAATTCAAACCCCCCACCCAAAACAACTCATATATTTATTTATTTATTTTTTTCTCTCTCTCTCTCCCTCTTCTCTTCAAAAAATTAAGAAAATAAAAATTTTGAAAATTCAAAAAAAAACATAAAAAATTAAAAAAAATTTTAAAAAATTAAAAAATTTTAAAAATTTTAAAAATTAAAAAAAAAAAATTTAAAAGTTTAAGAGTTTAAAAGTTTAAAAGTTTAAAAGTTTAAAAAAGTTTAAAAAAGTTTAAAAGTTTAAAAGTTTAAAAGTTTAAAAGTTTAAAAGTTTAAAAAGTTTAAAAAGTTTTAAAAGTTTTAAAAGTTTAAAAGTTTTAAAGTTTAAAAGTTTAAAAGTTTAAAAAGTTTAAAAGTTTAAAAAAGTTTAAAAAAGTTTAAAACAGTTTAAAAAGTTTAAAAAGTTTTAAATTTTAAAAAATTTAAAAAATTGAAAACTTTAGAACTTTAGAACATTCAAAATAACTAAAAAAAAAATCAAAAAATTCATATAATATGTTTTTTTGCTGGATCCCCAAAAATTTTTCATATAATATGTTTGCTACTTCAATTAATTTGCTGGACCTCTAAAACTATTTTACATGATCAAACAAGGTACACCGTTCCGAAGACATGTCATAGGCACGTGTCAACGGGCAAACCTAGTATATATACACTGCAAAAGCAATATTTACTGACGTTATGCCTAATTATATGTAGATAACTAGAGTACTTTGAGACTTTTTTTTCCTTTGTTGTTGTTGTGTTATGCCTAATTATATGTAGATAACTAGAGTACTTTGAGACTTTTTTTTCCTTTGTTGTTGTTGTTGTTGTTGTTGTTGTTGTTGCAAGCAGGCTGCAATCTAATTTATCTAGGCTCATCTGCATTGAGATGTGGTAATTGAAAACTGAAGTACTTTGAGACCTCCTGCTTGCAATCTAATTTATCTAGGCTCATCTGCATTGAGATGTGGTAATTGAAAACTGAAGTACTTTGAGACCTAGTGATTGAACACAATAACTGTAATTTGCATGCATCATTTAAATAATATTTTTGAGTTTAGTCTGTGCAGATGAAAGAAGCATCATCTATGTTTGACGTTGTTAGGTTATTTGCTTCTTTGCACACATGTACTCCTTCCTTTGTAGCAGTCTCGAATGACTCTGCGCAAGCAGGCTGCAATCTAATTTATCTAGGCTCATCTGCATTGAGATGTGGTAATTGAAAACTGAAGTACTTTGAGACCTCCTGCTTGCAATCTAATTTATCTAGGCTCATCTGCATTGAGATGTGGTAATTGAAAACTGAAGTACTTTGAGACCTAGTGATTGAACACAATAACTGTAATTTGCATGCATCATTTAAATAATATTTTTGAGTTTAGTCTGTGCAGATGAAAGAAGCATCATCTATGTTTGACGTTGTTAGGTTATTTGCTTCTTTGCACACATGTACTCCTTCCTTTGTAGCAGTCTCGAATGACTCTGCACGCTACTGAGTACTAGACAAAATTGGTGAGGAGAATAAAGGTAAATTAAACTAAAATGCGAAGCTAAAATAATGTTTTTTGAGAAAAAATGTGACCTTGTCACCGCTTCATTCATAGAAAATTAACGATGTAAGTAGTACAGAAATGTTACATCTATCTGTTCCTAAACGAAACAGTGGAGAAACAATTACAAAGCTAAGTCTATATTCCTAACTAGTCCCTCCCTAGTTAAACTTGCAGACGCTGCTTCTCTACGTTGTTCTCCCACCTATCATTCCCAATAGTAATAAGGATTCCCCACAAGTCTGATGTGGGATTCAAAAAACCTCCTAGAAATCACTCCACCCCCGAAACTCCCTCCACATTCCCCCAAACATTCACATTGGCAATAACCACATCCACCATTTCTTGCTGGCATACTAACTCCTCTCCCCACGACGTTGTTGTCGTGTATCCGCTAATTTAACCCCACCGCGACGCCGTCTTTCGATTGCATCAAATCCAGCTCTCAACAGTAGTCATTGTTCTCAACCGAAACTGAGCCGCTTGAACTCGCCGAGCACTCCACAAAAAGTAATTTGAATTTCAACCGAACTAGTTTGAACTTCAAATTGCCCCAGAACAATCTCCTCACACTCCTTGCCTGAAATTTGAATTTCAAAAATTTATATTAAAATTCAAAAATCAAGGAATTTCCCCCTCCTTCACTCCTCTAATTCAAATTTGAATTTCGAACCCTAACTCTAAATTCAAATTTGAGCATCACAATCATATTTCGAAATTCAAATTTTGAATTTCAAAATCTGTCACTCCGCTTCCACCATCGTCGATTTCGTGTTCACCTCCACTCCTCCAAGAATTCTCTTCGTACGCATCCCGTCGTCAGCTCCATCGTATCTCCAATGATGTCACTCTTGACATCACCGAAATGCGCCTTCTGACACAACGACGCTTTCCGTGCCCTATGTCCAACCAGGCCCAATTCCGTACCTTATCGAACCCAACTCTATTTAGGAACTCAATAAGCTACAGCACATCCTCCGGCTAGCTACGCGATTGCGCCACTCTGACGAACCCTAAAGCGAGCCTCGATGCGCTCTATCCCGACAATATCAGCAGATCCTCACCTGGGGTTTCTTCTTCTTGACCCTCAGATCTGCCCTCAACAACAGATCCTCGTTGGTTTAGGGTTTAACCATTTTCTTAAAACTAGGGTTATGCATCTCTCACTATGGAGGCCAATCTCCCACTGTGCCACCATTCTCCTCGACAAGAAGAACCGCCATAAAGACTCCACAAACACCAACGGCAACGACAACGACAGCACCAAGAAACCCTCCATCCTCTGCCAATTCCAAGAAATGAAGCTCCGCGAAGCCCTCAAAGAAGCCTCCGAAAATGGGTCCCTCTTCAAATCCCAAACCATCGAAGAAGAAGAAGAAGACTCCTCCATTCCCGATCTCGCTCCCTCGCTCGCCTCCACGCCTAGAAGGAGTTCTTGAAAGCAACTGCCCTCGCCGCGAACCGAATATGCACCTCCTTTGACTCCATCCCTGATATCGAACAGGTGTTTGCCAAGTTCTTGATCATGTACCCTAAGTACCATACTTTTTCCAATCAACATCCTAACCCTAACCCGGCTCCACCTTTCATCGATCCCACCCCTCACAACTCCTCCCAATTCTACACCTTCAACAGTAGGTCCCACTCTCTGATGGTCCGCTGTATCCTGGAGAACCGCATCGTGACCACCGGCGAGATCCAAGGCGCATCGCCGGACTCTCAAAATCCTAGACCAACAGAGGTGGCGAGAGACTCTTCCCCCCTCCCCGATCTAGCATTTAGTTGTTGTTGGGTTTTTGGATTTTTGGGAGAGAGAGAATCTGTTTTACTGCCTATAATTTATTTGAAGCTAAAACAATGTTTTTTTTTGGATAAAAAAAGTGACATTTAATAAAACATTAACGAAACAAGTAGTATATTAATTATTCATCAATCTAATCCTGGAACGGAACAGTGGAGAACGATTACAAAGCTAAATCTACATTCGTAACTAGTTTCTTCCCTAGCTAAACTTGTAGATGAAGCATCTGCACCCTGTTCTCCCGCCTAACCCTCCAGATGTGATTTGAATTCAAGAAAAAAAAATCTAATTTGGCATTCAAAATCCATCGATCAATCTCTCCACCCCAGAAAATCCGTCCACCTTCCCCCAAACGTCCACTGTGGCAGCAACCGCAACCACCGTCTCTTGCTAGCATACTTACTCCTCTCCACACGACGTTGTCGTCGTGTGTTTACCAAACTAACCCCACCGCGACGCCATCTTTCGATTGCGTCAAATCCAGTTCTCAACAGTTGCCGAACACCACCGCCTATCAAATAAGACGCTTGTACTCTCCGTTCACTCCATCAATTATAATTTGAGTTACAAACCAAATCTAGTTTGAAATTCAAATTACACCAAAATTTCTCCTCACAATCCCCACTAAATTTGAATTCAAAAATCTATATTGAAATTCAAAATTCACGGATCACCCCCACCACATTTTGAAATCAAATTTGAAATTCGAAACTCTAATTCGAAATTCAAATTTGAGTAACACTCCCTAATTCAAAATTCAAAAATTGAATTTTAAAATCCGACTCCTCTTCCTCCCTCTATCATCCGTTCCGTCCATCATCGAAGTCGAACTCACTTCCACTCCTACCAGAATTCCGTCATGCGCCTCCGTCGTTCGTCATTCCACCACGTCGCCATCAACTGATGGCACCATCCAAATGACCTACAACCCCTTCGTCAGCCCTGCCGCACCTCTGATGATGCCACCCTTCACATCACCTAAGCGAAACGAGCCTCCCGACAGCGACGCTCTCTACACCCTCTGTTGACCAGGCCCAACTCCATTCCTCATCGTGCCAAACTCTAATTGGAATCTCGACGAGCAATAGCACAACATCCGGCTAGCCACGATCTTGCGTCACTCCGACGAACCATAGGTAAAGCCTTACTGTGCTCCACTCCGACAATATATCACCGACCCCCTACCCAATAGCACGCAGATCCCCCTCCTAACTCCTCAATTCTAATTTGAATTTCAAATCTCAAATTTTGAATTGATTTGAAATTCAAAATTCAAAATTCGAAATTCAATGTCTGGTCTCCCACACTATTCAATCCAACCAGCATCTGCAGTAGAGCTCTTTCGTCAAACCAACACACCGCCGATGACGCCCTCAATCGGTGGTCTCAGCCTTCGATAAGCTGTCAATCACACCAGCCACCATATACCTTGAAATCCTGCATCCACCCCTCACTGCAACCCTCGCTGACAGCCATCTACGATGTCGTCGAGAACACGCAGCCCAACCGAGCTCTGGTTTCCTTCCCCTCCCCCGCTCAGCCACCTCTCCCATCTCCCGCTCAAAATGCCCTCCTCTTCCATCACTCCCACCCTCTCCCATCATCCGGCAGCAACTCCAGTGTTGTCAGCCACATAGGTGAGCAAAATGGCAGCAGCTCCAGCTTTATCTAAACCCATGTCAGCTGATGTAAGCTTCTTCTCAAAGAAATCCATCTGATCTTCACCGGCGCGTCCACCTTCTCTCACGGCGCCGCAGCTTCGCCCTCAACGACAGCCCTCATGGCGTCGATCTTCTCCGCTACGCCAACCGACCACCATTAACTCCAACACACACATCTATTCATCTAGTCGACGGTCTCTGACGACCATCCACCGCGCCTGAGACGTGGTAGGGGGGGAGGGGGAGGAGGAGGACGACAAGGGAGTCCTCCCCCTCCCCGATACAACTTCGTTTTTTTCTCTTTGCCTTTTGGGGTTTTTGGGGAGCTTCTCTCTCTAGATTTTCTAGAGAGAGAAACTCTTTTTCAACGGTTTGTTGCTAGTTTTTTAAGCTAAAACAATGTTAATGGAAGATCTTTGGACATATAATAAATATGTTCCTATGTTCCTTTAAGAGTGGTCATAGTAATTCCTTTTTAAGCCTTCCTTGTCAGAATAATAAGTAGACCGGATTATATATAAGTCAAAAGGAGTAGAATAGTAAGACAAATTGTATTTTGATTATAGATACGCAATATTTGGGCATTTTAGTTATAATTAGGATATTGTGTACCTATTTTATGCCACCACATTTTATATGATTTTGTTGGTACTTTAGTTCATTTTGTTACGCCAATAATATTTTAAAATTTAATATAACTTAAGCCATTGTTTCCAACAACAGTTTAGGTTATAATCCAAGTCGTTGTTGGACTCTAACAATGACCTATGTAGTTTGGTGTGTATATATATATATATATATATATATATATATATATATATATATATATATTGTCAGAACGAAGGCTTTCTGAAGGCCTCTTTATTATTGAATAAACTAAAGAAATGAAAAACTGAGTGTTACGAGTCGTTGAAGTGTTTCTTAATAATGACTTCAGTGGTTTGGATATATCCGTTTGCACGGGGTCCCTCCACACGCGCGGGCGCGCACACACACACACACACACACACACACACACATATATCTCTACTATTATAATGGGAGAAGGGCTTAGTGTCATCTGTCACCGGATGTCATTTTGTCAACACGTGCAGCGCACGTGTTGACAAAATGACTCAAAATGATCAACAGAATACCATGAAGCCTGACGATCTTTCCAACATACTGCTCAGCTAACTTGTACATAGACGAAGTGAGTTTTATTGCCAAAAAGTGAGCTGATTTAGTTAGTCGATCGACTATGACCCAAATCGCATCATTACCCTTCGAACTCTTAGGCAAACCCGTGATGAAATCCATGCTGATGTTATCCCACTTCTAGGGGTGTAAAATGAATAGGACGGTCCGTCATCCGTCTGAGTCTGGCTCGAGAAATGGTCCGACCGTGGACCATCCGAACTGTTATACGAACCGAACTCGAACAAATTATTAGGTCTGATTCTTTACCGAGCTCGAGCCGGACATAAATCCGTTCGAGTATCATTGCGGTTCGATACTTTATCGAACCGAGTCCGGATTATAAAAAAATTGTCCGACCTAGACCGAGTCGGACATAAGCCCGTCCGAGAAGAATTTCGGTCCGAGCTTGAACATATGGTTGTCCTATCCCGTCTGGTCCGATTTACAACCCTACCCACTTCCACTCCGGAATGGGTAACAGTTGCAATAAACTTTGGGGCTTCTGATTCTCGGCTTTCACTTGCTGACAAATCTCACACCTCGCCACAAACTCAGCCACATCATGCTTCAATCCTGACCAAAAAAAATGTTGCTTGATGTCCTTATACATCTTGGTGCTCTCAGGATGTACGGACAAAAGAGTAGCATGTGCCTCCTGAAGAATACTCTCCCTCAAATCTGATTGATTCAGAACACAAGCTCTCTCCAAACCACAAAACTACATTCCTGATCTAAAACTCTAAAAATCTGCCTGCACCAACCTGTTCCTTTATCTTCTACATCTTCCTTCTGACTTGCTATAATCCTTTCATTCAGCGTTGGCTGAAGCCTCAGCTGAGCCAAAGATGCTGCCAATCCTTGCAAAATGCATGATCCAATTCCTCTGCAAGATGCCTCTGGGTCGTGATCAAATGAGCCAAACTGCTTTTACGGCTAAGTGCATCAGCAACAATATTAGCCTTACCCGGATGATACTTATTCTTAGGACGCATGTCCTCAAGTACTTCCAGCTATCTCCGTTGCCTCAGTTTCAGGCCCTTTTGCTAATAGATGTACTTCAAGCTTTTATGGTTCGTATACATGTTTAATTTCTCACCGTACACGTAATGCATCCATTGCTTCAAGGCAAAGATAATCGCAGCCAACTCCAGATCACGAGTCGGATAATTCTTCTCATGCGGTCTTAGTTGCCTAGACCCATAAGCGATTACCTTTCCATCTTGCATCAAGGCACACCTAAGCCCATGATGTGAAGCATCGCTGTTGACATCATACTCAACACCTACTCTAGGCAAAGCCAAAATAGGAGCAGTAGTCAATTTCTCTTTCAACTCCTGAAAGCGTGCCTCACACTGCTCAGTCCACTTGAAATTTACATTCTTCTTGGCAAACCAGTGAGCGGCACGACTATCTGAGCATAGCCTTGAATAAACCTCTTGTAATATCTAATTAACCCAATGAAACTTCTAATTTCCTTCACTGTAGTAGGGCTTGCCCAATCCTTCATTGTCTCTATCTTTTGAGGATCAGTAGCCACTCCATCCTTAGAAAGGATGTGACCCAGGAATGCCACTTCAGATTTCCAGAAATCACACTTGGATAACTTGGCATACAACTCATGCTCTTGAAGCTTCTTCAGAACCTCAGCCAGATGCTCAGTATGCTTATCTTCCGACTTGGAGTACACAAAAATATTGTCGATGAACACCACGACTAAAGAATCAATAAACGGCCTCAACTCTGTTCATCATATCCATAAAGATTGCAGGTCCATTCGTCACTCCAAATGGCATAGCTAAGAATTCGTAATGCCCATGTCGATATTTGAATGCAGTCTCATGCAAATCTTCGACTTTCACTCGAATGATGGTATCCTGACCGAAGGTCTATTTTAGAGAAGACAACTGCCCCTTGTAGACGATCGAACATGTCATCGATTTGTGGAATTGGATATTTATTCTGAATAGTTATCTTATTCAGCTCCCGGTAAGCGATGTATATCCTCATCGACCCATCCTTCTTCTTCACCAACAATACCGGTGCTCCCCAAGGTGACGCACTGGGCTGAATAAAACATTTCCCCAAACGCTCTTCAATTTGTCGTTTAACTTTATCCTGCTTATTGAATACTACATTCCTGCTGCGAATAACTTTGTTATCCACAAAATCCCAAAGCCTGTAACCATACTCATCGCCACCGTAGCCAATGAACACACACCTCCTGGACTTAGAATCCAACTTCTTTCTTTCTTCCTTATCAATTAGTGCATATGCAATACAACCATAAACTTTCAAATGCGAATAATTGATAGCTTTACCTGACCATAGTTCTTCTGGAATGGCCTTATCAAGGGCACTATACGGGCAAAAGTTAATCAAGTACACTACTGTATCAACTGTAGCTGCCCAAAGATGGACCGGAAGGCCCGCATGAAGTCTCATGAATCTCGCTCTTTCGAGTATCGTGCTGTTCATTCTTTTTTCTACACCATTCTCTTGTGGAGTCTTAGGAACTGTCTTGATTCCTCTGATTCCTTCTTTTACTAGATAGTTAACAAACTCTTTGCTTGTGTACTCACCTCCGTTGTCTGACTTTATTGCTTTCACTTTGCAACCCGTCTCATTCTCAACCCTGGCCTTCCAAGCTCTGACTGCCTCAAATACTTCTGATTTTTCGCGAATTGCATAAACCCAAACCTTTCTTGTAGCATCATCGAAGAATATGACAAAGTATCTCTTTCCACCAAAAGAGAATTACTGAGTTGGACCCCACACATCTGTATGTACCAATTCTAGCTTCCCACGCTTCTTCTCACGCCCACCCAAGTGAAAGCTAACTGTCTTCTATTTGCCCATCACACAATTTTCGCAAAAAGTCATCTCAACCTTCATCACCGTTAAAAGATCTCTAGAACAAAGCTGCTTGGTGCCCCAACCTGACATGCCATAAAATTGAAGAGGAAGTTCACCTACTGATGTTGTAGCATTGATATCACTTGAATCACCTCCTCTGAGTAAGTACAACATGTCACCACGCTTTTCTTTTGCCACCAACCTGACACCTGTAGTCACCTTCCATTCTCCATGCCCAAAGGTTGTTGTGAATCCTTTTTTGTCTAGTTTGCTAGTTGAGATCAAGTTTTTCTTCAAGTTCGGAATATGTCTTGTGTCATTCTAGATCAATTGCCAACCATTGTGAGTCTTTACTCTCACTGTGCCTCTACCTACAACTAGACATATCTTCCCATTGCCAATTGAAATTGCATCAAAATCACGTGTCCTGTAATCCTTAAAAACATCCCTCATGGGGGTTCAATGATAAGAAGCACCTATACACCAATCATCTTGCATAATATTAAATCCAGCAGATAAATACAATTCATCTAGACGGGGTTCAATATTTACCACATTGGCTACTTGTGATCTTGCTTGTGTTTTCTTATACTCCTCGCATTGGTCTCTTCTGTGTCCTGACTTCTTACAGTACCAACACTCACCTTTATGATGTCCTGTTCTTGAATTGGACCTGTGATTCCTGCTATGTGATTTCTCTCTGTTGTTACTTTCACGGTTATCAACTGACAGCGCAGCATTACTAGGATATGACACCAAAGTCTCTCCATGTCTTTTTCTCCTTGCACATGAACAAGTTTCTCTCATCGCTCGGATTCCGAGCAACTAGCCATCCGAGCTGTGAATTGGAGAAAAAAACTTTCTCCCCAAAATTCGTGCAAGATCTCGATCAAACGGCTCAGATGACGTCACGACCACAAAACGACAAGATAACGTTTTCTCGAAATTTGAGCTTATTGTCTCGTGATTCGCGCCACGATCGTGATCAACTGTCCTGATCGAGCAACGTAGCTCCGATCTACAATCCGAGCTACTGTCTTGCCGACCTGCAAAATGAGAGAAAACTCTACCTCAAAATTCGTGCTCAAATCAAGATCAACTGCTCGGATTCGCCCAAAAAAAATACATATTATGGTGCCACGTGGCGGTCAACGGTCAACGTTGACCGGCCACGTTTCAGCATCTGGTGGGTCGGTACTGGATTCCGAGCAACTTGCATTCCGAGCTGCGAATTGGAGAAAAACAACTTTCTCCCCAAAATTCGTGCAAGATCTCGATCAAACGGCTCAGATGACGCCACGACCACAAAACGACAAGATAATGTTTTCCCAAAATTTGAGCCTCTTGTCTCGTGATTCGCGCCACGATCGTGATCAACCGTCCAGATCGAGCCACGTAGCTCGGATCTACAATCCGAGCTACTGTCCTGCCGAGCTGCAAAGTAGCAAAAAAATGCGCCTCAAAATCCGTGCTCGGAATTGACGAACAAGAAGGAAACCAAAAAGAAAGGGGGTCAGCGGGCCGGGTTTGGACCTGTTAAGGACCAAACCCGAACCACTCGTTACCCTTCTTTTCCTCTTCACACGTTCCTGCCAAAAACCCATCAGAACAAAAAAACCCGAGCTCGACCCACCAACTCCTCGCCATGCCGAGCTCCACCTCCGACGACCACCTTCGAGCTCCACTCCACTCATCGAGCTCCTTCGTCGAAGCTCCGACCACCTCCAACCCAACTCCGAGCTCCATTATCTCTGAGCTCGACCCACCAACTCTTCGCCATGCCGAGCACCACCTCCGACGAGCTCCACCTTCCTCTCCCCCTATACCGAGCTCCAGCAACGAGCTCGCCTCCGCTGCGAGCTCCAATGAGGAGCTTCGTCAGCTTCTTCCGAAAGCAAAGCATGTCACGGAGCTCCGAACTCCACTCCTTCATGAGCTCCCCTCGCCGAGCTCGACCACAGCTCCTCGCCGACCACCACGTCGCGCGTGCCGACTACCAAGCTCGAAGCTCTCAAGCCGAACTCCTTTTCTTCCTCGTCGAGCTCCCCTCGCCGAACCCATCAGGTCGAGCCTCGTGATTGCCTTCGACGAAGCTCCAGCCGACCTCCATCTCCCATGGCTCCATCGAGCTCTTCCCATGCCGAGCTCGACGCCTCCTCTCGAAGAGAATCCATCGCCGAGCTCTCTTCTGCCGAGTTTCACGACGAGACGAGAAAGAAGGCGGAAGTGGACAGAGAGAGAAAGAAACAAGGAAAAGAAAAAAAAATTGTGCCACGTGGTGGCCAACGCGCGAGCGTTGACCGAGCCACGTGGCTGTGCGAAGTAGCTCGGATTTCGAGCAACATGCGATCCGAACTGCAAATGTGGAGAAAAACGCGACCGATCTACACAAGCCGTCCGATCTTCTCAAAAATCGCGCCACGACACGATCGACGCTCAGAAACACGTCACGTGTCTAGAACGTGATCTGTCTTGCAATGCGCGCACATCTGATCATGATCGACGCTCAGAAACGCGCCATGTGTCCAGAATGTGATCTGCTTTGTGATCCGCGCACATCTGATCATGATCGACGCTCAGAAATGCGCCACGTGTCCAGGTAATATTTAATTAATTAATTAATTAATTTATTTGTTTTAATTCAAAAAAAATATTTAAAAATCGAAAAAATTTAATTAAAAATTCTAAAAACAATTATTAATTCAGAAAAATTATTTAAAAATTCTGAAAAAATATAATTATTTAATTAGAATAATTAATTAATATTTTCGATAATTAATTATTTAATTCGGAAAATGAATAAAAAATTCAGAAAAAATGAGAAAAAATCCAAAAAATTCTGAGAATATTTTTGGGCATTTTACAAGTCCAGAATAACACCGTTACACCCCGAGCAAGATCCAAACTCCCTTAAGAACACCGATAAAATCTCGTACGCCATTAGAACAACAAAACTACTCCTCGAAGACTGTATAGCTCAGTCTCTAGGAGTGGGGGGTTCGTGATATGGCTAAAAATGAGATTAAATCAGGACCGTTCAAATCGGACACGAATCTTAAAGCTCAGGAGTAAAACGGTAATTTCACCTACAAACGGGTCTGAAATGGGAACTGGGTCTTTCTTCAAAGCCCAATAACCCATGAATGGATCTATCTTACTGGGTACGGGTCCCAACCCGTTACAAACCAGTTCAGAAGGATAAAGAAGAATTCAGATTCATAATTATCCCTAAGAAGTGATCTTAACCGCTTCTATCCATTCACACCGGGAAGTAGAGATATGTTCATATCTTGAAACGGATTCCTAAGGCGACTATAAATACCCCTCCATCCACCACCATTAAGAGGTAATCAGTTCTTTTCCAGTTTAAAGTTCTTGCTTAATCATTCAGATTACTGACAAGAGCGTCGGAGGGTGTGTCACCAGGATCCATCCCGATGTCTCGCACTTTTTGCAGGTTCGCAACAGTGACAAGAGACCAAGTCAACACATTGGTGAAGGTCAATAGGTCAACAGGTTTTCCTTATTCGTTTTCTCAAGAATCCACAAATTCTATCTATTTGCTCCCACACCAAAATCAGCAGCAACACACGTAAAATACCTAGATTAAAATATTATATTTTAGTTGACTCAAAATATGATAAAATCAATACAGGAAATGCATAAATAGTCGGAAATCAAAATACGTGGTGAAAATACGTTACAAAATACACTTGCGTAACACACAAGGGCAAAAATTGTAATTTTCAATTTTGCGGGGTGTTACATATTCGAAAACATCGATTCCTCACCCGACCTGCAAACAGAAGCCTTTGCATCAAAATCCATGCCGGTCGAAACCTTAGGTTTCGCAAAGGGGTTCCAGCTGCCGATATTCTCGTCGATCGTCTCCGACCTTAAGGGATCGGAAGTCGAAGAGGACGATGGCAGAGGTTTGTAGTGAGAAGAGTTGGAGCTCTTTTCAGACTTGAAGGAGCGCTTTGAGTGGGAGTGAGAGGAGTTGGAAGAGTACATGGATTGGAATGAGAGTAGATGGATATATGCAGCTTGGAGGGAGAGCAAGAGACAAATTCGATGGAGGGAGAGGAATAGACGGTTTCGATTTTTGAGGTAGCGCAGATTCGATGGAGGGAGAGGAAGAGACGGTTTAGATTTTTGATGAAATAGAATTTTCCGGAGCCTATATCATTTTTTGAGCTTTTTTATGTATATGGGAGCAAAAAATGACAGAATTAACCCTACATCATTTTTTAAGCTTTTTTATGTATATGGGGGTATGATAGTAAAAAGCCACCAAAATGGAGCTTTACTTAATAATAGTATATCATTTTTTAAAGTTTTTTTTATGTATATAGGGACCTGATACTAAATTTGAATTTTGGCACGTGCTATATATATATATCTCTAATATTATAATGGGAGAGTTGGGGTTGTCATTTGTTAACATACAAACTCATGCGTTGCACGTGTAACTTCAACTCTCCCATTAATTATATTACAAACAAACAAATAAAAATTTTCTCCACCTATTTAAAACATGCAACGCACGTGCAAAACAATTTTGTAATATTTTTTTAACACAAAAAATACACATATATTGCATGTACACTTCAAATTCTACTAATAAACACGTGCATTGCACGTACAAATTGTATATTTTCTTTCAAAATATTTTTTCAATTACGTACAACGCATGCCCATCTCCAAAACTATTTCTTAACACGTATATTGCATGTAAAAATTTTCCAACTCTTACCAAAACGTGCATCGCACGTGAAAAATACTAGTGTAATTTAATTAGACAAAAATATGGAATATCTTAAAAGAAACTCTAATTGTGTATATGACCTTCTGGATTTGGTAATAGGAAAATCTTATGAGTCATCACTTGCAAATTTGTGAATAGTTCCATTAGCTCCCTCTCACAAGTAGAGCCAACAATTATAAAAACTTAGTCAACTAGAGCTTTAAGCAAACAAGGAATATGGTTGAATGTTTCTTCTTCTTCTTCTCAAAAAGTCTATCCCTTTGCTTTGTTGATCTTCAATTGACCTCTCTAGTTTGTCACCCCAAAACGCTGCAACGTGTCCTCCTCATCAAGGTGATTTTCAACAAAATGTATGAAGAGTGCTTGTTTACAAAGAAGATGAATGGTCGTTTAACCATGCGACTATTATTTCGTCTCTCTGTCCGAGTTGCTCTCTTAATATGTATATTTGAAGATCTCGTAAACCTGACAGATAGATTAAGGTTAAAGGAAAACTACTTGAAACTCATGTAACTTTACTTGCACACCTTTATCTTCACTTGAGGAAGAACTTTAATTGATCATTGTAATATATTTAAGAGGCCCTGATGTTTAAGCCTTTATATGACATGTTTTCCACATTTCCTGTAAATTGTGTAATCGACACAAATCCTTATCGTTTACTTTTTTCTACAAATAAGTTGCAGTTCTAGAAATTCTTGAAGTTAGGCATGCACTATGCTTTGTGTGGAAATTGCATGTTGTTAATTGATTCAATCCTATGAAGAAAAGAAAAATTTCAATATATTGCATTGTCTATGACAATTCATTATCATGCATTGTAAAATTTCAACTTGAAGCTGTGCTTTGAAACTTCAACTTCTATTTAAAAATTAAACTCATAGAAAACATTTCGTTCGCGCACTGTATGAATGGCGTGTGAAGCTTTATATATACATATGCTCCATTATGTATGACATTTAAATTTGTATTAAACAAGAGAACAACAGCACATCTGAAGCAATCCAATCTAACATGCTTATCTTTACTTTCAAACTCATCATTTTCGGATATGTTTAAAGACAAATTAAATCAATTATATATTCCAAAAAGAATTTGCACTCTGACATAACTTCTAAACATTTATGTTATATGAGATATACTCCAAATCTAATTATAAAACTCTTACTTGTCCAAACTTCAAAATGAATTATGTTCTTAGCTTGATAATTTAAAGAAAAGTTAATTAATCATCTCTCATTCTTAAAGAGCTATTACATGTCCAGTTCATGCCATGTGTGACCCAAGAAAAAATTATGTAGCCACCCGTAAAAATGAACAAAAAGAGAGAAGTTGACGTTGCTGAATACATTTTAATTGGCTAAATCATGTTATTGGCATGTGAGACCTACTATATAACTATACGTACATGAGCAATACCTCAGAAACCAATATTTACAAACACCCACATGAGCCCATACAAGCATAGAGAGTCTATGGCTACGAACATCATGTTCAAATGAGGGGTGCAAAATAAATTTCCCTTTTCTTAAGAAACATGTATTATATTTATTTCTTAAAATTACAGTCTAAAGACAGCCAGTATCCTTGTATATTTTAAGCTAAACTCACCCTAACTCCCCACTAAGGTAGTGTTTGGCCCAGCTTAAAATTAGCTTAGCTTCTCCTTTAGAAGGAGAAGCTGAGCCAAACACATATTTTGAAAAGCCCAAAAAAAGTAGAAGTAGCTTATTTTTTATTAAGAAAAGGAGCTCCAAAAGAAGCTCTCCAGATCTACTTCTGGCTTCTGGCTTCTCCTTTTCTTCTTTTTTTTACCCAAAACCAAAGATCAAAAAAATTCCCCTTTCCCTTCCTCGATTCCCTCGCCGCCGCCGTCGAACCACCGCCGCCGCCGTCGAACCACCGCCGCCGTCGTCGAACCTCGCCGCCGCCGTCATCGAACCTCGCAGCCGCCGTAAATCCCCCAAACTCTCAAACCCTAACTTCCCAAAAAAATCCCCCCAAAATGGCCAACGCCCTCCGCCGCATTCGAGCTGCATTCCACCGACGCGTCCATGGCGAACGCCCTCCGCCGCGTCATGATCGCCGAGGTCCCAACCGTTGCCATCGACCTCGATATTACTTTGATTCCTATTCTTTTACAATTAATAATATTTATGCTTTTTTATTTGGAGTTTATCCAACCAAATATTAGCAGAATATGATATTCATTGTATATATATACCCTAGAGTTTTCCAAATCATTTTCTGAATTTGCCCAAAATTTTTAGAATTCCGAATATAAGCAACTTGCTGAACTATTTTCCAATGAGATCAGTAAATTTGTTAATTACTACTATGTATATGAAGAAGTTAATCCCACTAAGAAAAATTTCTTGATTATTCCTTCCATGATATAAGGATCGAGTTTAAAAGAGTTGAAATTCACATGCATGGTCGAGAAGCAGCCTCACATTGCTAAATTTGAAATTCACTTGTATATATGTTATTCTTATCAAGGACACATTAAGCAATTTTTGGACATATTTATAAATATTCAGATTTGAATAATGACGGGCAGTGCGAGTTTTGTTTGGTGGAGTTTCATCTGAACGTGACGTGTTTCTGTTTGTATAAAAGTAGCTTTTAATTGATATCTTGCCAAACAACTTCTAGCTTAAAAGTAACTTTAAAGTTTAAAAAAAAGCTGACTATCCAAACAGCTTCAGCTTTTAATTTCAAAGCTGTACTTTCTAGCTTCACCTTCTGAAGTAGCTTTAAAGCTAATAAAAGCTAGGCCAAACGCACCCTTAGTCATAAAGAGAGCATGAGCAAGCAATAGAATATATGTATAAGAACCATCTTTATTCTCCACTACTGTCTTCTTTCAAGTGTGATTGGTTCTGTGTCTTTGTCCTCTGATAATTTGGAGCACTAACCATTCAAGAATATATCCCTTTGCTCTTTTAAATATTAAAAGAACAAAAACTAGTAAAGATCAAAGTGCATCTTGTTCAATCAATAGTATCATACTTCTCTTTGTTATAACTTGATTCTTGCCACTCTTGTTCTGTTTCTTTTTGTTACAAAAGTATTCTTATACCTTCTTTCTTTTTTATATATCGTACTAGGATGTCAATGCTTCTCTCCAATGTTTATTATGTACTTACTAATCTCAACATATAAACTTCACTTAGTGATATATATGGGTAAAAATAGAACTAAATCGAGACCGTTCAAATCGGGCACAGATCTTAAAACTCTCAGGGGTAAAACGGAAATTTCACTAGAAACGGGTCAATAAATGGAAATTGGGTCTCTTTTAAGCCCAATAGCCCAAAACAAGTCTGTCTAATTGAGTTGACATATCAACCCAATAAGAATGGGTTTAGATTATTTAAAAATGATTTAAATTCATAATTATCCATAAGAGACGGATCAAAAACCATATTTCTTATCCTGAGGAGAGTTTAAACTCAATCCCCTCATCAAATCTTATCTCCCCATAAAGAAGAGATAACTGATTCAATCCAAAAACACAGGAAGTAGAGATAAATTATTATCTTGAAACTAACCAAAGCGACTATAAATACCCCTTACCTCCACCAGAAACAGGTAATCAGTATTTTACCACCAGAAAACTCTCTTTCTATTATTGAGTCCTGACATGAGCGTCGGAGGGTATGTCGCTGGGATCAACCCCGGTGTTTCAGACTTTTGTAGGTTAATTGGAGCGATCATCACCATCGAGATCAAATACGTTGACCATAAGTTTGGTGTGCACAAAACGTATCATTTACAACAAATATTTTCAGTTGAGATTTACAGGATCTACAGAAAAAGAAAAACCAAAATAAAAGATTCAAAGTGATTGGAAATCAAGCCAAAGCGGGATGAACCAAAAATATCATTGAAGATTGCACACAACAAACATGCATGAATTTAGGGGGAGTATTGGATTAAGGGGGAGAAGTTGAATTTGATTTATTTTAAACTTAAATTCTAAGGTATGTTTTGTTCACATCAAAAGGGGGAGATTGTTGACCCTAAGTGTGGTGTGCACAAAACGTATCATTTACAACTAATATTTTCAATTGAGATTTACAGGATCTACAAAAAAGGGAAAATCAAAATAAAAGATAGATATATATGTAATGTAATAATAGAAGGAAAATTTTAATATAGTATTTATTTATTGCTTTTGCCAAAGGATTATAAATCTATAACTATTATAATGGGAGAGATGGGGTTGTAAACAAATAAACAATTTTTTATTCCTTAGTGTGTGTGTCAACACGTGCAGCGCACGTGTTGGTAGATTTTTTTTTTTTTGTACTTTTCATTTCCCCTCCCCATTTTTTCCACGTGCATCGCACGTGCATTACACTAGTTATCTAAAATCAAAGGATCTAAAATTGATCGTCATATTTAAGCATGAACCTTTTTCACCCGTTAAGAAAGAAGAGGAAGAGACGGATTTGACTCTTTTGAGACCTTCTAGTTGCCAGCTTTGCATAGATTAAAGCAAAATCTCTCTCTGTCTCTTCTCCTTCTCAATGCGTACAGTTATATATAGAGTCCCCAAAGCTTAGAAACAGCAGTAAGAGAAAGCCATGGAAAACCAATCCAAAGAAGAGAAGAAAACAAAGAAAGGAAAGATTATAAAGCAACAGGGTTTTGTTGAAAAGGTCTTCTCTTGGACTTTGGAAGACATCTACAACAAAAATCTCTTCAAAAACATGGTAGGTACCTTCCTTTCAATCTCAACACTTTAGTTTTGCGTTAGATAATTCTCACAAATTAAAAAAAAAATCGAAATTGAGAATTTTCTTTTATTTTTTAGATTATTAATTTGGTTTTGATCGTGAAGCATTGCTTCTTAATTTGGAATGATATATTCGGTGATTGATTTTAGAGTCAAACTTGAGGAAGACCTATGCACTAGATTCTGATATCTAGAAGCTGTAGTCGTCAACAAAATATATTGTGGGAGTATACGCTATATGCAAAAGAATAGCTAGCTACAAAGAGAAATTGAAGATGTTTATATTGAAGTGAAAATCAAATTATATATGATTCATAAAATTAATTCAGGGGTTTATCTTTTAGCCTAAATAATCGAATTTGTTTTTCTTAACAAATTCCTCGTACCTGAACTTTCTTTAAGGTATGTACAGAATTTAATAGATGGAAAGCAAAACAATAGCAAAGAGAACAAGGTCAAGGCAACTGGATATTTGCTTAAATGACATTATGTCGTCTTTATCCCAACACTAACACCAACTTGCCTACCTCGTTCAATATCTATCACATTTTCAGCACTCATCCGAATTCTAAAATACTACATTGAAATATAAAAAAAACATTGTGTTTGACGTGTTTTAATCAAACTATTTGTTGGATCATCTATATGATAAAATACAAAGAAAGCTATCAAGTGGCTCTTCTTCAATCTTCTAATATCAAAGGCCCAGATCTAATCTCACAAAACATATTTTCCCTCCAAAACACAAATTCAAATTCTCCCTTCAAAACAACTCATTTATTTAATTAATTATCTCTTTCTATACTAGTAATTTACACGTGCGATGTACGTCTTAATAAATATAGATTTTTAAAATAAAAATTTAGACATAATCTGGAATTGAACTTAGAACCTTCTTACCAATAGTTATGCACGTGTATTGCACGGGTTGGTGGATTGACAAAACATTTACAAATGACACTAAGGCCTTCTCCCATTATAATATTAGAGATAGGGGTATTTCTTAGTTTTTAAAAATACTCCCATTATAATATTAGAGATAAGGGTATTTCTTAGTTTTTAAAAATAGTGGGGGTATATGTTAGTTTTCTCATTTTAAATGTGGGCATTTGCTAAAATATCCCTTTTATAGGGGTTGCACGTGCATCACACGGGTATGTTTGGTGGATTTAGTTTGGCCATATATTGCACGGGTTTGCTCAGTTACAAAATTAGGGTTTGTTTGTTTACAACCCCAACTCTCCTATTAAAATAGTGTGTGTGTGTATGTATATATATATATATATATATATATATATACACACACACACACATAGAAATCTTCGGTTGCACACTACTTTGGTGAGCACTCCGTGAGCACTCAAGAAATAAAGCACCTATGACAAATCTGAACCGCTCATATTGTTCTATATACCTAAAATAACCTAACAATAAAAAATCAATTAATTTGAAATTCATTTGTCCATGATTTACATCATCACAAAATTATATGGCTGAAAATTCTAACAACATGATGGATGGGCAAATGAACTTCAAATTACTTGATTTTTTATTGTTAGGCTATCTTAGGCATATAGAACAATATGAGCGGTTCGGATTTTTCATAGGGTCTTTATTTCATGAGTGCTCACCAAAAGTAGTGTGCAACCGAAGGGGACTCTCTCTCTCTCTCTCTATATATATATATATAGGTAAAAGATATTTGAGCAACTTGCTCATTTAGTAAATGAGCAATTGATTATGTGGCATGCATGTGATACATTGGGCAAGTAACCCTCATATATATCTATATAATAAAACACAAAGAAAGCTATCAAGTGGCTCTCATTCAATCCCCTGAAAAATTAAAGGCCTAGATCTAACCTCACAAAACATTCCCTCTCCCTCTCCTAAAAGTTTCTACCCAAAACTCAAATTCAAACCCCCCACCCAAAACAACTCATATATTTATTTAATTATTTTTTTTCTCTCTCTCCCCCTTCCTCTTCTATTCAAAAAATTAAAAAAATAAAAAATTTAAAAATTTTTAAAAAATTAAAAAAATTTAAAAAATTTAAAAAATTTAAACATATTTTTCCCCCCAAAACTCATTCAAACCCCCCACCCAAAACAACTCATATATTTATTTATTTATTTCTCTCTCTCTCTCTCTCCCCCTCTTCTCTTCAAAAAATTAAGAAAATAAAAATTTTGAAAATTCAAAAAAAAAACTTAAAAAATTAAAAAAAAAAAAATTTAAAAAATTTAAAAATTTTAAAAATTTTAAAAATTAAAAAAAAATTTAAAATTTAAAAGTTTAAAAGTTTAAAAGTTTAAAGTTTAAAAAAGTTTAAGAGTTTAAGAGTTTAAGAGTTTAAGAGTTTAAAACAGTTTAAAACAGTTTAAAAAGTTTAAAAAGTTAAAAAAGTTTAAAATTTTAAAAAATTTTAAAAAATTTTAAAAATTGAAAACTTTAGAACTTTAGAACATTCAAAATAACTAAAAAAAAAATAAAAAAATTCATATAATATGTATTTTTGCTGGATCCCCAAAAGTTTTTCATATAATATGTTTGCTACTTCAATTAATTTGCTGGACCTCTAAAACTATTTTACATGATCAAACAAGGTACACCGTTCCGAAGACATGTCATAGGCACGTGTCAACAGGCAAACCTAGTATATATACACAGCAAAAGCAATATTTACTGACGTTATGCCTAATTATATGTAGATAACTAGAGTACTTTGAGACTTTTTTTTTCCTTTTTTGTTGTTGTTGTTGTTGCTGCTGCTGTTGTTGTTGCATGCAGGCTGCAATCTAATTTAACTAGGCTCATCTGCATTGAGATGTGGTAATTGAAAACTGAATTACTTTGAGACTTTTTTTTTCCTTTTTTGTTGTTGTTGTTGTTGTTGTTGCATGCAGGCTGCAATCTAATTTAACTAGGCTCATCTGCATTGAGATGTGGTAATTGAAAACTGAAGTACTTTGAGACCTAGTGATTGAACACAATAACTGTAATTTGCATGCATCATTTAAATAATATTTTTGAGTTTAGTCTGTGTAGATGAAAGAGGCATCATCTATGTTTGACGTTGTTAGGTTATTTGCTTTTTTGCACACATGTACTCCTTCCTTTGTAGCAGTCTCGAATGACTCTGCACGCTACTGAGTACTAGACAAAATTGGTGAGGAGAATAAAAGGTAAATTAAACTAAAATGCGAAGCTAAAATAATGTTTTTTGAGAAAAAATGTGACCTCGTCACCGCTTCATTCATAGAAAATTAACGATGTAAGTAGTACAGAAATGTTACATCTATCTGTTCCTAAACGGAACAGTGGAGAAACAATTACAAAACTAAGTCTACATCCCTAACTAGTCCCTCCCTAGTTAAACTTGCAGACGCTGCTTCTCTACGTTGTTCTCTCACCTATCACTCCCAATAGTAATAAGGATTCCCCACAAGTCTGATGTGGGATTCAAAAAACCTCCTAGAAATCACTCCACCCCCGAAACTCCCTCCACATTCCCCCAAACATTCACATTGGCAATAACCACATCCACCATTTCTTGCTGGCATACTAACTCCTCTCCCCACGACGTTGTTGTCGTGTATCCGCTAATTTAACCCCACCGTGATGCCGTCTTTCGATTGCATCAAATCCAGCTCTCAACAGTAGTCGTTGTTCTCAACCGAAACTGAGCCGCTTGAACTCTTCGAGCACTCCACAAAAAGTAATTTGAATTTCAACCGAACTAGTTTGAACTTCAAATTGCCCCAGAACAATCTCCTCACACTCCTTGCCTGAAATTTGAATTTCAAAAATTTATATTAAAATTCAAAAATCAAGGAATCTCCCCCTCCTCCACTCCTCCAATTCAAATTTGAATTTCGAACCCTAACTCTAAATTCAAATTTGAGCATCACAATCATAATTCGAAATTTAAATTTTGAATTTCAAAATCTGTCACTCCGCTTCCACCATCGTTGATTTCGTGTTCACCTCCACTCCTCCAAGAATTCTCTTCGTACGTATCCCGTCGTCAGCTCCACCGTATCTCCAATGATGTCACTCTTGACATCACCGAAAT